>CM022299.1:343932843-344468151 GCA_011799875.1 Thinopyrum elongatum | reverse complement strand
TGTTTTTATTCCAAACCACTTTTGTAAAATATGAGGCTAGTCCAAATATTAACAGTGCAAAAGTAGTCACTGCTAAAAATTGGTTTGGTGTCCATACCTTTTTATTTGGATTTTTTTTAATTGAAAAAGGATTAAATAGTGCTGTTTTGGTACTGTTTTTTGGTTGTTAGAGTTATTTAATTAAGTTGATTAATGTTTCTGTTATTTTTATAAATGCTTTGGGAATATTTGCAACATGATGCACATTTTAGTTTTTCAGATTTGGGCAACTTTTATTTTCCACTTTAGTTTAAATTTGAATCTGAGTTAGGAGTTGAAATGCAACATGATGCTAATGATGATTATGCAATGTTAAACATGCTGACTTGTCATTATGAACAGGGTGATTACTGTAGCGTAATACACGGGGTGTTACACTTTGGTCCCTCCGTACGACACCAAATCGAGCTACCGGCAGACTCTCTTCTCCCTAGTCTATGGGGCAGAAGTAGTGATCCTCACGGAACTCATATACGGATCACCTCGATTGCTTGCCTACGATGAAGTAGCGCAGGAACAGCACCGGCGTGACGACACTGTGCTACTTGAGGAGAACCGTCTCCGAGTTGCTACGCGTGCTGCAGGCTACCAGCAAGCCCTGCGTCGCTATCACAGCCGCAGGGTTCATGCCCGGAGCCTTGAGGAAGGCGACCTTGTCCTTAGGCGTGTTCAGTCCGCCAAGGGTGCAAACAAGTTGACGCCGAAGTGGGAAGGCCCTTACCAGGTAGTACGAGTCACCAGACCCGGCGTAGTCCGTCTGGAGACCGGAGATGGCATTCAGTTGCAAAACTCATGGAACATTGAGCATCTCCGTAAGTTCTACCCGTAAGGCGGGGCTGTCATGCCCTGCCCGGCAGCCACCCTTTTTTACAAGCCTTGCCGATGTTGCATGTAACTGCTACTTCTTGAGCTTGCGTTGGTTTTTCCCTTGAAGAGGAAAGGGTGATGCAGCAAAGTAGAGTAAGTATTTCCCTCAGTTTTGAGAACCAAGGTATCAATCCAGTAGGAGACAACACGCAAGTCACCGAATACCTGGACAAACAAACACCAAACTTGCACCCAACGGGATAAGGGGTTGTCAATCCCTTCACGGTTACTCGCAAAAGTGAGATCTGATAGAGATAGGTAAACGGTAAAGTAAATATTTTTTGGTATTTTTGTTTTATAGATTGGAAAGTAAAAGATTGCAAAATAGTAGATCGGAAAGTCGTAGATTGGAAAGTAGAAGATTGTATGATGGAAAATAGACCCGGGGGCCATAGGTTTCACTAGAGGCTTCTCTCAAGATAGAAAATAATACGGTGGGTGAACAAATTACTGCCGAGAAATTGATAGAAAAGCGCAAAGTTATGACGATATCTAAGGCAATGATCATGAATATATGCATCACGTCCGTGTCAAGTAGACCGAAACGATTCTGCATCTACTACTATTACTCCACAGATCGAGCGATTCCTGCCTGCATCTAGAGTATTAAGTTCATGAAGAACAGAGTAACGCATTAAGAAAGATGACATGATGTAGAGGAATTAACTCAAGCAATATGATGAAAACCCCATCTTTTTATCCTCGATGGCAACAATACAATACGTGCCTTGCTGCCCCTACTGTCACTGGGAAAGGACACCGCAAGATTGAACCCAAAGCTAAGCACTTCTCCCATTGCAAGAAAAACCAATCTAGTTGGCCAAACCAAATCGATAGTTCGAAGAGACTTGCAAAGATATCAAATCATGCATAAAAGAATTCAGAGAAGATTCAAATAATATTCATAGATAAGCTGATCATAAATCCACAATTCATCGGATCTCGGCAAACACACCGCAAAAAGTATTACATCGAATAGATCTCCAAGAACATCGAGGAGAACGTGGTATTGAGAATCAAAGAGAGAGAAGAAGCCATCTAGCTACTAGCTATGGACCCGTAGGTCTGAGGTAAACTACTCACGCTTCATCGGAAGGGCAATGGTGTTGATGTAGAAGCCCTCCGTGATCGAATCCCCCTCCGGCAGGACTCCCGAAAAGGCCCCTAGATGGGATCTCACGGGTACAGAAGGTTGCGGCGGTGGAAAAGTCTTTTCGTGGATGCCTCTGGTGGTTTGGGCATATAAGAGTATATATAGGCAAAAGAATTAGGTCAGGAGACGCACGAGGGGCCCACAAGGGTGGGGGGCGCACCCTCCGTCCTTGTGGCTGCCTCGTGGCTTCTCTGACTTGCACTTGAAGTCTCCTGGTTTCCTTTTGGTCCAAGAAAGATCATCGCGAAAGTTTTATTCCGTTTGGACTCCGTTTGGTATTCCTTTTCTGCGAAACTCAAAAACAGGGAAAAACAGGAACAGGAACTGGCACTGGGCTCTAGGTTAATAGGTTAGTCCCAAAAATAATATAAAATAGCATATTAATGCATATAAAACATCCAAAACAGATAATATAATAGCATGGAGCAATCAAAAATTATAGATACGTTGGAGATGTATCAGTAACCCTTTGTACAAAGCCAGGCGCAGACCCTGAGCAACAGATGAATAAACGAAGCGCTGGGGGGGCCCCGACAAGATTGCATGCATGCATAAGCATATCATGAGCATAGCATGATCATGTAGATGAGGTCGCATGTGGCATTGTTTTTCATCTGCACTAAGCTGCAGGGTTGTTGCCGTGGACTTGGCCCCGAAGAGAAGAAATGGAGACAAGCCTACATAGCGGTCCCCAGCAAGCCAAACAGATAAGTTCCTTCCTATCCATACCTGTTTTGTAAAGAGAAAACTTGTGCATATGAAAACCTCGTCACCTTCGAAACATAGGTGCTCCCATCCTTTGTCCCGAACATTGCTTCAGGCAAGGTGGTCACACTGGCCTTTGATGGAGAGGATTCGACGAGGGGCTGGTCCTTTTTTATAGTTCTATGCCCAGCAGGCCATGGCCCGCGGTAGCAAACTAAAGGTACCGGCAGGATAGCTTGCCGGAGGAAACTTGTTTACTTAAACGTATAGAGGCACCTCACCTCTGCATGGACTTGATACATGCACAAGTACCCGGCAAGGCTTGTCTTTTTCATTAATATGCTGATAAGCAAGTACAGATCTTACAGAACACTAACATGGATAAAGAAGATTACATAATTTAGACTAAAGTTTGGCAATCACCTACATGTTTTAGACTGAAAAAAGATAAGTGCCCCGTAATCCCTTTCTTGTCCCTCTCCTCCTAGGCACTACAGTGGGAGGTGGAGAGGGCAAAAGGAGTGCCTGAGCAGAAGCCCAGCCCGTTCCGGTCAGGGCTTGCCGGGCGTAGCCTGACAAGATCAGGAGTGGCGAGGCTGCGAAGGAGAGGAGCGGAGGGAGCAGCTCGGCGGTGCCCTGGTCACCACCTCCAGGGCCAGCAAGAAGCCCCAGCACAAGCACCGGCGGGGAGAACCGCCGGAGCTCAGCTGGAAGACTGCTGGAGGAGGCGAAGGCACCAAGAGAGCGATCCCCTCCCTGGCAACCGTCCTAAAGAAGCCGGTGATGATGGTGCCTGGGAGGGAGGGGAAGAGCGGAAAGATGAGGCAGCGGGCCGGCAGTACGAGACGAAGGCGTCGGTGCCATCGTACTCTGACCTGACGGCCTGCCACCCGCCTTCTTCGTCTTCCCTCGTTCTTTCTTCATCACCACCACTCCAGGAGAACGTCGGCCCCTCGGGCCAACACCTCCCCCAGAGAAACAGCAGGCGACGGCGGTGTCCGAGGTGTGCGAAGAGCACCGCTCCCCACCTTGGAGGGCAGGAAGGCGCCGCCGTCTTCAACGTTCGCCCTGACTCCATCGGAAGGAGCAGTGTTGGGATTACCAAAGATCCCGAGCGCTGCACCCCAGGCAGGCGTCGGAAGCCCCAGGAGCCTCATCGTCAAGTTGGCGAACCTCGGCGTCTCGTGGTCAGGGCCAACACTCTCCACCGAGTGGCTGGCTCGTGTGGGAGAGGCGGGCGCCTCACCGTCTCGGAGGAGCGTAACGCCTCCCACACTATGGACAGTTCGACGCCCACACCCCCGACCGCCGCATCTCCTGTGCCCCCGGACTAGACTCACTCCCCCAGCATCAATGCGAGCGTTCGGCATCATCAACCCCAAGCTAGAGCCTGGGGCCCGGCCCTGGCCTCTCCCCCTCAACATAACAAAGAAGAAGGCAAGAAATAAAGGAAGAGTGGTGCATGGATGGACACATGTGATTCATCCTTGCCCCCTCTTTTATAGGAAAGATGGGGCTAGGGGCAGATCCTTCGCCCCTGCCCCAGAGGGGTTTCTTTCTGATCCGACCCGTCCAAGCTACCGCCGACGGCCTGATCCGATCGCCGTCCCCTTACACCAACCAGGGAAGGCCGAGTTCCTGCCATGGCTCCCTCTCCTGCACCACGCGCCTCCGTCACCTACCCCACTCAACGCATGCAGCATACGTGGCAAAGGATAAGGACATGGTGGGAAGAGTGAATTGGCAGTTACTCCCCCATGCATTAAAGTCATTCACGGGCCATTACAAGGGTGGCCCCACTGCAATTGGCATCACGCGACCCACGGGAAAACCGGAAACTGACTCAAGCACAGGTTAATGAAGAAGCAAAGAAGATCTCAAAAGGACGAGCTACCGCACCCCGCCCGCCTGTGTACTAGACAGGGCCTACCCTGACGACGCTCCGCAGCGCATTCAGGCTAGGCCCGGGGGCTCCTGTCAGTGCATCAAACCCCTATGTGTGTTGCCCAGACTGTACACAGGCTCAAGAGCAAGGTTACAACATTCAAGACAAGGCCAAGCAGAAGAGATGGCTCTTTGAGAAATCAAAGGGCGGATCAAGAAGACCAAGACCAACCAAACAAGCAAGATATCATGTGGCACCCCGGCTCAGAGAAGACCGAAACGCCCCATATTCCAGCCCAGGGACAAGTCCTCTGGAATACAACACTGTTGGCATAGAACAAATCAGCTCTTTATTACAATGGATATGGTTACAAAGGGTACCTGGATTACATCGGCACGGCGACACTATGCCTACCCGGGGTAGCTCTATGCTAACAGCAGAGTAACTCTCTCGGCAGCGGAACAGCGACGACGGTGATGGACTCCACTCCGCAGGGACTCTGGCTAGAACGCGTATCCTAGGTCGCAAACTCGGGATCCTCGACAAGCAAGCAATCATAGCATGACCTGCAAACTGGCATGATACACCAGGTGAGTACTTGGAATGTACTCGCAAGCTCACAACAAACATCAACATTAAGGCAAGACAACATCATAGCAGTCAAGTTTAACAAGCATGGCTATCTAGTAAGGTAGCTACTGAAATAACTGCAATAAGGTAGAGCATATCTAATCCATACTCCGAATAATCTTAGGATCCAATCCGAATCTGTGCCAAATCCAATACCAATCATGTGGTCATCCGACCACTCATCTCATAGCCATCCCATGGCTAACATATCATATTCCTGATACCATCTGCACTGCAAGTCTGACGAACTTACTCTCTTTCGGGTTGTCTCACAACCCTCAGAATACTCACGATCCTCCTAGTACTTCTGATCTTATGACAAGTTCTTCCATCATTATCACTATTATGGTTGACCACCTAAAGAGGTCTGGATGGACTGTCCAATACCGTGGACATGGCTATTCAAATAGATTTTACACTCTGCAGAGGTTGCAAACTTTACCCACACCATGGAGCACCTGACCTCGTGATCCCATTCGGGTGGACCAGCATTGCTCCAACGAAACCTGCCTGACCCGTGACTCTCCCATCGTACCACCGGCAATCATATTCCCCCGGAGTCTTGCCCTGGGTGGCCCCCGTGTCACCGCGTGACACCTGCCACCGTCGTGGCTAACAAACTGTCCCAAACGGGGACCTGGTACCATATAACTCAACTGGGCTCACAAGGTTATCGCCACCTACCGGGCCAGGGTAGCGCACACGCATAACCTTCCCTGTCGGGCGGTACCAGTGAAAGAGCACGCGATCAGACCAATTCAAGGCCGTCCCATACCGACAAATGTGGTTGCACGGATAAGTCCGGATAGGTGACTCAAGGTCAACCGACTAAATATCACATCTCCGAATAATATTTTCGTCATAGCCGACCTTCCGATATCATAATAATCCAAGTCAAAACGTTAACCAACTAGCAATCCAAAATAACCATAGACGGTAATCTTAACATCATGGCATCAACGAGTAGGTAAACTACTAGTCACTAATAATCCAGTACTCAACATGGTAGTCACCTATCCGAGAATTAACTCCAACATTGTATAATCCAATCCACTACACAAATAACTCATACTTGCTATTAAAGTAAATAGTTAAACTATGACATTGAAATGCAACTATGCAGATGAGAGTTGTGGCTTGCCTGGGGAGGAAGGGACCATCGGGGATAAGTGCGGAGAGTCCGCGGAAATGACTGCCGGAAATAGTTCTCTCCCGGAGGGGGCTGTTTACGGGCAAGGGCAAAATGGTCATTTCCATAGTGGGACCATATAGTGAAAATGATACCAACATGATGGGCTCGACGAGACGAAGACGTGGGCTTTGGATTCACCTCGATCGGAGTCTCGAGCAAAAAGATGTGATGGTTTTTCTGCCAGGGGCCTTTCTGTAATTAAAATATTTACTACGGGGTCCCTGATAGCTCGGCGGGTCGCGCACTGCAGCAGAATACGCTTTCCCACGGGGAAAACATAAAGCGCTAAATGCGCTTCCACTTATCCAGCTGGACAGGTGCGGGGCCGGGCGCTGTCCCGCTGACTGGCGGGTCCCACCTCTCTCTCTCTCTCCTCCCTCTCCTTCTTCCTCCTTCTCCTCTCCTCTCCCCCGACTGAGACCAGCAGGAGCGGCGGCCTCGCCGGCCACGGCGGGCTGGGGCGCCACCGGGGATGGACGCGCCGCTGCATCCCGTGCCCGAGGGTTGCCACGCCGGCCACGGGGACCGCCGGAGTGGATCGCGACAACGGTGGCCGAGAGTGGCGGCTCCACGGCTAGGGAGGGGCTCCAGTGGCTGTGGCGGTAGGGAAAGGGAGTAGGGGTGGTCTCCGGCAATGGGGTAGGCCAACAGAGGCTCGGCGGAGGCAGGGAAAGCCGGAGACGAGCAAATTTAAGAGGATGGTGGCGGTGGCCATGGCGGCGGAGAGAGGCGAGGAGAGCTCCTGGAGCTTGGGGAAAGGGCTGGGGAGGGCCAGTGGGATGTGGTGAGGCTGGTGGTGCGGACGAGAGGGGCTCGGGGGCCTTTTATAGCCGCGGCGATGGAGGGGATGAGCTCGGCCGCTGTGGCGAGCTCATTGGTACACTGGCGCTCCGGGGAGACGTGGCTGGCATTTAGCGGCATCGGGAAGCTTCACGGAGGAGCAGAGAGGGTTCAGGCATGCTCCGGAAGGCTCGAGCTCGTCCGTATATGGCGGCGGCTGTAGATGAACAAAGTATGTACGGCGGCGTTCGTCGCGGCGCGGCGAGGAGGAATCCAGAGGGGGAGATGGGTCTAGGGCGAGGGCGACGATGAGGGGAAGCTCCTGGACATGAAGAGGTGGCGAGGCGAGGAGGAACGAGACGAGGCCGAAGGGTTCCATCGCCAGAGCGCGCTGGCTGGCATGCCAGCCACGTGGTCATCGCATGCACTGGCGCATGTGGTGCATCCTGGCATGTCAAGTCATGTCCAGAGTGTTGTCCTTCCAAGGAACAATCTCTGGGAGGTGATGGATCGATGATAGGAACTGTGGTTAGATGGGAGTGTTCATCTAAAGTTTGCTGTAGCAAACTTGGGCATGAAGCTGTGAGGAGCAGAGAAGTGATAAGAGCCAAACAAGACGTCTGGGAGTGTTAGAGTAGGAAGGACTACAATCCTGTGAATTTTGGAGAGAAATGGACCAATATTTAACAGGGTTGCTTTGCAACTGACCAATCTGGTCCAGAAACTCAATCTTGATGTGCCACTCACATGGATTAGCCAATTGGGATGAAATTTGGTAGAACATGATGATTTGGTCATATGAGAGTGCCATAAAAATTTCATGCCATTTGGACAAGCCAAAATGGTACTTCCTTCACAAGGAACCTCTCTGACCAGAATCTTAGGAAAATTCTAGGGAATTATTGGAAAGATGAAATGAGCCCAAACTTTGTAGAGATAGGTTATATGGGTAGGAGAATGCTCTGGTAAATTTTTAGCAATTATGAAGCAATATAAAATATAGTTGCTTCACAATGTGAAAATCTGACCAGAAAACAAGATTTGAGGCTATGCTCACATAGATGATTGGATATGGTTAAAACTTGGTGGAGAGTCATTATTTAAGCATTTGAAAATGCTTGCAAAATTTCAACTCATTTGGATACTCCTAGCTAGCACTTGCTTCACAAAGATTCCAGTTGACCAGAAACTTTGGAAATTAGCCAAGGGAGATTTAATATCCAAATAAAGTTGAATTTTGGCATGTGGCAATGATATGGATAGGAAAGATTGCCCAAAAAGTTTGAGACCAAGCAAGCAAATATAAATGGTACTTGCTTCTCAACTTGGCAGCTAGGGCAGAATCAGAAAAGGAATATTTGTGAAATATTTTTGAACATGACATGGAAGGGTTTGACATATTTGTGGAAGATCTGACCCAAACAATTTATGAGAATTATTTGGGAATCTTTGGAATGATGGAAATGTGGGTTGCTTCACAACTCAGGGAAAACAGGGTTATTCCTTTAATAGAAAAAGGAATATTCCCAAGAAAAGAATATTGGGATTGGTCCAAGATGGAAATGGCAAGGTCTTGGGATGGTTTTGAGGTTGGAAAGCCACTCAAGAAGAGAAATGAAGGGTGATCCCTCCAGGTTGCAAGACTACTAAGCCACAGAAAAGCAAATCCGGACCAAATCAAAAGAAAAAGAAAATGGTCAAAATCCAGGGTGTTACATATCACTAAGGAAAAACCTCCCTTCCGGGCAGGCGAGCCTGGCGGGGTCGAGGTTACTCCAAAGACAAGCCTCAAGACTCCCTCGACAGGCTTGCCGGGGACGCCAAGGGCAAATTACCCCGCCAAAGCTCCACCACTCCACCTCACGGCAATGCAAGTCACCCATCGGTGCGGTGTCGAGCACCCAAGTGACTGAGTGGTTGTTATTTGGTACGTGGCAGGCCATTTCTGAGGAAGAACGCCCCTAATGACACCCGTCCAGGCGACGTGCCGCGTGGACAGGCGAAAAGGTGGTTGAATGGCACGGCAAGGCTTGCCGGGCTACGCTACGATGTGACACTAAGCGGTGCATTTAATGCGCCCTGACCTGTCTGCAGAGTTAGATATGATAGCACTGTGGCTATCTAATCGTTGGATAAATGACTCTTTTGCCATTGTGGTGACCCCTTGACCTATAAAAGGAGGGCCGTGGCTACCTTAGAGAGGATTCGGACCTTTGTACGCTCGTACGCGCATAGCTGCTCTCGCCCCGAGGCGACCTTGCCGGGCTAGAGCGCTGCGTCTCCACCATGGTCCTTTCATCAATCCACCAAAGCAGGAGTAGGGTTTTACGCCTCGCGGCGGCCCGAACCTGGGTAAAACTGCCCGTGTCATTGTTGCCGTGCTGCTCTATGCTTTTTGCTCTTTGTGCAATGCGCTCTTCCCCCTTGCCGAACCACAAGGGGCCGATGGTCCCATAGGTGGCCGTTTGATACCACGACACGTTTACACTATCGGTCATATTTTTGTAGTGCTTAGGCGAAGCCCTGCGGAGATAGCTTCACCATCACCGCCACCACGCCACCGTGCTACCGAAACTCATCCACTACCTCGCCGTCTTGCTGGATCAAGAAGGCGGAGGACGTCACCGAGCTGAACATGTGCTGAACGCGGAGGTGCCGTACGTTCGGTACTTGATCGGTTGGAGCGCGAAGAAGTTCGACTACATCAACCGCATTTACAAACGCTTCCGCTTACGGTCTACGAGGGTACGTAGACACACTCTCCCCTCTCGTTGCTATGCATCTCCATGGATAGATCTTACGTGTGCGTAGAATTTTTTTGTTTTCCATGCAACGTTTCCCAACAGTGGCATCAGAGCCAGGTCTATGCGTAGATGATATGCACGAGTAGAACACAAAGAGTTGTGGGCGGTGATAGTCATACTGCTTACCACCAACGTCTTATTTTGATTCGGCGGTATTGTGGGATGAAGCGGCCCGGACCAACCTTACATGTCCACGCACATGAGACCGGTTCCACCGACACACATGCAACTAGTTTTGCATAAAGGTGGCTGGTGGGTGTCTGGTTTTTGCGCAGGTAAGAACGGTTCTTGCTAGAAGCCCGTAGCAGCCACGTAAAACTTGCAACAACAAAGTAGAGGACGTCTAACTTGTTTTTGCAGGGCATGTTGTGATGTGATATGGTCAAGATATGATGTGATATATGTTGATGTATGAGATGATCATGTTTTGTAATATCGACAACCGGTAGGAGCCTTAGGGTTGTCTCTTTATTGTATGAAATGCAAGCGCCATGTAATTGCTTTACTTTATCGCTATGCGTTAGCAATAGTTGTCGAAGTAATAGTTAGCGAGACGACCCCGACGCAACGATAGAGATCAAGGTGTCGAGCCGGTGACGATGGAGATCATGACGATGCTTTGGAGATGGAGATCAAAAGCACAAGATGATGATGGCCATATCATGTCACATATTTTGATTGCATATGATGTTTACCCTTTATGCATCTTATTTTGCTTAGAACGGCGGTAGCATTATAAGATGATCCCTTCACTAAATTTCAAGATAAAAGTGTTCTCTCCGAGTATGCACTGTTGCCAAAGTTCATCGTTTTGAAGCACCTCGTGATGATCGGGTGTGATAGACTCTACGTTCACATACAACGGGTGTAAGACAGTTTTGCACATGCATAATACTTGGGTTAAACTTGACGAGCCTAGCATGTATAGACATGGTCTCGGAACACTGGAGACCGAAAGGTCGAACGTGAGTCATATAGTAGATATGATCAACATAGAGATGTTCACCATTGATAACTACCCCATCTCACATGATGATCGAACATGAGTTAGTTGATTTGGATCACGTATCACTTAGATAACTTGAGGGATGTTTATTTAAGTGGGAGTTCATTAGTTATTTGATTAATTGAACTTAATTTATCATGAACTTAGTCTTATAGTTTTGCATATCTATGTTGTAGATCAATGGCCCGAGCTACCGTTCCCCTGAATTTTAATGCGTTCCTAGAGAAAGCTAAGTTGAAAGATGATGGTAGCAACTACACAGACTGGGTCCATAACTTGAGGATTATCCGCATTACTGCACAGAAGAATTATGTCCTTGATGCACCGCTGGGTGACAGACCTGCTGCAGGAGCTGAAGCAGATGTTATGAACATCTGGCAAGCTTGATCTGATGACTACTCGATAGTTTAGTGTGCCATGCTTTACGGCTTAGAACTGGGACTTCAAAGACGTTTTGAACGTCATGGAGCATATGAGATGTTCCAAGAGTTGAAGTTAATATTTCAAGCAAATGCCCGGGTTGAGAGATATGAAGTCTCCAACAAGTTCTATAGCTGCAAGATGGAGGAGAACAGTTCTGTTAGTGAACACATACTCAAAATGTCTGGGTATCATAACCACTTGACTCAGCTGGGAGTTGATCTTCCAATTGATAGTGTTATTGACAGAGTTCTTCAATCACTGCCACCAAGCTACAAAGGCTTCGTGATGAACTATAATATGCAAGGGATGAATAAAACGATTCCTGAGCTCTTCGCAATGCTTAAGGCCGCGAAGGTAGAAATCAAGAAGGAGCATCAAGTGTGGATGGTTAACAAGACCACTAGTTTCAAGAAAAAGGGCAAGGGAAAGAAAGGGAACTTCAAGAAGAATGGCAAGCAAGTTGCCACTCCCGGGAAGAAGCCCAAAGATGGACCCAAGCCTAAACTAAGTGCTTCTACTGCAAAGGGAATGGTCACTGGAAGCGGAATTGCCCCAAATACTTGGCGGATAAGAAGGATGGCAAAGTGAACAAAGGTATATTTGATATACATGTTATTGATGTGTACCTTACTAATGCTCGTAGCAGCGCCTGGGTATTTGATACTGGTTCGGTTGCTCATATTTGTAACTCGAAACAGGAGCTGCGTAATAAACAAAGATTGGCTAAGGACGAGGTGACGATGCGCGTCGGGAATGGTTCCAAGGTCGATGTGATCGCCGTCGGCACGCTACCTCTACATCTACCTTCGGGATTAGTTTTAGACCTCAATAATTGTTATTTGGTGCCCGCGTTGAGCATGAACATTATATCTGTATCTTGTTTATTGCGAGACGGTTATTCATTTAAATCGGAGAATAATGGTTATTCTATTTATATGAGTAATATCTTTTATGGTCATGCACCCTTGATGAGTGGTCTATTCTTGTTGAATCTCGATCGTAGTGATACACATATTCATAATATTGATGCCAAAAGATGCAAAGTTGATAATGATAGTGCAACATACTTGTGGCACTGCCGTTTAGGTCATATTGGTGTAAAGCGCATGAAGAAACTCCATACGGATGGACTTTTGGAATCACTTGATTATGAATCATTTGATACTTGCGAACCATGCCTCATGGGCAAGATGACTAAAACTCCATTCTCCAGAACAATGGAGCGAGCTAATGACTTATTGGAAATAATACATACCGATGTATGTGGCCCGATGAGTGTTGAGGCACGCGGTGGGTATCGTTATTTTCTGACCTTCACAGATGATTTGAGTAGTATGGGTATATCTACTTGATGAAACACAAGTCTGAAACATTTGAAAAGTTCAAAGAATTTCAGAGTGAAGTGGAGAATCATCATAACAAGAAAATAAAGTTTCTATGATCTGATCGTGGAGGCGAATATTTGAGTTACGAGTTTGGCCTTCATTTAAAACAATGTGGAATTGTTTCACAACTCACACCACCTGGAACACCACAGCGTAATGGTGTGTCCGATATGGAGCGTTCTATGATGTCTCTTACCGATTTACCACTATCATTTTGGGGTTATGCATTAGAGACAGCCACATTCATGTTAAATAGGGCACCGTCTGAATCCGTTGAGATGACACCGTATGAATTGTGGTTTGGCAAGAAACCTAAGCTATCGTTTCTTAAAGTTTGGGGTTGCGACACTTATGTCAAAGGCTTCAGCCTGATAAGCTCGAACCCAAATCGGAGAAGTGCGTCTTCATAGTATACCCTAAGGAAACAATTGGGTACACCTTCTACCACATATCCGAAGGCAAGATCTTTGTTGCCAAGAATGGATCCTTTCTAGAGAAGGAGTTTCTCTCAAAAGAAGCGAGTTTGAGGAAAGTAGAACTTGATGAGGTAATTGTACCTTCTCTCTAATTGGAAAGTAGCACATCAGAGAAATCTGTTCCCGTGATGCCTACACCAACTAGAGAGGAAGCAAATGATCATGATCATGAAACTTCAGATCAAGTTGCTACTGAACCTCGTAGGTCGACCGGAGCACGATCCGCACCAGAGTGGTACGGTAATCCTGTCCTAGAAGTCATGTTACTAGACCAAGGCGAACCTACGAACTATGAAGAAGCTATGATGAGCCTGGATTCCGATAAATGGCTTGAGGCCATGAAATCTGAGATAGGATCCATGTATGAGAACAAAGTGTGGACTTTGGTGGACTTGCCCGATGATCGGCAAGCCATAGAAAATAAATGGATCTTCAAGAAGAAGACTAACGCTGATGGTAATGTGACTGTCTACAAAGCTTGACTTGTCGTGAAAGGTTTTCGACAAGTTCAAGGAGTTGACTATGATGAGACTTTCTCACCCGTAGCGATGCTTAAGTCTGTCCGAATCATGTTAGCAATTGCTGCATTTTATGATTATGAAATCTGGCAAATGGACGTCAAAACTGCAGTCCTTAATGTATTTCTTAAAGAAGAATTGTATACGATGCAACCAGAAGGTTTTGTCGATCCTAAAGGTGCTAACAAAGTGTGCAAGCTCCATCAATCCATCTATGGACTGGTGCAAGCATCTCAGAGTTGGAATATACGCTTTGATGAGGTGATCAAAGCATATAGTTTTATACAGACTTACGGTGAAGCCTGTATTTACAAGAAAGTGAGTGGGAGCTCTGTAGCATTTCTGATATTATATGTGGATGACATATTGTTGATTGGAAATGATATAGAATTTCTGGATAGCATAAAAGGATACTTGAATAAGAATTTTTCAATGAAAGACCTCGGTGAAGCTGCTTATATATTGGGCATCAAGATCTATAGAGATAGATCGAGACGCTTCATAGGACTTTCACAAAGCACATGCCTTGATAAAGTTTTGAAGAAGTTCAAAATGGATCAGTCAAAGAAAGGGTTCTTGCCTGTGTTACAAGGTGTGAAGTTGAGTCAGACTCAAAGCCTAACCACTGCAGAAGATAGAAAGAAAATGAAAGTCATTCCCTATGCCTCAGCCATAGGTTCTATCATGTATGCTATGCTGTGTACCAGACCTGATGTGTGCCTTGCCATAAGTCTGGCAGGGAGGTACAAAAGTAATCCAGGAGGGGATCACTGGACATCGGTCAAGAACATCCTGAAGTACCTGAAAAGGACAAAGGATATGTTTCTCGTTTATGGAGGTGATGAAGAGCTAGTTGTAAATGGTTACGTCGATGCTAGCTTCGACACTGATCCGGATGACTCTAAGTCACAAACTGGATACATATTTATATTGAATGGTGGAGCTGTCAGTTGGTGCAGTTCCAAGCAGAGCGTCATGGCGGGATCTACGTGTGAAGCGGAGTACATAGCTGCTTCGGAAGCAGCACATGAAGGAGTCAGGATGAAGGAGTTCATATCCGATCTGGGTGTAATACCCAGTGCATCGGGTCCAATGAAAATCTTTTGTGACAACACTGGAGCAATTGCCTTGGCGAAGGAATCCAGGTTTCACAAGAGAACCAAACACATCAAGAGACGCTTCAACTCCATTCATGAAAAGGTCAAGGATGGAGACATAGAGATTTGCAAAATACATACGGATCTGAATGTGGCAGACCCGTTGACTAAGCCCCTTCCGTGAGCAAAACATAATCAACACCAAGACTCCATGGGTGTTAGATTCATTACAATGTAATCTAGATTATTGACTCTAGTGCAAGTGGGGACTGAAGGAAATATGCTCTAGAGGCAATTATAAAGTTGTTATTTTATATTTCCTTATTCATGATAAAGGTTTATTATTCATGCTAGAATTGTATTGATTGGAAACTTAAATACATGTGTGAATACATAAACAAATACCGTGTCCCTAGTAATCCTTTACTAGACTAGCTCGTTGATCAAAGATGGTTAAGGTTTCCTAACCATAGACATGTGTTGTCATTTGATAACGGGATCACATCATTAGGAGAATGATGTGATGGACAAGACCCATTCGTTAGCTTAGCATATTGATCGTTCAGTTTATTGCTATTGCTTTCTTGATGACAAATACATATTCCTTCGACTATGAGATTATGCAACTCCCAGATACCGGAGGAATACCTTGTGTGCTATCAAACATCACAACATAACTGGGTGATCATAAAGATGCTCTACAGGTATCTCCGAAGGTGTTTGTTGAGTTGGCATAGATCGAAATTAGGATTTGTCACTCCGAGTATCGGAGAGGTATCTCTGGGCCCTCTCGATAATACACATCATAAGAAGCCTTGCAAGCAAAGTGACTAAGGTGTTAGTTGCAAGATGATGTATTACGGAACGAGTAAAGAGACTTGCCGGTAACGATATTGAACTAGGTATGAAGATACCGACGATCGAATCTTGGGCAAGTAACATACCGATGGACAAAGGGAATTAGTATGTTGTCATAAGGTTCGACCGATAAAGATCTTCGTAGAATATGTAGGAGCCAATATAGGCATCTAGGTTCTGCTATTGGTTATTGACCGGAGAGGTGTCTCGGTCATGTCTACATAGTTCTCGAACCCGTAGGGTCCGCACGCTTAACATTCGTTGACGATATAGTGTTATATGAGTTATATGATTTGGTGACCGAATGTTGTTCGGAGTCTCGGATGAGATCACGTACATGACGAGGAGTCTTGAAATGGTCAAGAGGTAAAGATTGATATATAGGACGATGGTATTCGGACACTGGAAGAGTTTTGGAGTGCACCGGGTAGTCATCGGGTCACCGGAAGGGGTTCCGGACACCCCCGATAAGTGTATGGGCCTAATGGGCCAAAGGTGGGGGACAGACCAGCCCACTAGGGGGCTGGTGCGCCCCTCTACATGGCCAGTCGGCCCTAGGGGAAGGAAAGGGGAGGGGTGGCCCCTCCTGCCTTTCCCTCCTCAGGAGAGAAAGGAAAGGGGGGGGGGGGAGGCGCCACCTCCTCCTTCCTTCCTCCCGCACTCCAATAAGGAAAGGTGGGGGGGGGCACTTGGGAGAGACCCCAAGTAGGATTCGGCCTACTTGGGGGCGCCTCCTGACTGCTCCCTCCTCCCCCCACCTATATATATGTGGGAGGGGGACGCCTAGCAAAACTACAACAATTTCTTAGCCGTGTGCGGCGCCCCCCTCCACCGTTTACACCCTCGATCATATTTTCATAGTGCTTAGGCGAAGCCCTTTGGAGATAGCTTCACCATCACCGTCACCATGCCGTCGTGCCACTAGAACTCATCCACTACCTCGCCGTATTGCTGGATCAAGAAGGCGGAGGACGTCACCGAGCTGAATGTGGGCTGAACGCGCAGGTGCCGTACGTTCGGTACTCGATCGGTTGGAGCGCAAAGAAGTTCGACTACATCAACCATGTTTACAAATGATTTTGCTTACGGTCTACGAGGGTACGTAGACACACTCTCCCCTCTCGTTGCTATGCATCTCCATGTATACATCTTGCGTGTGCGTAGAATTTTTTTGTTTTCCATGCAACATTTCCCAACAGCCAAATCCTTTGTTGGATTATTTTCCGATCATGTCCTTCATATTCAATAACCTTGTGAGTCTTTCCTCGGATACATAATGCCTTTGGTAAATTGTATCCTCTGCTTTGTCAACCATGTTCTGCTCCCGAACTTGTATCTGTTGCTTCAAAAAGATGAAATGTATAGATTCCTAAAATGCCCTGATGGGTTGATCTATACTTTTGCCATCTGTGTGAACCCCGAAAAACTTCTATGGGTCATACTCTACTAGTGTTACGTCGGATAAAATTTCAACACTACAACTTCAAAAACGAGAGGTTGTCAGAATTAGGGCTCCGCAGACCCAAAGAAGGTTCGAACTCTGGGGCGTATACGAAGGATCTCGCTTCACAACGACGCTCAGCTCGCCACACCCATGGCTTGATCTCACCGGGTGCACGCGATCATAGAGAAGGGATGAACCACAAAGATTTACCTAGGTTCGGGCCACCTTGCGGTGTAAAACCCTACTCCTGCTTTTGGTGGATTGGCCTCACGAGGAGGTTGAGGATGAACTAGTACAGTGGTCGAGCAGCCTCGCGAGGGCTCGGGTGGTGAGGATGGATCGGTCCTTCTCTATGGTGGAGGCTAGTCTCTGTTTATAGTGGCCTTGGTCCTATTCCCCCATAGCTTAGGCGGGAAGGGATTCCACAACGACCAGTTTTGAAGGGGAACAGGAAGTACATCTTATCCTGACGAAAGGTGGTCTTCGCCTGCAAAGTTTCTATCCATGACGCATCGGTGGGCTCGCCGATGACATCCGTCCTGCCGAGCTCGTGGTCTCGGTCTCGTTGCACCAGAACGGAAAGCTTTGGGGCCTTCCTCGGGAACCTGTGCCTGTCCTTGCTCCCTTAGCACCAAAGATGAAATTGTCCCCTCTACGCCCGCTGGCGTCCGCCTGGCCTTGGTCATCATGGCTCATGTCATCGCAGCCTCATGAGGCGGGGTACCTGCATAGAGATCTCCGCTCCTCGGGAGGCAGGCTCGGGGAGCTGCTCCTCTGGAGGTCTTGGCGTTGCTCGCCTCGCGAGGGTCTTGTCCTGGGGGTCTTGCAGCTGGGCCGTACCGGGCCATCGATGAGTCCGCGTGCTGGGCCGCAGGCAGGCGAGTCTGGGTACCCCTGATCCCAGAACGCCGACAGTAGCCCCCAGGCCCAAGGTGTGCCCGGTCTGGCTCCGAAGCGAAGGCAAGGAGCGAAGGGCAAGGCGCCGTGGGCCCCCAATTGCCTGCGGGCCAGGCTTGACACATGGCGCATGATGGAACGTGGATGCCTCCACTTCCCCATGTTACCTTGGCAACTGCCCAGGCCGACAAAAAGCCTAGCGCGCGCCATAGGGCCATCATTGCCCTGCAGCGTGCCCGTCTTCCGCTCCTTCCTTCTTCTGCAAGCTCGTGTTTTGCCCACCAGATCCCGCGCCTGCTTCAGCCCGCCGTGCCGCCATGGCTCCCAAGAGGAAGAGGGGCGAGGCCTCGCCGACGATGAGCCACCAGGTGGAGCCAGAGCCCGCGCTGGGTCGATCCACCGTGCTCAATCTCGAAGGACTAGACAAGGTTCGACAGGTGATTGCCGCTGACTCCAACGAGTGGAAGGCGACGAAGATCTGGTCTGCCTCCAGGTCTGCAGCCGACCTAGAGGTCACCAACATCCCCCTTCACCTTCATGCCATCTTCACTGGCCTGCTGCCGCCGTTTTCAGATTTCTTCAACGCCGTGCTCACGCACTACCAGGTCCACGCATTGCATCTTGACCCTGAGTCCATCGTCCTCCTCTCCACCTTCACGTTCTTGTGCGAGGCCTTCGTGGGCATCGCCCGGTCCATGGCTCTACTCCGCCATTTCTTCTCCCTTCAGATGATCGCCGGCGAGCAGTGCTCGGGGTGCGTGTCGCTTCGAGCGATGGACGCGACGGCGGGCACGGGCATTGATGTCGAGCTCCATCTGAAAGCGAAGGGCTCCCGGAGGCAGTGGGTGTATGTTGATGCCGCCATTTACAGCCCCCTACTCCAGACTCCGACGGCCCCCGCGAAGCCGAGCTCTGATTGGGAGCACGCGAAGCTCGTCGACCCGCGGCTCGTGCGAGTTATGGCCAGGCTGGCCAACCTGAGAAAGGCGGGCGTGACAATGGCGATGGTGGTGAGGGAGTTCATCCAGTGGTGAACCGCTCCTCTCCAGCGTCATTCCCGCCTAATGTGGGCCTTCACCGGCCGCAAGGACACCATGAGGCTTCAGGAGCCTTCCCTTCCCTCCAGCATGCTGCGCGGGGTGCTCCGCCTCCTGACCAGGGGAGAGGCTGCCGCACTTCCTTAGGAAGGGCTCCCCTTGTACAATTATCCGAATGGGGGAGACTTTGCCAAGGTGATGCCGTGCTTCGACGAGTGGGGGCTGCTCCCCAAGGGTCACACGGGGCCTCGTGACAACCCCATCCCAATGTCACTTGGCGATGCTTGGGGTCACCACGAGCCGATGAGTGACCTGATATCGGGCTTGTGCAGGGCCACGCCTCGAGCCATGGGAGTAGGCGCCGAGCCGGCTGGTCCCGGGTTCCTGCCGATGCTGCCGGACCTTCCGGAGCCTCCGCTGCGGCCAGGGGCGCGGAGCAGGTCTGAAAGAACATGTGGTGCCCCCATGTGTGGTTTTGGTAATTGATGACATTCTCTATGGACTAATGGTTGCATTGAGTTATATTTGAAGGATTTGTCCATAGGCATTTCTTGAAGTCCATGTGTTGGTTTCAAGGAGTTTATGTGTTGACCAAGGTGCTATTAAGGAATTATCCAAAGATTGGTCATGTGACTGTTGAGCTTATTGCAAGCATGTCTTGAAGAAGAAGATTGTGTGATCATTCATGTTTACCTTCAAGACATCATCCAAATGAAGAGAGTTGGAAAGATTCAAGGTTGATCAAGACTAAGTACAGAGAGTGATTCAAGTTGATTAACACAAAAAGCGTAGAAGATGTACTGAGAGGGATCAAGTGATCCCATGGTATGGTAAGCATTGTCCATTACGTTTTGTGTACTAACCCATGGTCTACGTGAGAGTTCCATGTGGGGTTAGGTATGTTTCCATGGGCTTGCGTCAAGAGGAAGATATCATACAACCCATGGAGAGGATGGCATCAAGTGTGATCGTCATCAAGATTGCGGTGTGCAAGGTCAAGTGGAGCATCATGAAGAGATCAAGTGGTTGAAGCTTGCAGTCCATTGTGTTGACAATGGACTTGTGAAGATGTGCCGAAGATTGGCTC
Organism: Thinopyrum elongatum; assembly: GCA_011799875.1. Taxonomy (NCBI): domain Eukaryota; kingdom Viridiplantae; phylum Streptophyta; class Magnoliopsida; order Poales; family Poaceae; genus Thinopyrum; species Thinopyrum elongatum. The sequence continues at coordinate 344,447,868 of CM022299.1, read as the reverse complement.
ACCCATAGTGGAGTATGGGGGAGCAATCAACTAGTCTTCATCAACCCAACGCAATCAAGAAAGGTGGTCCATCTTGAGGAGGACAAGATCGTCATCATCTAGCTCAAGTGGATCTTGTGCAAGGCAAAGGTTTGCCCTTGACAGGTTTTCTATTTTACCGGTCTCATGGTAGTTGTTGGGAGACCGGGTTATAGGATCGATTGCCGTACTATCAAGGGGGGGCTCTCAAGTTGGTAGCTTGATCGTATTGTTCGTAGAGAGCTCAAACCATTGCATCCTTGCATCATCTTTCTTGGTTCTTGTTTGGTTCTCTTTGTGAGTCTTAGAGCTTATGGTCATCTTGATGACAAGCTCGAGTTCATCGAAAATGGAGTTCACATGCTTCTTCTATGATGTTTTTGATGCTACTCATCGTCATCTATCCAACAAGCTTGAGTTTAGTCAATTTGGAGCTCATTTGCAGAAGTTGTGGCAGTTCTGGTTTTCCTGGAGCATCTGTTTTGCTTGGAAGTGGCATTGGGAGGCGCCAGCGGTAGTACCGCGGCCCCGGAGCGGCAGTACCGCTGAAAGCCACAAGCGGTAGTACCGCCCACGGCCACAGGCAGTAGTACGGCTCCGGTTCCGTGCTAGTACCTCCTCGACTCGAGACCTGCGTGTCTCGTGTCGGGTTCAGCGGCAGTAGGAGCGGTAGTACCGCTTGTAAGTGGTAGTACCGCCCCTACTACCACTACTAGTGCCGTTCAATGGCCCTCCTCTCTGTTCCTTCTCCCATAGGCGCTGTGTGAGGTCCCAGCAGTAGTACCGCTGGGCCGAGCGGCAGTACCGCCGCGGCCAACGGTAGTACCGCTCCCTAGAGTGGTAGTACCGCCCGCTGCGGGCTGAGAATGGGGATAACGGTTAGATTTTTCCCCTCCTATAAAAGGGGGTCTTCTTCCCCATTGAGCCTTATCTCTTGAGCTTGTGTTCTTCCCCCATTGTTGACCTTCTTCGAGATTGCTATCTCTCAATCCCTCCATGGATTCTTGCTAGTTTTTGGGAAAAGAGAGAGGAGATCTAGATCTACGTTTCCACCAATCACTTTCTCCTCTATGTGATGGGAACCCTTTGGATCTAGATCTTGGAGTTCTTCATGTTCTCCTTCTTGTTCTTCCTCTCATTTTCCTCCATAGATTTCGTTGCTTTGGTGAGATTTGAGAGTGAGGGACTTGGGCACTCCGTGTGCCCTTGCCATTGCATTTGATGCATCGGTTTGAGTTCTCCACGGTGATACGTGGAAGTGAAGTTGAGAAGCTTGTTACTCTTGGGTGTTTGGGCACCCTAGAGCTTGTTCCTCTTGGGTGCCTTGGTGCCCTAGACAGTTGGTGTTGTTGGAGCTCAATCATTGTGGTGCAAAGCTCCAGGCAAGTGTCGGGGTCTCCAATTAGGTTGTGGAGATCACCCCGAGCAATTTGACGGGTACCGGTGGCCGCCCCCAAGGGTTGCCAAAGTGTACGGGTTCGGTGACCGCCCCCAAGGGTTGCCATTTGTACGGGTTCGGTGACAGCCCTCAAGGGTCCCTTAGTGGAATCACGGTATCTTGCATTGTGCGAGGGCATGAGGAGATTATGGTGGCCCTAGTGGCTTCTTGGGGAGCATTGTGCTTCCACACCTCTCCAAACGGAGATTAGCATCCGCAAGGGTGTGAACTTCGGGATACATCGTCGTCTCCACGTGCCTCGGTTATCTGTTACCCGAGCCCTTTACTTATGCACTTTACTTTGCGATAGCCATAGTGTTTCATGTTATATATCTTGCTATCACTTAGTTGTTTATCTTGCTTAGCATAAGTTGTTGGTGCACATAGGTGAGCCTAGTTGTTATAGGTTTTGTGCTTGACAAATTAACCGCTAGGTTTATTCCGCATTTGTTCAAGCCTAAACCATAATTATTTTAAAGCGCCTATTCACCCCCCTCTAGGCGACATCCACGATCTTTCAAGGTCCCTGGCCGAGCGTTGGAGCTCGCGCGCAGTCGTGGTGCCATCCGGTACGGCCTTCTTCAGGACGCGAGGGGCGCGCTGGACCGGCTCGAGGCCGAGCTTGGGGACGTCGACACCCACCTCAAGGCCGAGCACCAGTGCCTGGCGCGCGAGTGGCGCCGGCTCGAAGTAGCTGTCAACTTCAGCCACCTGCAGCACGAAGCAACTCACTCAAAGGATGAGGCGTCCTCCGCCATGGCCAATGAAGCCCGTGACCGCGCCTTCGAAGAGGCCGAGGCCGCTGACCGGTGGCGCGAGTAGGAGCTTCTGGCCTCCATCGTGACCCTGGAGCGGCAAGCCCGGGAGCGTGGGGCTACCGCGCTCGTCCCCACAAAAGGGTTGCCGAGCCACGAAGTGGAGCTCCGCGCCCTAGGGGAGGCGTTGGAGCTGGTGGCGTCGGAGCAGGACCTAGAGCGCGATCGGCTGGAGACGATGGAACGCCAAGTGATGACCGCCGAGGCCACCCTAGTCTCCCGGGAGGTGAGGGTCCAGGAGGAGGTCAGCGAGAGGGTCGTGGGGGTCCGCCGGGCCCTTTCCAAGGACTATCGCGCGAAGCTGAAGCTTCAGGAGTCCCGTTTCTGCGAACGGCGCGACGAGCTGAAGGGCGAGGCCGACGGGCTCAAGAAGAAGTTAGCCGAAGCGGAGCGGCGCGAGAAGGCCGCGTTGGATGCCCAGGCCACAACCGAAGTGGAGCTGCCCTCCCTCTACGAGCAGGTGTCGGATCTCACTTCCCTCGTGGAGCGGGCGTCGGACGAGGTGAACCGAGCTCAAGGACTGCAGCACACGCGCTCCCAGATGTTCTAGGCCCTGGAGCAGAGGGCCCGCCGGGCTCTGAGCAGCATCTGCGACGAGAGCGTCTCCAGCCCGCTCGTTCCCGACGACGCCGGCTACCTCGGCTTCTTCACCGGGATCGTGGAGCATCTTGAAGGAGGGGCTGAGAAGTTACGCCAGCTCGTTGAAGAGAAGATCCACAATCTTCTCGTGTGAGCATCCTCACGCGTCTCAGTCACCTTCTTCGCTTCGACCCCGACTTCGACTTCGAAGCCGTGACAGCCTCCGTGCCCAAGGTGATTCAGGGCGCCCTGGGAGACTGGGTGGAGGACCATGTGGACGACCTGATTACGGAGTTCACTCCCGTAGGCTGCGAGGGCTAGCCTGAGGTCGAGGGGCGTGGGGCTGATTGCAGCGACGACGACAGTGCGTCCCCTTAGGTTGTCTTTTTCCTATTTGCCTGTCAAGATTTTGAACATGACCCCACGGGGATGTAAAAGTACTTTGGAAGAAACTCCCTTATGACGTATGAAGTAACATTGTACTCCCTTAAGCCTCCTTCCCTTTGCTTATTGCGTGCCCGCAGCCCTTGAGCAGGGGTGGATCGTTCATGTTACGCTGGGTCACGATGCCCAGCCAAGACCAGGAGACAGATGCTCGCTAGGGACCTCGGGCAACGTGCGCCCGCTGGCTCGCTCGAGAGCGTCGCGTGAGGACTCATGCACCATGGCCTTGGTGAGGTGTGCGTAGAGGCAGGCCCGCGGCTGAACGGCCGTGCTCGGGCTGACTTAAACGCAGGCACCGACCCAGCCCCTGCTCGCGGGACGATCAGGAGGTGGGCGTCAGGCAGCCATTGCTGCTCTTAAAAAGCTCGAGGAGCAGAAAACACTACAGAAAAAACCCCATCCCCTTTCGAATAAAGAAGCAAAAACTTCAAACTTCATTCCAAGAAGTAGCAAATTTGGTTACAAAAGAGGGCGAAAAAATAGCCGCGTCCGGCGCCTATACTAGTGTTCCCACTAGCGCGGAGCATGGGGCCTCCAGTTGGGCGTGGGCATAGTTGCTGTTCGACCATGTCGTCTTCCAGTGCGGAGCATGGGGCTTCCACTTGGGCGTGGGCATAGTCGCTGTTCGACCGTGTCGTCCGCCAGTGCGGATCATGGGGCTTCCACTTGGGCGTGGGCGTAGTCACTGTTCGACCGTGTTGTCCGCCAGCGCGGAGCATGGGGCTTCCACTTGGGCGTGGGCGGGAGCTCCCGTGAGGCCGTGGGGCGGAACATTGGGAGACTCCGGGGCGTGTACAGCCCCACTCATTATTACGTGAGAGTGTCACGGGTAGAACCTGCGGAGATGCTGGATGCTCCAAGCATTCTGGATGGGGACCCCATCCTCCATCTCCAGGCATGCGGCGCCGGGCCTGGAGACGCGGGCGACCCTAAACGGGCCCTCCCACATGGGCGAGAGCTTGTGGAGGCCCTCCCTAGAGAGGTCCTGCCTCAGGATGGGGTCCCAGACTTCGAGAGTCCGGGGGCGGATGTTGCAGCAATGGTAGCGCCGCAGCGCTTGCCGGACCTTCCTGCGCAGGGTGAGGCTTGGCGACGGGCCTCCTCTCCGAGCACGAGATCAGCTCCCCATGAGGCATCCTGGCGCGCCTCGTTGAACGCTAGGACTCACAGGGAGCGATGCTTGACCTTGTGCGGGAGGACCGCCTCAGCCCCGGAGATGAGGAAGAATGGGGTCTCGCCGGTGGGCTTAGTCGCAGCGGTGCGGACTAACCACAACACGGACCGAAGCCCACCGAGCCAACCCCTGCCGCAAGCCTTGAGCTCCTTGCCTTGAGGCCCCTCAGGACCTCCGCGTTCGCGTGCTCAGCCTGGCCATTGCTCTGCGGGTGCGCCACCGAAGCGTAGCATATCTGCGTTACAAGGTTAGCAAAATATGTTCTGAAGAGGTTGGTCATGAACTATCGGTGATGATGCGGTTGGGGACACCAAATTGGCTCACGAGGCCCTTAATGAATTTGACAGCCGAGCCGGCGGGGATGGTGCATGCGGGCTCCACCTCCGCCTACTTGGTGAACTTGTCGACGGCGACATAGAGGTAGCGGTAACCGCTGGCCATCCGAGGGGACGGCCCAGCATGCCCTGTGATACAGCTCGCTGTCCTATAAGCAATAAGCAGTGGTCCGACGACCTGCGTGTCCTGCATCCTCTTCGCCCTTCGGCAAAGCACCACAGAGCGAGTGTGCCTTGAACTCCTTGGCCCGACTGCCTACCCGAGGCTCCATGCCAAGAGCAAGCGGGCTCCTGAAGTTGAGCCGCAGGCACGGCGTCAGCGGGTGGCGCGGGAGGCAGCTCCTCCTGAGGCATCTTGACTCCCGATGCCGGGGGCTTCCTGACACCGACGGCCGGCCAAATTGTTGGCCCGAAGAGTCTTCCTTCAGGAGACCCCCGGGCATCGAGAGCTCATGGCGCTATGCCCGCTTGGTGATATCATCTGCTTTCTTGCCCATGCGCATGTGCCTGAAATCAGCCCCCGGTTCCTCCATCTTGTCGGCCGCTATTGCCACCGTCGGACCATGCCGGCCAGGAGGTGCCCCACTATGGCAACTTCCGCGGAGGGCTACCTATCCTGACTGAAACCTGGGGGAGCACCTCCTGAGCCACAGGGGAAATCCCGTTCGCAACCTCGCCGCTGTGGGGCTCTCCAGGCTTTCTTCGGAAGGACGAGTAGACACAGGCAGAGGACGAAAAGGCTCCATGCCCCTGCAAGCTACGTCGAGAAGCTCAGCGACCCGGTCAAGCCAAGCGTCATAGTCACCATTGGCAGGATGGTAGCGCAACAACTCACGCGCCACAAGGAGCACGGCTTGCACGTCCATCAGCCCACAATGAGTGTGGGGGGATGACATCGTGGCAGGATCGACGGAAGGCGCGGCGGTGTGGCCGCCGCGCTGCGCGAAGGGTGGTAGCGACGGGTCCTACCACCGACGAGCGGCAGTGCCAGTGGTAGCGTTAGCCACGAGGGGAACAGGGTGGCGAGGAGCACCACGGCCGAGGGGAGCTGCTTGGGTGACGCGAGCGGCCCAACGCTCAGCACGAGCTTGGCGAGCTTTAGCCATGGATGCGGCGGAGCGAGAGCGGAGCATGGTCGATGAAGAAATGGAGCTCTGACACGCCCCCTACCTGGCGTGCTAAATGTCGGAATCAGGGCTCCGTAGACCCAAAGAAGGTTCGAACTCTGGGGTGTATACGAAGGATCTCGCTTCACAACGGCACTCAGCTCGCCACACCCACGGCTTGATCTCATCGGGTGCACGCAATCGTAGAGAAGGGATGAACACTGAGATTTACCCAGGTTTGGGCCACCTTACGGTGTAAAACCCTACTCCTGCTTTTGGTGGATTGGCCTCATGAGGAGGTTGAGGACGAACTAGTACAGTGGTCGAGCAGCCTCGCGAGGGCTCGAGTGGTGAGGATGGATCGATCCTTCTCTACGGTGGAGGCTAGTCTCTATTTATAGTGGCCTTGGTCCTGTTCCCCCATACTTTAGGCGGGAAGGGATTCCACAATGGCCAGTTTTGAAGGGGAATAGGAAGTACATCTTATCGTGACGAAAGGTGGTCTTCGCCTGCAAAGTTTCTGTCCGTGACGCAGCGGTGGGCTCGCCGATGACATCCATCCTGCCGAGCTCGTGGTCTCGGTCTCGTTGCACTTGAACAGAAAGCTTTGGGGCCTTCCTCGGGAACCTGTGCCTGTCCTTGCTCCCTTAGCACCGAAGAGGAAACTGCCCCCTCTGCGCCCGCTGGCGCCCGCCTGGCCTTGGTCGTCATGGCTCACGTCATCGCGGTCTCATGAGGCGGGGTACCTGCATAGAGATCTCCGCTCCTCGGGAGGTAGGCTCGGGGAGCTGCTCCTCTGGAGGTCTTGGCGTCACTCGCCTCGCGAGGCCAAGAACCTCTCGAGGGTCTTGTCCTGGGGGTCTTGTAGCTCGGCCATACTGGGCCGTCGATGGGTCCGCGTGCTGGGCCGCAGGCAAGCGAGTCTGGGTACACCCGATCCCAAAACACCGATAGAGGTGAATGAAAGGTTATGCATTGAAGAAGTGGGAGTCGACCTTGAACTTTGTGTTCATGCCCATGGAAGCAATGTTGATCTTATCTTAGTAGCTTCTCATAACAATAATTATTCCCTTGGTATAATTTGGACTTGTATATGTGATTTGGTCCTTTGCAACCGTGGTTCCGACCATGTTCTTCTTATTTGATTCCATTTCTCTGACAAGTTAAAGTGCTTGTCTTCCGACAGATCGATACACTAGCCTAACCACTATTTTGGTCTACCTTCGAGTTTTACCTTCTGGTATCTTGAGAATATCACGGAAATACATAACTTCTTATGAGTTATTCATCAACTATTGTTTCTCGCCGATTCCAATTTTCCACGGGTTTTGAGTTGTTAAACACTGAAGGACACCGATAACTGAATCGAGTCTGCACTGCAAATTCTACAACTCTTAGTAATCTTCATTACTTACGAGTCTATACTCGATCATGTCAATCCCCGTCGATTGGCTACATCATCATTGTCATACTAAAGCTTGACCGTGCTACCTATGTCCTTCTTCCCAGAACATAATTTTTGACGATGAACTAAGCTTACGTCGATCTTCCTCGACATATCATTTCGCTTTGAACAACAAGCATGATTCTGAGTTGGTGTCGTATCTGTGGTTCCGATAACCTTTCGCTTCACCATTTCTTTTGCTTGATGTCGCCGCTGATCGATTACATCTTCATGAAACCTCTTGACAAATGTATCGTGATCATCCTTTTCATTCTGAGCTCTTCCTGAATATCAATCGAATTCTTGATGAGAAATTGAAAGTGCGTTATATCGACTAGAGGGGGGGTGAATAGGCGATTTTTACAAATTCGTCACTGAGGAATATCAAGGTGAGGAAATTCCTAAGCGACGAACTACTTAGCAGCGGAATGAGTACTTAGATGCAAGCATAACAGAGCAGTAGCACAGTCATCATGATGAAATGAAAACAAGCACAGAGTACGAGAAGCGTAAACACAGGATAAGCAGGCTGAAGACAAACTGACTGAAGAATTTGAGCTGAGGAAATTGAGAAAGTCTTCAGACAAAGTCTTCAAACAGTAATGATCAAATACATAGCAAGTATGCGAGGAAATGAAAGGGTTGAGGAAATAGAACCAGTATCTCGGTGAAGACACTGATTTGGTAGACCAGTTCCAACTGCTGTGACAGTTGTACGTCTGGTTGGAGCGGCTAGGTATTTAAACCTGAGGACACACAGTCCCGGACACCCAGTCCTGAACACACAGTCCAGGACACCTAGTCCTCACCGTATTCTCCTTGAGCTAAGGTCACACAGACCTCGCCCAACCACTCGTGGTAAGTCTTCAGGTGACTTCCAAACCTTCACATACTCGGTCACTCGGCAATCCACAATTTCCTCTTGGATGCTCTAGACCATGACGCCTAACCGTCTGGAGGATGCACAGTCCTCAAAGGTAACAAGCGTCGGTTCCACACAGGAACAATCTCTTCAGTGATGCTCAATCACTTTGGGTTTGTAGGTGTTTGGGTTTTTTGGGTTTTTCCTCACTTGATGATTTTCGCTCAAAGTCCTCGGAGGATGGGATGCTCTAAATGACAAGTGTCAATCTATTTCTTGGAGCAGCCAACCAGCTAGTGGTTGTAGAGGGCGGCTATTTATAGCCTAGGGAGCAGCCCGACATGATAAGACATAAATGCCCTTCAATGATATGACCGTTAGGTGGGTAGATATTTTGGGACAGCTGGCACGTAGCACAGCAACGGTTGGAAATTTGAGTATCAAATTCCTCAGGGCTATCATAATCCTCACTTGTAGGCAATCCGCACTGGCGAATTTCTAACTCCTCAGTCAGAACAAATTCCTCAGAGAACAGAAGAACTTCGTCTCTATCACTGAAGAACTTGACTAAACTGTATGAGATTTCCAATGGCTTCACTCGAAAGGATTGGGTAGGTGTAGGATTTTGAGTTGAGCATCACTTGGAAATTTTTCCTTAGTTTTACCTCGACCCCCTTTAACAGTACGGTGTTTCCTATGACTCAAGAAGAAGAAAATGAAACTACGAAAACAAAAGTCTTCACGCTTCATAATCCTCGCATGAATATCAAGTCTTCAGGGTCACACCAATTTCTTCACTTTCAAAGTCTTCAAGAAAACCAAAGTCTTCAGTTGAAGACATTCATTTTTAGGGGTCGACATTCATCGTAAATAACAAACTCCTCATAGACTTATAGACCTGTGTACACTCACAAACTCATTAGTCCCTTAACCTATAAGTCTTCAATACACCAAAATCACTAAGGGGCACTAGATGCACTTACAGAAATACTATCCTTGCCCCTCGATTATTTGTGTTATCATCGGCAACTTGATTGCCCTCCCTCCAACCCAAACTTATTCATGTTTTGTGTAGTACCTTGGGTTCCTTTCTATCCAGCTTGTGTTATGTTCTACCTTGGAGTATTACCATCTTTTATGTCAAGAATGTAGTGGGATTTTCACCTACTCTTTAAGAATTCTTGATATAGTAATACTTCTTGCCAACCCCGTTCATATCTTGGTCCCCGTGTTGTTTCTAACTGGAACACCGACAATTGAACTATGATGTGTGAATTCAAAACTTCTAGCAACCCTATTGCTTGTAAATTGTGAATGATAGTTTCATTCTTCTTGTGTTGGTTATTGACTCATCATCCTAACATTGATCGTGCTACTTAGTCCATATTTTGGGTGCACTTTTCGATCAATGTTTAATTGTGGATGTTTTCCTCGAGCATACGTCAGTAAACTATTTGATCTGGCAAATGCTATCTCCGTGTTCAGATAATTCTAGAAATACATCCTTTTTGACATGTCGATGGATTGCTGCTGAACCCATCGGCCACATCCTCATCTTTTCCCTGATAAAATTGCATGAGATGTTCTAGAAATTCCCGATGGATCCTTTGTGTTCCCAAGGTCCGACCTTTACCCGATGACCACGTTAATGCTATCATGAAGCATGACTGTGGTACTCTGAACATCATTAAGAACATTGGAGGCGCAATGCTAAATGTTTCTTGTTCACTTATCCAAACACTGTTGTATGGGCAACGTCATGAATTTCCTCTCCCATTTACCTAAATTGTTATCTACTTACTATCCCGTCATGGATATCATCCTCTGCTTGTCCTTGGGAAGGATATACTCCTGATATTTGTGTTTAAACATATTTTCCTTTCCATTGTTCTGATTAAATTAATAATCGTATTTTTCCTTTCCATTGTTTTGTTTAAACTTTCCTGTAATCTAACTTATCTAAGCAGAGATAATTCCCTGCTTAGGTAAACACCTCGATGTACAACTCGGTCAGTAAGACCCTGTTACTATTGTTGATGACATTCCGGTAGCCACCGATGGATGAGAACTGTGCCTATTGGTCCGCCTTGTCTTAACGAGCAGGAAAATGGTTCTCTTCATCCCTCACCCTTGGTACCAACGTTGTTGCCAACATAACTAATAGGCTATCCTCTGACATGCCTTGCTATCCTGACCATGCAAGATGTCAGCGCCCTTCCTTCTTTTAACCCACATGGTGGGCCATAACCCACAGTTCCACAGGATCGATACGTGACTCTCCCGTACACCCCTGTTTCTAAAGGTTATTCCTCACGCTTGGCTTCAGATGAAAATCGCGAGCCACCTTCCTAGAGATGACCTACTCTAGTATCAAACGCAATATTTATTTCGTTGCTCCGAACCCCCTTTCACCTTCTGATTAGGCATCGAATGATTGCCTGCCCGTTCGAAACTTCTCATGGTACCTCCTTACTTTGCTCTTGATATTTTCTTAAGTTTCAATTTGAGAGTTACTTTCCGCCTCCTTCCCTGATGTTATCTACCAGATAAGCAACCTTGTAGAGGTCCGATCTTCCAAAGTTACCCCTTATCCTTTTCGTAAGTACGATGAAGTTTACGAAGAAAGGATGACGACTTCGTCATGATGACCTGAAGCAGAGAAATGAAGACATCAATGTAATGGATCAACCTCTTCGAGAAGAGTAACCAAGACCAAGAAGACTCGTTAGAATTTTGTAACCAAAACTTTCCCCCTTGCTCTACCTCTTAAATCTCGGGACGAGATTGTAGTGGAGGAGATTTGTAACAACGCCAGTGTTATGCTACAGTGACCTCACACTAATGGTGCTATGTCATGAAGTTTTACTAAACCAAATTGCCCCTTGATAATAAAGCCAATCCAAATTCGAATTCGAATGCAAGTCAAATAATTAAAAACTTCAAAATGTAAAATAAAAATGTTGGTTGTGTTGCCAATATTCACTAAGGATTTATCATGTAGAAACCAACATCATTTGACTCATAGATAAATTCCTAGGAAAATAATAAATGGTCCAACAACAATTATTTTGGCGTTTTCAAAATAAACAAATATTTAAGCCTTTCAAAATAATCCGAGAACTTGTGGGTGGTCCCAAACTTTGTGCTTGAATTACGTGCTAAATTCCATTTATCACAAAATTCATTTGGTACTAAACTAAAATATAAAACAGAGGCAAAAATAGAAAACAGAAACGAATAAAGAAAAAGAAAAGAAAACAAATAGAGGAGACCCCCTGTGCACTTAGCCCACTAGCTAATGAACCGGCCCAACCCAACTTCCCCCCCCCCCTCATCCCTTACCTCTGTTTATCAAACAGAGGCGTGGCGCCATCTCCCCGGCCATGGACACACCCTGGACACGTGTCAGCCATCCTGCGCCTTCCCTCGTCATCTCCCCGCATGGATAAGGCCATCTCCGCGCACCCCCGTCAAAACCCTACCCCGCACTCTTCCCCCCTCGCGCCGCTTGCTGCTCCCCTGCGCCGACCAAGCACTGACGTGGCCGCATCGTCATTGTTCTCGTGGCCATCGTCGTCCTCGCCGGCTGAAAACCCCGCCAGGAGCATCGCCGGCCTCGCCTACTTCATCTGCGGGCACCAGTGCGAGCCCCCTCGAGCTACATCGCCCGGATCAAGCCCCCTTCCGTCGGCCACCGTGCTCCTCCTCGCCGTCGATCCACCCCACCACAACCTCCCCGGCCTCCTCGAGCTGCTCCTCACCCCCGATGTGAGCACCCACTCTGATTCCCCTCTCCCTTGCTCTCTGTCCTCATTGTTAGACACCGCGCTCGAGCGCTAGGCAAGTTGAGGTTGCCCTGCCCATGGCCGCACTCCCGCGCGCCTCAGACCCCCCCCAGCCGCGCCCCCTGGGCTGCCGGCTCGTGCACCCTCGCGCCCTCGACGTGCCTTGTCGCATCCCGCGCCCTCCCGCGCGCCCGTGCCACCACGCCCCACTGTGTTCTGCCCGCCTGCTCCACTGCTGTCGCTCCTGCTCGCTACCTCCTGCCTCTCATGCGCTGTTGCTTGGGCGTTGCTGCTGTCGGCTACGCCACTGCCTGCTGCAGCCTAGCGCACTACCGCCCGCGCAGTCCGCGCTGCGCCCACGTGTGCCCACTGCCGTTGCTCTGCTGCCACTACTAGCCCTCGCGCCGGCGACCGCCCAACTTGACCCTACCCCCGTTGCTGACCACCTGCACCCTCCCGGTGTTTCCAGTGGACGCGTCGCACTGCACCCGCTTGGGGTAGCCCACCACCGTAGCCAGCCGTCGCCGAAATCGCCGGAACGGTGAACTCAGGCGACCTCTGACCAGAGCCGGCGGCTAACCCCGACAGCTGCTGATGTGGCGCGTCGTTAGCCTCTAACATCGCCCCTAATTACCCCCTAGCCACTGACAAATGGACCCACGTCCTAATTAACCATATGCTTAATTAAAAGGGTAACTGAATTAACTAAATGCCCCACTGACATGTGAGCCCCCTGCTAACTAAAGCAAGTTAAATCAGTAAGTAACCCTCTTAAAAAAATGTGTGACTGACAAATGGTCCCTACCTGCCAGTTTGATTGGTCAAACATTGACCCAGTCAATGTTGACTGGGTTGCTGACTAGGCAGCCCTGGCCCACTGTCACCCTAAGTTGCTAGCCCACTGATACGTGACAAAAGTATTTACTGTGCATATTTTGTTTTAGATATATTTCCAGAATTTTACAAAATGATTAAAACTTTGAAAAATCATATAAATTTAACCGTAACTCGGATGAAAATAATTTATATATGAAAATCAATCAAAAAATATGACGAATACGAATATGCACTCCGTTCACCTGTCACGTGCCCCCTAGCATAGCGAACATGGAACCGTCCCCTCTCTTTCATCTGTCTGTAAAAGGCCAAACACCGGGAAAACCCCTCCGGATGTTTTCCCTCTCCGTCTGCAACGTGTAGTACCGCGTTAGAACACCCCTAGCACTGCATACAGTCATGTCATGCTTTCTGTTGCTTTGTATGCCTGTTATTTATTGTTTCTTCTCCCTCCTTCCTCTTTGGTAGACCCCGAGACCGTTGATGCTTCGGTGTTCGACTACGGCTACACTTTCGAAGATTCCTTTCGTTTGCAGAGCAACCAGGTAAGCAAACCCCCTTGATCATTCCGATATCGCCCATTTCCTTTCCCTCTTATGCTTGCATTAGAACTGCTACTGCTTTTGTATGATCCTATTCTAATACATAGCCTGATTTTTGTAACTTGTACTTGTTACCTTACCTTCTTATCCTAAACTGCTTAGTATAGGTTGGTTAGTGATCCATCAGTGACCCCTCACCTTGTCCCAGTTGCCCCGCTTTATGTTCGATGACTCGATCAACGTGATCGACGTCCAGGCCCCAACGCTACACATCACCCCCCTTAGTTGCACGACTCTGCAGAGTTACTATCGAGTGCCGAGGGTGATACCTCATCAGCACTTCTGATGTTAACCCTGTAATGTAGCTATTCGGTCATGGTCATCGAGGGTGATTCCTCCTTCACCACTCCCGATAACGACTCTGTCATGCAACCCTTCAAGTGTGGACCATCGAGGGTGATTCCTCCAAGTCCACCTTGACGGTTACATCGAGTGGGAATCCATCGAGGGTGATTCCTCGGGTTTTCCCCTTGCTGTTTTGGACACATGGTTACTTTGACTTTACCCCAGAACCATGAATGAAGTCGGGTCGGCCCCGAGGGGTACCCGCGAGAGAAATGTGAAGTCGGGTTGACCGTGAGTGTACCCGTGAGTGATGTGAAGTCGGGTTGACTTGGAGTTGTATCCCGATCTATACAACTAGAACTGGATACTGACATGTGAAATCGATATATTGGCTCCGAGATTGCTTTCTCGCAGGGAGTCGAGAAAGTATCTCTAGGCGTTATTGTTACAACATGCTTGCTAATTATAAAATGCTATTCTGTACTCTTCTAAATGCTGCAAGATGCTTGAAGATGCTAGTCTTTGATAGGCTAGGCTTTCCCCTTCTCTTCTGGCATTCTGCACTTCAGTCCACAGATACAGCCCATTCCTTTGATACTGATGCATACTTAGTTTAGATCTGATGTAAGTCTTGCGAGTACTTTGGATGAGTACTCACGGTTGCTTTGCTACCTCTTTTCCCCTATACCCGATTGTTGCGATCAGATGACGGATCCCAGGAGCCAGATGCCACCACCGACTACTACTACTACCCCGGAGGGTGCCTACTACTACGTGGAGACCATCGCCGACCAGGAGTACTTAGGAGGCTCCCAGGCAGGAGGCCTTGCCTTTTCAATCGATGTTGCTTTTGTGCTAGCCTTCTTAAGGCAGTCTTGTTTAACTTATGTCTGTACTCAGATATTGTTGCTTCCGCGGACTCTTGTGTATTCGAGCTTATGTATTTGAGCCCTCGAGGCCCCTGGCTTGTAATATGAAGCTTGTATGACTTTAATTTGTGTCTATAGTTGTGTTGTGATATCTTCCCGTGAGTCCCTGATCTTGATCGTACATGTTCGCGTGTATGATTAGTGTACGATTGAATCGGGGGCGTCCCAGAACCCCTTTAAATTATCGGCCTTTATCAATGCCTTGTTATTTTTACACCACACTTTGGGTTTAAAGTTTTTCCCGGGCGGTGGTGTCCTCTTGCAGACAAGTTTCAATGCGGGACTGCATTTGAGGTTTATTTTTGAAGCTGAGCTTAATGCCGGAAATGCCCTCTACGGAGCTAGCCACTTGCATCCGAGCTTTACGCCGGACTTCTTCCGAGGTGGTGCACGACCTCGGCCATGAGCTGATTTTTTACGGAATTTATTTCCTATTGGTGCAATTTATTTGCTAACGAGATGGATAGCCAGTAGCCCTCAAGGCGTGTGTCGGCCTAAATCCCGAGATGCATCTGAAGGAAAAAATAAAACCGCTGATCTGAGTAGCCCCTGAGACTCAGGTCGATTCACAAAATCGGCCTGAGGATCGATTCCTTGCTCGACAGCATACTTTAGGAACAAAAACATGGTGTGCATAGTCCCCGAGACTCAGCTTGGGTGCGGCCGACCAACCTGAGGATCGTAATCTCCTCAGAAACTATTTTGCACTTTGAATTTTCCTGCATTGAATCTGCAATGCAGCAGCCCCTGAGATTTGGGTTGGGCAACATGGCCAACCCTAGGATCGTATCTCCTCACCAACTAGTCCAGATGTAGTGTGTGTTTTGCCAACACCGAGGTGCAGGTCGGCAAGAAAGATACCGAGTTGCGGGTCGAAAAAGATTTCCCAAGCTGGACTATTGCACAGGGCACTTCAGTCAAGAGGATGTCCCGCTTCTTGAAAGAAAACCATAAAATAGGTTAAAAGTGTTGAAACTTATGCGAAAACTTTACGTCCAAAGTAAATCAAGTTTTTTGGTGCCAATCCAAAAATTGGTCTTAAAATTAGTTTGTGCTTCCGTCATGCTTTAATATGACACATCCGATCTCAATACTTCAAGTAGGTCAGCCTTTGGCTTCAACCTCCTATCTGAAGGCGCAGTGCTTCTCAGGCCAGTTTAGCGAACTAAAATCGAGCGGCTTTAGAGAGAAACCAGGCTATCCGGCTATTGACCACACACTCAAGTCGAGAAAGGAGTGGTAGAAAAAGACTTTGCAACGACTTAGAAGAAAACACTTATTATAAAATAACTCATACAAATTTAAGAGCCCACAGTTAACTTGGGTAAAAGAAGTGTTTTTAACAAACTAAGTTTTTAACAACCAGCTTTTTTGTTTAACACAAATATAATGCTTGGTTGAACTGAACAAAAATTTAACATTTAAAAAATTTGAGCATGAAAGCGACTTAGCTGGTTAATACGCTTGGTGTTGATGACGAGGTCCGAGCTTGTGGCGGGTCGAGGTCCCAGCCCCCAAGCTGGCCCCGAGGTGCCTGAGCGAAGAGCTCGGCTTGATGAAGCACAACTTTGCTGATATGTCGAGGCAAAGCCCCCGATCCAGCCGAGGTGTCAGAGCTAGTCGGTTGGTGACGCCGAAGTCCCCGGAGTAGATGAAGAGATGGAGAAGCCCCTAGTCTAGCCGAGGTGTCGGAGCCTCCATGTTGACTGACGTGTCGAAGCAGGTCGGCGTGTTAAACATCGGCTTGAAGAAGAGGTGGCACGACGATGCTGAGGCAGGTCAAAATTTGTGACGCGGTCGATGCCAGCTTGATGAAGTGACCGCGCAGTGATGCCGGTGTGCTAGTCCCGTGCAATCTATGGGGCAATGATGTTCTCTTGGTGATTATTTGGCCTTCGCGATGCCAAACGCTTGGTCGGCTCACCGGGGTGATGATCTGATGAGGTTGACCTCGGCTCGATGAAGTGACAACCTGTCTAGCGTAGGTCAGCAGCCGTGGAGCAACGTTGTCGGGCTGGTTTGACACTGATGTGACCGTGCAGACCGCCTCGGAAATGGATCAAAATTTATGGACACGTGTTTTAGGAACAAAACACAATACTCTAGAAAAAAATTCTTCAAAAAAGGATGTCTGATAACCCGTTCATGAAAAAGATGAACTCGGGTCAGATTTGTTTTCGCATAAAAAATAGATCTGAAAAATGATGCACTCGTCGGACGTTTCCCGGAGTTTGAACGGTCAGATCAAGCTTAAATTTTTAGGGGTGGTCGATTTAGAAATTCCGCAGCCGATGAACGGTTGGATCTTTCAAAGGACATTCGAGATGACTGCTGGAACCCTTGCCCTAAACTCATCCAGATTCCCGTTAAGATTTGACAAGGCTTTGATATATCGAAGATTGCCGGAGATTCCTCCATCAAAATACGACGTAATTTTACAAGGTTGTTGTAGACTAAATTCCACACAATTCACCCAAAGCAATCATTAAAGAGACACACGAGGAGGTGGGGATGACGAACACAAATCCGCTATCCGGAAAAACTGCTATCAATCTGCTGACGGACCATCGATCCTTTGCAATCACACGACGGGCTCTCAATGAAAGCACCAATGTCGGTGTCAAAACCGACAGATCTCGGGTAGGGGGGCCAAGCTGTTAGATCGGATCGATGGGTAACAAGAGAGAACACACACGAAGTTTACCCAGGTTCAGGCCCTCTCTATGGAGGTAAAACCCTATGTCCTACTCTTGCTTATATTATGGAAGTATCAAGGTACAGAGTTCACTAGTGCAGAAAAACCTAGCTATGGCGTGCCAAAAAGGGCCTTGCTGGCATGGACGCACGATGCCACCAATATGGTGCCATTGTTAAAAAATAGTGGTGGTGTTGGAGCTTACGCCAGCAGTATTTCACATCACTACAACAAAAAACCACTTCCGTGATGATACATGTTTGTCATAGTAGGTCACGTTTTTTGTCATGCATGTACATCCATGATGATTTTATGAGAGAATCAGGATAGTCATACCTGTGCTGTCATAGAAGTGTTCCATGACAATACCAAAATTATCATCACGGAAGTGTCCACTTCCATGACGATAAATGGCGCGTCATGGAAGTGTTTTCATCAAGGATAACCGACACGTGGCATCCACCATAACGGGTCACCGTTAAGCTATTGGGTTCCGGTTTGGATCCGATAACCCGTTAACAGCTCAGACTAATGGGGATTTTCCACGTGTAAAATTCTCATTTGCCGGAGGATCCACGTGTCGGCTTAGCGTTGGGACAAATGTCATCCGTACATTGGAGGGAACGTGCCTATGTTACCTCGACACATGGTAGGGCCCAACAGTAGCCCATTTAAGATAAAAAGGACAGCTCAGCCAAGGGCCCATAAGATTTTGTCATACTCTACTGGGCCGGCCCGTTAACAGCCTGCCACGGTTTGGGCCAAATTACGGCCCACATAAGATCCGGCCCGTTAGATTTTTGTCATGTTTTGGGCCAAATGACAACCCACATCAGATCTGGCCCATTAACAGTCTGCCATATTTTGGGCCAAATGACGGCCCATATAGGATCCGGCCCATTAACTGCCTGACATTCTTTGGGCCAAATTACGGCCCATATATGATCTGGCCCGTTAACAGGCACTGTGCTTTCGGCCCCATTGGGGGCCCATTTGAAGTTCGGCCTCTTAAAGGCCCATGTAATAGTTCAACCTGATATTACTTTCGGCCTGTTAATGGCCATTGGTACATGTGGGCCTATTTCTGGGCCGAAGTGACTTTCGGCCTCTTAAAGGCCCGTAGTCTTCGTGGATATATTTTAGCCCAACCTGACTATTGGCCCATTACAGGCCTGTGAGATAACTAGGTCTAATGATGGCCTGCTTTGCATCTGGCCTGCTTACGACCCACTATGTTATTCGGCCAAATGTGGCCCGCGAAATATTTTGGCCTGTTAACGGCCCATCTTGTGGTTGAGCCAATCATGGGCCTCCAACACCGTTCAGGCCCAATGTACTTTTCGAATTGTTAAAAGCCCATTCTTTTTTCTGGCCCAACTTAGGCAACTGGTTTACTCGGCCTGTTAAAGGCGCGAAACTAATAGTTGGTGAGTTTACGTCTTGGCCTGCTATTGGCCGGACATGATTGTAGGCCCATGTTTCGGCCCATTTACAGCGATTGGCGGGCCTGCTAGTTTTAGTATCGTAATATTTTTATATAATAAACCGAATGTTTAGCCCCATTGCGCTCTGTCAAAGCTTACGGCCTTTTCAGGGAGCGACGATAGCATATACAAAAATTAAATTACAGCATCATGACGAAGAATATACTTAGACTACACAACAAAGAAATTACTGCATATTACATGCACTGGGCATAAAAGTTCGTCGCCAGCGATAATAAAGCGCAACCAGACAGCAAATTACATACATTGGGCATCAAAGGACACCACCAGTGCAAATAAACACGCCGCCTAAAATAATATACAGAACTGACAGCACCTCAACACAGTTCAAGAAAGGTTAGCCCTGCCTGGGAGCTGCAGCGCAAGCAGCTGAGCAAGCTGATGACTGCACTTGTTGGACGTTTATATCCAACTCTAGCTGCATAGCATCAATGGCAGTACTTGGCGTCAGTAATATCACCCTGAAAGAGAAAAAAGTAGACAAATAACATGCTTTGCACATATAAGCAACAGTGCTGTCGATTCATCCCATTTCTTAATGGCAAATAAAGAGACCTGTATTACAATAGAATAAAAAATGTTCACACTTAAGACGTGGCAGGAAATGGCATTGCAGGAGTGGCCAGCTTCACCACACCACTGGATTACAGATCAAGAACACAAGCATAGATGCAGTGCTAAAGAATGTATAAGCATCGATGATGAGTGTACTGTCAATTTATCCCATTTCAGATTGGTAAATAAAGAGACACGATTTAAATAACATGAACATAATATGCATTGTTCATAGTCAAGACATAGCAGGATATGATATTGTCCTGGAGTTGGTAGTTTGACTACACCACTGGATTACAGATCAACAAGCATACATGCAGTTCTAAGGAAGATCACTTGCTATGTTTAGTTTAATTTACATGGTATAAATAAGGAACTAGGTTGTACAACTAAAAACTGAAATTGAGAAGGAGAAACTTATGTTTATGAACTTCATAATAAACTTTAAACATGCAATTTGATGCAAACGACAAAAATAAACAGTAGTTGCAATCATTGCTATCCAAATATACACAACAAAGTTTGAAGCCTCGAGAAGGACAAACATACGTTAGTAATGAAGACCGACTCTATAAAGCCCTTTTCCATGTTGATGGGCGGGCAATTAAAGAAGTTTACCACAAAGTCTTCTTCATAAGAATTGCCTTTATTCTACATTTTGTTAAGAGTAAATATAGAAGTGAGAATATAGGAACAAATGGAGATTATTTAAGCTAAGATGTAGAGTGATGCTACATAATCAACTAGCTATAAATGTAGGTACAACATACAGCCAAAAGGTACTGACAAGAGTAATGCAGAGCTAAACATCTTCAGTAGCATTGGTTTTATTCAACATTTCGGTAAGAGTAAACATAGATCAGATGTGTACAAAATGGATGCCAGGGGAAAATAAGCTGCAAAGTGATGGTACATGAACAACTAGCTGACAGTATAAGTACAGTGATAAAGGACAACAGATACTTACAAGAACAATGTAGAGCTAAACTTCTTCATAAGCATTGGGTTTATTCTACATTAATGTAAGCATTAATATATATCTGATAATTAGGAGAGAACAATGGATATGCAAGTTATCATGCACACTGATGTCAAATAATCAACCAGGTATGAATGTAAGTACAGCGATACAAGACAACAAGTACTAACAAGAGCAAATCTGCGAGCAGCATAGTTGCGATATCCTAGGTTTTGTGGCGCTGGTTCTATCGCCAATATAGGTGGGGTGTTGTCTGATTTCTGTGGTACCACCACCTTTTTCAAGGACTTTGCTACTACTCCTTCAGGTTCTGCAATCACTCTCTTCCTTTTGGATGTCTGATACACAAGAGCAGCATTTGAATGGAAAAACATGGTATGATGACAAATGGAATGCGTATTGATAATGGGTGGGCATGGCAACTTCACATATATGATGAGTAAACTAAGCACATGGCGGTGCAAAGAAGCAGAAGAAACGCAAGACAACTTACGCAAGTTATGTGCAACCAATAAAACCTTGCCAAATTAGAACAGGCACCTTGCAGGGTGAACAGGATAGGCCATCTGCCTTTGACTCCTTGAGCTCAGAATAGTCATTAGGATCATATTCTGAACACAAATCTGTAGGTGCGAGCGTGTGGGCTTCATTCCATCCAGAATGGAACTCAATGCCTCGATGCCATGTTTGTTAGTCATTGCACTGTTCCGCGATACTCTTTTGATGTGCGCATTCTCATATTCATTGTGATTTTGTTCAATATATGAGAAGCATGACAACATAATAGTAGTGAGATTATCTTTGTAATGCAGAGGATATTCTAATATAATAGGGGGTCCTTGGAAACCCTTGTGTGCTATTACTGGATTTTGATGAGAGAGCCCTTGTGTGTTGTAATTTGGTAGGTACAATAATATAATCTGGCACAACTACACAAAAAATAGGCTCCCTGTTGGGAGCTCCAAAAGTAAGGATAGTTGGCAGATGATAGGTTCATAATATGTTGTATTGAAAGTTTATTGCGAAACCATGACAACGAGAGTGCACAGAGAAATAGTATTCCAACATGTCTCTATATGTGGCGCACATGCATTTCAAAACTCATGTAGTAACATTAGCTGACCAATTAAATGTAAGCTTTGGAAATATGAGTGGCATGTAGTTTTGCTTGAAGGATGGAGTGCTACTAATACGACATAAAGCCACTACGCAGACTGTAGTGTCGATAAAAGGGGGAAACCATAAGAATCATAAATAAATCGGGGAAGTGGAACTGGCTGGAAAATATGGGGTTGTATTGTTGCTACTAATCGAAAGCCTATCGATCACCTACAAGCCAGCTCTATTCACCTGAAGGCGCGCTACTGTTACTATTAGTCTAGTCTCTCAAAGGTCGCAAAACTCCTAGCATTTCCTGGATATTATGGCGAGACCAACTCGAATTGCTGAAAGTGACTTGCAGAAGCGGCCAAATAGACTTGTCGACTGCATATGTCCCTGCTTGCCTTCTTGACGAAGAACATACTTTACTTATTAAAGAAGAACAGGAGAGGAACATTTTAAAGAATAGAAGAGGAAGCATATTATGGAGATTCCGTTTCTTTCTATACAATGTTGGTTGCCTACCCATGATGAATCAGAGCATCCAAAGAAATGCAATTCCATGCTGTCTCTCTCTATGTGGCCACAGGCATTTGGAAACTCAAGTGGGAGCATTAGCTGACCAATTAAATGTTTGTCTATTAACTAATATGAATATCATGTCACACTCGTATTGGAACAACTAAGCTTTGGAATTATGATTGGTGTGTTGTTTAGATTTAAAGGGTGGACTGCTGCTAGTAGGACACAGAGCACCTACGCAGATCATAGTGTAGATATAATGGAAAAACCCTAAGCATCACGAGTAAAATCAGGAAAGTGGAACTTGCTGGAAAATATGTGCTAGTATTGCCGGTACGGCTAGAAAGGCTTCGAATACCAGCTCTCTACAACTAAAGGCGCGGTACTGTTACTATCAGTCTAACTCTCAAAGGCGACACAGCTCCCAGCATTTCCTAGATATTAGGGCAGACCAACACGAAGAGTTGAAAGCGTCCATGACAGGCGACCGAATAGACCTGTACACTGCAAATGTCCCTGCTCCTCTTCACTACAAGGAACATACTGTACAACTATTATACTCCCTCTATTCCTAAACATAAGTATTTGTAGAGATTCCACTATGGATCACATATGGGTGTATATAGATACATTTTAGAGTGTAGATTCACTCATTTTGCTCCGTATGTAGTCCATGGAGGAATCTCTACAACGACTTATTTTTAGGAACGGAGAGAGTACTTATTAAAGAAGAACAGAAAAGGAACATGCTAAAGAAGAGCAACCAGATTTTGGATAATAAAATGTTTGTTGCCCACACATGATGAACCAGAGAGCATAAAGAATGTAGCTCCCTGCTGTCTCTCTATATGTGGCGCATGTGCTTTTCGAAAGTAAAGTAGGAACATTAGCTGACCAATTAAACGTTCTCTGTTTTAGTAACATCAGCATGATATCAGATTCGTATTTGAGCAACAAAGTTTGGAATTATGAGTGGCATGTTGTTTAGCTTGATGTGTTGAGGAGCAGTGCTAGCACGTCTCGAAGCACCTAGGATGATGGTACACTGAATATAAAGGGAATGTCTACATGCAAGTCGCCTGACTATTGTCATTTGGGTCAGTCGACCATTTCAGGCGGTTGGATGAAGATCCTACATCTCCTAACCCTTCTTCTTCCTTGCCTCTTTTTCTTCCCCTACAGACCACCGCATGGGCCGCCGGCCGAACCACCGCCCCCCGCCCTCCACTGAACCGCCCACCACCTCCGGTCTTCTGCCGCCCTCGGCCATCCCTCTAGCCAACCCCACCCCCAGCCCCCACCCGCGTCGAGTTTTGCCTCCGGCGAGGCCCCACCATATCCCGACGACAGCCCCCCACAACCACTGTCCCCACCCGAAACCCTAAGATAGATAATGCGGCAGCCCTCCGGCGAGCCCCTTCCTTCCCTCCGGCGAACTCTCAAAAAAGGGCTGACCCCAAATTGAAATTCAGTTGACTGTCATTTAAGCTAATGTGGAATATAAAAGGGGAAAACCATAAGCATTGAGAGTATAGTGGTGAGCGTGCCATGGCGGATCTGAAGGTGCAAACCGTACAAAAGCAACTTCGCAACCAATGTTTGCTTTCAACTAACAAGTAAGATTCTAAGTGATGGACAAGAAATCACAGTAAAGCAGTGGCGATCTATTTTCTTGCTAAGATAAATAACTTGAGCAGATACGAAAGAGTACTGCCTCTGGTGTGGTGCCGTGTAAGCATCTGCTGAGGCGTTGAGGGTGCTGCGGTAGCGATGGCTGTCAGCAGCGTGGAAGCAGATCTAGGAGGGCAGACGGTGGCGGCGAGGGGAATATCCCGGGGCGGTGGACGAGACAGTGGTACGAGCGGCCTCGGCAAGGTGGAAGACGGCGCGGATGAAGCAAGAGGACGCGATGCAAGGATCCTGGTCCGAAGCCGTGGATGAGAGAGGTCGATCTCTTGTAATGGACGACGGCGTCGGGGTATCAGCTCCAGCATGGTGGAGGAGGATGGGTGGCGGACGGAGGAGACTGGGATGGAGAGGGTGTTTTGGTGCCCACAGAGTACGAATGGGGAAATGGAGGGAGAGAGGTAGGGGGAACCATGTCTTCAGGACGCGCTTGTCTCAAATGCGAGGAAATTTACAAACTTAGCCCCCGTTTACAATTTCCTACATCACAACAATATTGGTCGGTTGGGATAGGACGGTAATCTCGCATACACAGAATATTTGCCGACGGAGATTTCGGCCGAGTAGAAACTGTGTTTTGGCGCCCACCATGTATGAATCGGGGTGAGAGGCGATTTGGGCCGAGGAGAAACTGTGTTTTGGCGCCCATCGTGTATGAATCCGGGGAGGTGAGAGGCGGAGGCGGTTATGTCATGTTTGAGTGAAATTACAAGCCTACCCCTATCAAAACCTATAGAAATCGAGCCGATAGGCTTTGCGTGTCAGGGATAGGCAGTAGTAATTTCCATCTCGCAGATTTTGGTTTTGGGCGGTTAGTGCGAGTTTCCCCGCCTCGTTCAAATTTTTGCAGAGAAATATTGCACGTTTACCGCGCCAACTCAATTCGAATCCATTTTGTATTCTTTTTTTCTTCGGGCAGGATCCATTTTGTATTCGAATACAAATCTATATACATCATTTTTTATATATACTTTCAAAAGCACAACAAAGAATTCTGCTCCTTTATATATAAAATATGATTTACAAATGCAATGATCTCAAAATCATAAGGTTGAATTCAATTTTTTGAAACCAAATTATGTTCGACTTTGAATTAAAATTTTTGAAACCAAATTATGTTTAGCTCAAATGTATGGATAGGTAATATCAATATATTAAATAACATACACGCACGCAAATTCAAATTAATATGCATGTTTGATAGATCAATTTTGGTTTGAGTATGAATTACATGTATCATCATCTGGAATTCAAATATTTGAATCCCTTTTATGTTGACATCTTCTATGCACACAACTAAATATTTGAATCTCGTTTCACGCCCATCTCTCTCTAGGTCTCTCTCGTGTGCTCCTTCATGTAGCTATCACTCTCTTTTCTCCATCTCACCCGCACGCTCACTACATGCTTCTCCATTTTTTGCAAACACGGTCTCTCATCGTCTCCCTTGAGAAGTGCCACACTCTCTCTATCTTCATAGATTACACGATTTTCATTATCTCTCATGTCTCTATCATTCTCTGGTATCACTATAGCTACCACTTTCTTTTTCACCGCCACACACACTCTCTCGCTCGTCTTTCACTTTGCCTTTCTCTCCAGGGTTCTCTCATGCACCCTATATCTTTCTAGATATGACTCCTACCACTAAAATTACTCTCTTCGCACACACATCGTTTGTTGGGGTCTCCTTTTCGTCTTCATCTCTGTTCCAGAACTGACATTATTCATTTGTTTACCGATCAGACAAACTCTCTCTCCCCTCTCTCTCACTCACTCACTCACACACACACACACACAACTCCAGCTTTGGATCCCCCTACCGACTACCGTCTCTCTCTCACACACACAAAACTCTCGCTTTCGCACCCTTGACTCGTATCTCTCTCACAAACATTGATCGACCGGCCTCTAGATAGGTTTATCCATCCACCGCACACTTTCGCTCCTTGTATCTATGTAGATTTTTCGTCCCTTCTTGAGACATGCCCTCTCGATCGTGCACATGCACACTATCGCCTCATTTTATGGTAATACCTCTTGCACACACACTCTTCATGTCTTTGTCACACACACACTCTACGCTCCTCCTCTCTCCCTCTCCCTCTCTCTCTCACACACACACATGGGCTTTTTGCAACAATATCCCACTTCTCGAATCTTGAAACCAACCACATTCCTCCCTTATCTCATCAAAACAACCAAAGGAATATATTTTGAGTGAAACATAAGATATTTTTAGTGATATATGTATATCAAAATTAGACTGTTTTCTATCAAATTGGTGAATATGTATTACTCTACATTGGATGTGTTGCAATGCACTGGCACATTGCTAGTTATTACAGTATTATCTTTTGGACACCAGACAAATGCTGGAGTACATATACGAAGAGAAGAGGCGCACGCACATAGTCGGTCTCTCGCTGTCTCGCACACATGAGAGTTACGTAAGGCACGGTAAACAAATAAACCCATAGGTGCACGATTGCTGCATGCGCGGGTACCGGGTACATGGTGGAGCGCACCTTTGTAGGAATAGTCAGCTCACGTGATAATTTGATCCGTAGGAGTTGATGGTCAGGGACCACAGGTGAACGACCTGGAGGCGGTGGCTCGCCAGTCGCCACTGATCGAGTTGTCATGTTTAAAATATCATTTTTAGCGGGGTAAGAGTTCCGATTTTCAATGGCGCGTTATACTAGTTTTTAGAACGATTGGTATGGAGCGAAAATGGAATTCATAACTACTACCTCCGTCCTGGTTTACTAGTCCCCATCGTATTTTGGGTCAAAGTTTGTCCACGAATTTTACTTGTAAAATGTGAATGGAAAATGAGATTTTGTTATACCCAAATAAAAAAGGACCGGAGGGAGTGATTTCTCTGACACGGACATGACCTCTCATAGTGCAGGCATTGAACCGGCGCGCCGGCCAAGAGGGCCCCACTTGCTGCACGCCAGGCTGAACACGCCTCCTCACCGCATGCAACCGGCTTCAAAGTACCTCGCTTACCTCCATTGAATCCGCGCGTGTGCCGGCAACACGTCCTTCCGCGAGCCGGCTGGCATTTTAGAACACAACGCCGGTTGGCTCCTCTCGCCCGCCCACTATTTAAACGAGGCCAAACGCCTGGCAAGAACCGCACCACACCGCCGCTCCCTATATCCTCCTTGCACCATTTTCTCCACACTCTCCATAGCATCCGGTGAGTAGGAAGATGAGTTCTCCGGCATAAAAGCCGGCTGGGTGCCCCGATGAGCCAGGCAAATCACTGCCCCACCTTCCTCCCCGCCCTAGGCCATCAGTACCATGGGCGAGGCTGCAGGCGGGTAAGCGGAGGAGCAAGCCGCCGCTCCAAGCTGGCCCCTGGTGCATCAACTCGACACTCAAAGCCTTCTCGCGGAGGAGTGGCCAGTTGCTGCATGCCAACACATGGGGGACCATGGCGTCCAGTGCACCGTGGTTGGCCGCGCCATCCGACGCAAATGTTGGTGGAACCGCCGCATGCTGGCGGAGGTGGCCAACATGTCTGCGGCCACCGCCGACATCGAGGAATAGTAGACCACAGGAGCCGCCGCCGCTTGGAACCCACGAATGCTACGACCACCGCGTTGCCGGCATAGACACCCGGTGTGTTGCCCGGTTTGGCTCAAAACATCATGGACCCCAGCCGCGACCCGCATTAGAAATTATACCTGCTTCTAGAAGTTATTCGCGTTAAGTCAAAAAATGTCCAAAAAATAATTAATTACATATGGTCTTGACTTGTTGTGCTCGCACTGGTAGTAGGAACTAGAGATTTTTCTTTATTTATAACTCCCCTCACATTTTTTATGGCTTTGAAGTGAATCATGGTTGTGGACATTATCTATGAATGTGCAGATATCTGTGAACATGAGTTTGATGTGGAAGTTGAACTTGGAATGTTGGGCTTGCGTGTGAACTATACCATGTCCAATGGTTCGTCTGTTATTGTTCAGAAAGTAATGGCTGTTGTTCTATGACCCGGGAAAAATATATTTTGTGCCACATCTAGGCATCACAGACTTACATACATCTCAGTAGATGCATGGACATCACAACAGGCATGCTGACTGGATAAATATTTGAACCTAGCTATTATGAATGAAAATTTGTATTGACAACAGCTTTAGATAGCAGGAGACAACTAGCCTGCTCTGCCTCTGCTAGCTTCTTTCTGGCTTCTTCCATCTCTTCTTTGGCTTGGGTGAAGAGAGCATCTAATTGCTCTTTTCGCTTCTTCAGGAACTCAGCTACATTCTCAAGGGCTGCTGCACGCTTTGTTTCAGCCTTTACTAGAGCAACGAGGACACGAACACTTGATGACTCCACCTGGCTTGTGAGTAATCTAGCATCATCTAGGAATTTGCACCTTGTGTCTAATCTGGCATCATTAGGGAAATGGAACCTTGTGTGTAATCCAGCCTTATTTTGGAAACATGATCTCGAGGTTGACCATACTTCCCTCCTCGCAGGAACTGCTTCCTGACATGAAGAAGTTACTTATTTTTTAGATCAATAGTCCGAGCTCCCCAGATCCATTAAATAGAAGCCCGATAAACAGGACTAGGAGAAGTGAATTCAAAAGGAGTAATATAAAAACACACTGCAAGGTGAGAACACCCACTTCCTACATCAATCTAAAAAGGAAAGCATTAGGACGATTAAGACTGTGCTTATTACATATCAAACAGAGCCATCTTATAGAAACTATGACATATACATCGAAGAACACAAGGCTAAGAGAAATAGAAAAACTAGCAGAGGGGTGCACTAAGCCAAGGGTTGCTGCAGCAAAACAACTGGCAACCAGATGATCTCTAGGGCATCTGTAAGCGCGTTTGACTGGCTAGCTTCAACACTAAATTACAAAAGATTCATCCTACGGCATGGTGGGTCCACTGAGTAAATTGAGATCCTACAAATGATTGAGAGCCTAATCAAGTGTACAGGAAAATGTTTGTCTCGCCTATTATTGTTTAATAATCTGCCACACTGCTGGATTGCATGGCAAGAACCCTAGCCAAGCAGACAACATGGTTTGACGCTGCTTTCAGCTCAGGGCTTGCCCAGGGCCTGGTCTGGTCCTGTGTTCACTACTGCTGCCAGACACATACCATGTCAAAGTAAAAAAAATTGTCAAAAGAGGGGGCTCCCTCCGATTTCATTAATGAAACCATCAAGGACACACAAAACATTCACCACTGCTAGTCAGGTTCTCAATGTCAAAGTAATTGAAAGGTTGTTACTTACCAAAGCTTGTTTTACAGGTTCGACGCAGCTCCTCTTTAACTTGCGACGTTCCTTGAAGATGTCCCCAACATCCCGTATTTGGTCTTCATTGCTCCTCTGCATGTTCGCATTTGTAGTTTTAAAATCTCAACATGGCAAGAAAAATATAGTAATACTCACGCATCTTGTGGGCAACATTAAAGCACTCATCTACCATGTTAGCATGAGTGATTTTTAATATCCTACTATGTGTACGACGGCGACGGCGGACCGGCTCCAGTGCATCGTACGACATCGTCGATGAGGCAGATGCACCGTGGTGGACGAGTGCGCCGATGAAGAAGGGGAGGTGCATGAAGGGAAGGTGTTGCGGTGCCGTGGAGAAGTCTATTTTGCGGTGGGGATAGAAAATGGGGAGTAATGAGGAGTACTCTGGGTGCCGGGGTGGGGTTGGATGGGTGGGGTGAACGTGAAGTTACCAAAATAGCCCCCGACCAACCAGCATCCGTCGGCATGTTCGACCAAGGGTATGATGGTAACTTTGCATTGGTCGAATCTGAATTCCGCCGACCTGAAAATTTGTAACACTGTACTAGTACTCCCTACTCCCCGTCTGGCGTGTTGGGTGATTGGGCTGAGCAGCTAGGAGTACTACTAGTACTCACTCCGATTTTATTTACTCTACATATTAGGTTTGACTGAAGTCATACTTCCTAAAGTTTGACCAAGTTTATAGAAAAAATATAAACATTTACCATAACAAATTTGTATGATGTGAAAGTACATTCAATAATGAATCTAATGGTGTTGATTTGTTATTGTATATGTTAATATTTTTGTTTATAAACTTTGTCAAAGTTTACAAAACTTGACTTTGACCAATGCTAATACGCGGACTTAAATGAAAACGGAGGGAGTACACATCTGTTTTCTTAGTTTGCCGTGCCATTAATTATTTTTTGTGATTGTGAAATAAATATATTAAGCTATTGACTTCGAATGTAATGGTTTGTACAATTCAATATTTAGAATCGTTGTTGAATTCCAAGATGAATACCAGGTCTATAGTACTTCACAATATGCTCAAACTCACATAATCCAACTCAAATGAAAATCTAAATGCATTTCATAGTTATTAATTTGTTGGATGCAAAAAAACCAACCATAACTCTACATGATCCGGTCTAAAGCAATTTTCAGAACACATCCCAATGTGTGAATGAAACGTAGAGAGTTTGTGGAGATGGAACAATGGCGGGAGAAAGATGCATGCGCTCAACACACAGGATATACACCCAGTTGAAGAAAGAGACAGAGGATGGGAAAGATTGTATATATGTGGGCGAGAGAGAGAGAGAGGAAGTGTGCGAGAGAGGGATGTATAGAGAGGAAGAAGTTAGGTCTGTGAGTAAGATAGAGACATGTAATATATAGGGAGTGAGATGCGCGTGCATCGAGATTTTGTACATGTGGAAGGAGAAGAGACAAGAGGTTTGATGAGAGAGCTCAAAAGAACATGGAATAGAGGGGAATCTTGTGGGTTGAGGGATTGATAATTTTGTGCGGGAGGGATGGACAGAGAGGGGGGGGGGGGGGGAAGGAGTTACTCAGCTGTCGCCATGTCATCATGCTTCCAAATGGCCCCACGGTCTCTAGTGTGGTTTGGTCGTCGTCTTTGCTCTTCCCGATGCCCTCCTTGAAGATCAAGGTGGTGTGCATGTGGGGGTGCAGATAAGCACAAGCGACAGGGGTCGCTATATAACCTTGGATGGGGATGGATAGTGGTGTGTGTGTGTGGGGGGGGGGGGGGGGGGGGGGGTGTGTCAAATATTGTGAGAAATCAAACCTATGGAGAGAATATGTGTGCATAGTGAGCATGTGAGAGAGGCTAATGGTGTGAGACAGATACATCGTGTGCGTCAGTGTTTAAGCAATATAGAGACACGTGTGCGGGATACAAAGATAGGACTATGGGGAGTGTGTTTGCTAGGCAAAGAGACATAGTGAGAGATAAATATGTGTGTGCGTGGTACATGGTGTGTATGTGACAGAGAGGTACATGCATGCCAAATATGGTTTTCATGAAGAGATTGTGTGTGCAAGATAGAGAGCGATGTAGGGGCCTTGAGGCGGCAGGGGCTGGGTGAGGGTGTCAAAATGTGTGCGTTGATGCATGTGTTACATGCGATTGTGTGAGGCACGGTCGAATCGAGAGAGATGGTTGTTGTGTTACGGATGCTCCTCTCTCTCTCTCACGCACACACAAAAAACACAAATAGAAGACCGTTCTCTCATGTATACACAACATCTCGATATATCTCTATGTCTCACTCATACATGATCATTTGCATGTTCACCCATCTCTATGACTATCACACACACACACACACACCGTCTCCACATTGCCCTTCCGCGACAACACACATGTAGACACATACACGCGTTCTCTCTCCGTTACACACACATAATCTCTATTAATTTTTTTTTGTAGGGGGCACCTAAAATGCCCAAATCCAAATAATCACAAATTGAAGCTAAATACAAATATATGGAAATATTGTAGCATGAGGAACTTTTCTAGGAAAAAAAGTAGAGTAATATTCGGGAATTGTTTTCACACACACAAAAAGGTTCGGTCGATGTCCTTCCAGCGTGACACCGTGACGCACCTTTCGATTGACCACGCGGCCGCAGTGCACGTGCTTGCACATGATTCTGTATCGATGCTGTGCTAACTAATGTGGTGTATAGGCGCGGCCGCGATGCACGCGCTTGCACATGATTATGTGTACTAGTACGGTGTTCTTTTAAGTTTGACAAACCCTATAACCAAGCTCCCATAAGTGCACTCATCAATATGCCGCCGCCGCCGTTGTGCATGCATACAGTCGCTGAGTACTGTACGGTGCAGTACTATCGCTGCCATGTGGGACCTGGCCCCACATGTCATCTGCACTACAACACCGTACGGTACTGCAGAGGATCTCAACCCCTCACGTCGTCTGCAGTCCCTCCTCGCGATGACGCCGCACTGCCAAGCATGCGAGCAGGTCGAGCCGCGTCTATACCCGCAGCTTACAAAGAGGAGGAGGACGAGTGCATTCTCCAGCACGCCGGCGTGGAGGAGCTAGCATGGCATTGGCATCTCCGCCTGCGCGGAGGAGGCTCGCATGGTGGCTATCGCGGCAGAAGTCGGTCGCTCCCACGCCGAGCCCGCAAACCGGGTGCGGACGTGGAATCTACCCTCGAGACCTTCAATGCCACATGGATCATGCAATCTAAAGGAACAATTTAGGCCAGTCGACTCTTGTGAGCCATTGGATGCAACATGGACGGCCAAAAGGGCTTCTTCAACCTCCGAAAATGATGCACTGTTCATCTTCTCTCTCAACCATCGAGTCGCCAGCCCGCCACAGGCCTAACCGCCTGCCGCCGCCGCCCCACCCTGCCCGGAATCGCCTGCCACCGCCATGCTCCCCCCACCCCCGCCATCCGTTGAACCCCGGGCATGATCCATTTTTTTCCGGCGAACTGCATTCCACACCCAACACTCATAAGATAGATCATGGGCACCCTGCCACCCTAATATAGATACTGGGGTAGCTTCTCTGCTGTCTTCTTCTTCGCTCCGTCGAACTTCTTTCACAAATCTACTAATCCAAATTATACTACTAGTACGTATTAAGTACAGTAGGAACGCGAAGATACGAGTAGTAGTACCAACTATAAGAAGAACAGTAGTAAGACTTACTAGTACTACTGTACGTACTAAAGAGTTCAAATAACAAGAAAGAACATAACATAGTTCTGCTGGGGGCTCAGCACAACACACCCCTGAAATAAAACTAAGCAACTAGTCCGCTTGACACTGTAGTAGAACCAGCATGAGCAACGACACTGCCACCTTACTTGGAGTCCTCGTCCACATCATTGACTTCGTCCTCGTCCCTCTTCCTCTTCCTCTTCGCCGACACTTCTTTGCTTGAACCAGACACTGGGCTCTGCTTCTTCATCCAACCCTTGTAGATATTTAAACAAAGATAGGCATCCGTTGTTGCGTACATGATGTGATCTTCATCTATTGTCTTCGACTCCCATGCATGATGAAACTTGGGGTGAGGTTTCTTCAGTTCAGCGTACGAAGGATCAATCATGGCTACTGCCAGGGTCAGCATTAAAGGCTGAGAGGAGGACACCAGGCTTTCCTTCTGGAGATCGAAGGGCTGGCCTACAATGAGGCCTATCGATCCAGGACTCTCTTGTCATTCGTAAAGTCTACAGTAACGAATTTCACTCTTTTGTCCTTGAGGAAGAACTCAAAATCCTGGCACCTAACATCGGCATGGCATATGTGGTAGACCAAGAACACGTTATGTACGCAAACTTGGATCACGGCGGACTTCTTCATCTCTGCCACCTTTAGAAGCTTCTCCTTTTCCAGGACTGTGGTGTACTCAACATCTAGCCCAGCGACCCACTCATCCTTTGAACTTTCGAATATGTGCTGGAAGTGACCAAGGCATGCTTCTATCGTCGCGGATCTACGGGTGTAGATGATGATGAACTCATCACCGGTGATGGTTCTAACCTTGTACTCACCGCCAATCATGGAGATTTGGGAGGCCATGGATTTTGGAGGCGAGTGAGGAGAAGTGGAACTGGTGTAATGTGAAAGGACGGGACGAGTGGGAGCGAACTGTTGTAAGGTAGTAGACGGGGATGAGTAGGGAGTGCGAACGGCGTGGGGTGGTGGCTTGCTCGGTGGATAAATGGCTGCATGCCCCCAAAGAGTTCTCGAGTACTATGCGGGACCCACTAGATGTCATGTCTACTAGACCCACATCGTAGGCCTGACGGTATAGCTTCTGCGTGTTCGCACGCCATGCCGGCGCGTGCATGTAACTTCCACTTAATTCTGTCAACCGTCGCGCCTCCCATGACCTTCGCCTCCCTCGTGCGGTCGCGCCCTTTGAGACTTCGGACGGCTATAAATGAGCATTTTTTTGCCTACTCCGCATGCATGATACTCCCTCTAGTCCTTTTTACTCCGCGTAAGATTTGTGTCAAGTCAAAGTTTGACCAAATTTATACTAAAAATATCAATATCTACAATACCAAATATATATTTTATGAAACTACATTTCATAATGAATATAAAAATATTGATTTGACATTGTGAATGTTGATACATTTTTCTATAAGTTTGGTCAAAATAGTGGTACTTTGACTTCAGACAAAACTTATATGCACTATGCAGACTAGTTCCTCCATCTAGGTGCGTTATGATATTGCCATGTCATATATAGTCATCACAACAAGGTTAGAGTACTACTACCTCCCTTCTTGTTTAAAGGGCTCGATTCAAAAATCTCATCTACTATTTACGAAGATAGAGGTGGTGGAATAGTTTTTGTAGTCTGCAAAAGTACTCAATTAATGCTCTCGTTCTTCACAAATCTCCAAATCTTTTCCTCTCCATCATGTGTGAAAACAATATGCATGCTTGACTCTGCGTCTCCCTCCGGTAGTCCCACCACTCCTCCTTGTGTCATAACAATCTTCATGCATGACTCTCCTCCCCCCACGCTCGTCCAATCCGTTGTGACCAGCAATATTTCCACCCCTCCCCTCCCCCGTAATTTACTCCAACAAAAATATGCCCACCTAGCTGTTATGTTAATCACGCAACATATCTTACGTATGTGTGGCATTGCTCGCTATAAATACTGCACCTCCCACGGCATTCAGAAGAACGCTCACGTTCATCGCCTTTATCTCCTCCTCCTCACTCTCAATTAAGGACCCGTCGACCACCATGGCATCGCCCCTCCCAAGCCCTAGGTGCCCCTCGCTGCCCCGCGCAGAGGGTCACGTGTCGCCGTTCCATTCCTCGCCGCCACTAGTCAAGGAGGACACGTCGGCGTTCCGTTCCTCGCTGCCACCAGTGGAGGATGACGCGTCGGTGTTCTGCTCCTCGCCATGACGCGTCGGCGTTCGCACTCTCGCCACCACACACATCGGAGGACGCGTCGGCTCCTCGCCACGAGGAGAACATCGCGCCGCTCACTGAGCCCCCCAGCTTGGAGGAGCTTTGAAAAAAAAATGGAGGTCACCTAGTGGGAGGCTTTGCCTCCGGCAGAGCACGCCAAAAGAGAGGTGGATAAAAAGGCTGAGGAAGAGAAGCGCGCCGCGAAGCATGCTGCCTGGCAGGCCTATGTCGTGTCCGAGAGAGTCAGGCAATTGGCTCTCTGGCAGAAGGCTCGTGCGAGGGCCATGTTGATGGCGGAGGACGCCCATGCGAAAGCCCTGAGTGCAGTCGAGCCCAAGCGCCTCATCTACTCTTGGCGATACGTGGACCGGGGGCACGCTTCCAGCGAGGAGGAGTACCTATTAGCGCCGGATCACCAGACTGGTGAGATCGCGCTCGCCCGCTGGCAAGCCGCCAATCAGCACCTCACGAGTTGCGAGGCCGAGAAAGAGGCGTTGTGTCGCTGGGCTGGGAAACGGCCACGCACCAGGGCACTCATGGTGCGCCGCAAGCGCTCCACCCAGCGTCGTGGCTTTTATTAGGAATAATTTAGTGTCGTAAGGCGATCTCATTAGTTTTGGGACGGAAATGATAAATCCTAAACGTTCGGGAATTATTAGCGTCATTAATTAAGTATGTAAAAGAAAAAGTTTGGAAACCTTGTGTATCCGTACGCATTTGTAAGTACGTGCATATAGCACAAACTTAACTATATATCGTAGTACACGTCTCTCTCTATATATGCTTGTAGACTTACTACTATTATGTATACACACACGTGCAAGTGCATGTTTTAACATTACGATGCGGTTTTTGTAAAAGTAGAAAAACAGCACTAGTCAAGCTTGTGAAATGATTCAATGCAAAAGGAATGCAAAAATGCTCGTTTGATTGTTTACTTTAGCTTCCTTCTCTCTGTGGTTATTTCTCTATCGTACTTTGTACGGAGTATCTCACTGGTCGGGAAGACATGCAAATTCCCAAACCGCTTCGTAAACCCTGTATCGAATTTTTTGCCTAACAAGTTGTGCCGTGCAATTGGAATTCCAACTTGAGTACTACTACTAGTAGTAATAGGAGTAGTAGCTAGGGATACTAGGAGTAGTAGCAAGGGATCGAGTGTGCGAGATGAACCGGACAAAATAAATGCAGAGAGATGAAATGCAAAAAAGACAGAGGGATGTGATGGTTGCTGGTCCGTTTATTTTACCAGGCCACTTATTACTGGGAGTGGTGGGGTTTTGTGATATGACGGCTTTACTGCCACGCCACGAGCGTGGTGAGACTCCCGTGCAGCACCGCCCTCTACACTAGTACTACCTCCGTTGTGGTTTATTAGTCCCCCATGTAATTTGACTGAAGATTTAACTGACAAAATGTTAGTGCATGTCAACAAAAACTATATCGTTGGATTCGTATTTGAACATAGTTTTCAATGATATAATTTTTGGTGACATGCATGAGCATTTATCATACTATATATAATGTTAGTTAAATTTATGGTCGTACTATATATAGTAAGGTGCCCGTGCATTGCACGAAATAGTGAAATGCATTGATCAGGGAGTTGTTTATTTTGACAAAGTATGTGGGGGTCATCTCATGTGTAACGAGTATCGATAGGTTTCTTCAGATATTATTTCTTCTCTAGAGATCACAAGCATCCGGGTGAATAGTAAATGTAGGCTAAATAGATAAAAAAATCTTTTGCAAACAAAAGCGTTCAACTGTTCAACCTGCATCCAAAACTTTTGAAGAAATAACACTTATTGTGCTTTGCAAGAAATGATCTTTAAGAATTATTTTTTGAGTATCGATTTTGTTTATTTTTTCTATACCACCATGAATGTAGATCAGGATGACTTGGAAGGGGATAGAGGAGATGTAAGAAATGGTTCATCATAAGTCTTTCACCATTACTGTAGTAAAAATTCACAATTAATCTCATAAATGGCAAGCGAGAACTCTAATGGAGCAAAAGCATACATGGAAGATTCTAGACTAAACCATAAATTAATACACTTTTATTCAAGCGCGATACTCTAATAGAGCAAGATCATGCATGGAACGTTCTATACTATATAAATAAGAAGTGTCCACATGCTTAAACAACGGCTTACATTGAGCGAAGACTAATGATGAACAGTTAACTTGGTAATGCATATGCCCAGGTGAACCTCCTTGGAGTCTCTGTGCATCATCTTGGGGCGGAAATGATACCAGGTCTCTTCCATGTCCACATTGTCGGGAATGGAGCAGCTCGGCACAGTCCCATTCAGCGTGAGGGAGGCACCAAGGTCGCCCTCGTACACCGGAGGGGCAGTAACAGTGAGCACGCACCAGTATAGTGGCCTTGTGTCAGCGTCAGTGGCGTTGCCCCTGACGCACACTACAGAGATGGGGCGGCCGCCTGCGCGAGCCTTGCCGGTGCCCACGGCCAAGAGGAAGACGCTGTCGTCCTCCTCCGCGACTAGCAGGCGACGGTGATCCTCCAGCGACTCCGGCACGGCGAATGGGTAGTACGTCTCGTACTTGATGTTCACCGTGGGCCAGTAGTGATTGCCGGACGGTGTCATGAGGTGATGCACGAGGCTGGCCGGCGAGCCCTCAAACGGCGGCGTGCACTCATAGCAGTAGCAGGGCACATGCGCGCATCTAGAACTATGCTCCGCCAGCGAGTGCTGGTCGACGTACCTCTCGCAGCCGAAATTCTTGTAGACGCAGAGCATCGACCAGGCCGTCCATGAAACGGGAGTGGCTGTAGGGGACATTGCACCCGCCGCATGGAGCGCAGGAGTAGCACACGAAGCGGTAGATGGCGTACTTACTAGTACTCCCTCCGTTTCTTTTACTAGTCTCTACTCTCTACTCTCTATCTCTACTATCTACTCTTATAAAAAACCGAGTTGGTGATGATGGTGTGCCTGCCATCTTGCAATACAGACCGTCCGATCTATATCTGACGGATAGAAAGCAAACTATGGCAATTTTGCAAAAGGATACCCGCACCTCTCTCATTCATCCTTATCTCCCACAACTTCATTGTTGAGTAATTATAAAAGGAAGCCTCTGGAACAATCTGGCATGGTGGCCGTTGCCGGCATCGTCCATCCCCATGCCTCCGCTAAGTCCGACCACCAATCACCACCGCGCCCCACTCCGCCTCACCTTATCTCTCATCTTTCTCGAGATATCATTTTTTCGATGAAATCCTCGAGATACCATTTTTTCGATGAAATTCTCGAGATATCATTAGTTTTTACACATGGGATTACTCCTGCATGGGTCAATCACAACAGGTGTTTTATAAAAAAAATACATCTTGATGTTTCGTGCAATGCACGGGCATCTTGCTAGTTTACATATAAAACCAAACACCACGTAGACACGTGCTCTGACCATTTTAAAACTATGTTAGCATCATTGTTAGTGGTCAGCCGGTGCAAGTTCTAGCCCCGGGTGTTTTATCCTTTTTTTAGTAATGATATCTGGCGATTGTTCGCCACGAGCCCAATCCTGGCGAATCCCACATAACCGTCAGATTTCCATCCGACGGTGGCCTGTTTTTAAGCCATAGTATTTGACAAAACCGCCACCCTTACACACGTACTGTAACTGCATCGCGGGCATTTGCAACTGCCATGTCTCCCAGCGAACGTTTGCTGGGGAATGGAGTTAGCACCGATGGCGGTTCGTAGTCATTCCATGCTCGGGCATTGAAGTTCGTAACTATTTTAATATACTACTCCTCCGGTGCTAGTAGTAGAGCAGAGTCCTACTCCACTATACTACTCGGGCATAGTAGTAGGTACTGTAGTTTATTGTACTAGTACTGTGATCACTCAAGCAAGTTGTCTGGCATCGATATGACCCTACGCTGCTGGAATGTGTCTCGTAAGTTAAGCGGTGTGCTGCTGCTACATCGTCATCATCACCTGTCCACTTCCCGCAGCACATATTCGCTTCTCCATCCTTGTCCGCACATAATCATCCAATCTTCCATCCCCGCTAGGCACCTCCCCCCTCTTCCGAAACCCAAACACTAACAATGGCAGAACCGAGCAGCGTCCGCCGAAAGAGTGGCTAGAATTCGCTCCCCACAGAGGTAATCAAGCTCATTGTTTCGCGCGTGGACAATCTCAGTACCATGCCGTTCGCCGCGTGCTCGTCGGGGCTGTACCGTTTACTCAAAGCCCTCAGGCAAGAGCTTTTTAAGACAGCTCCCTGCTTGCTGATGCCGCCTGATCTTCAGAAATGGTGTGTCACGCAGCATAACGATCGTAGGGTGGCAATCATCAACCCCCTTGATTGCGATCCGATCCCCGTCACCCTCAACTACATTAATGGTATGTACTGGGTCGGCATGAACACGTCTTGGATGGTGCTCGTCGACGGTCGCAGCAGCTGGATGCTCGTGGAGGTCTACACCCGGCGATTGATCCCCCTTCCTTCGATTAACACTGCACTTCTTTGCCACCGTGGCCCAAAATACTCGGAATCTTACAGTAGCCAACATGATACCAAGTTTGATTTTCTCAAGGTTGTAATCTGCCAAGTGTCCACAAGATCTGTGAATTATAAAGACTTCAGGCTAATTGCGTTCTTCAACCGCGGTCTCGCCTATCTGACAGGCCACTGGGGTAAGTGGATAAATCTGCACGTCCATCGCAGGATCATACATCCTCCATGGCTCTCTGATGCCATTGAACACAAGGGCTTCATTTACGTTGTGGACTCCTTCTATAGCTGGACGTATTGCTGGCCTACTCCAGTCATCGCTACAACGGGCTGTTACAACAGTATGTTACTTTCCTATGATATCATGATGGCTTGCTTATATTACTGTCAACATTTACTGAAAAAATATTCATGCTCATAACATGTTGTTCTTAAGATTGACTACAGTACGAGCCCTTTTTTATTTGACTCCAACTTGATATGATGTTGTAGGCCGCCTGGTGTCCCTACCCTTCCTAATACCAGAACCTTTCAAAGAAAAGTGGCATGGAAGTTGCAGGTGGTTCCTGGCTCGATCAGACAATGGCTAACAATTGATGATCGTTCGCATGTTCCGGACGTGTTGTTTCATGGAATACAATCACAGTCACTGCAAGGTCTTTGAGCAGGATCCTAGTTTCTCTGGGCCTTCAGGAATTTTTGACTGGATGCCGGTAAGTAGCCTTGGTACACGCTCTCTGTTTCTCAGACTGAATTATCCGATTAACCAGGAGATATCCGACGGCAAGGATCATGATGGCAGCGCGGTTTCGTTCATCAGGCAAAACTGTGTGTACACAGCGTACCATCCGTCTCTCCATGCACCATACCCTGATATGTGCTGCCATGCTCTGCAACCCAAAGTAGGAGAGAGGGTCGCAAGTATCAGACTTTGACCTGCTGGCTGGAGTTTCCCCCATCAGGCACCCATCTGGTTCAAGCCGTCAGCCAATCTCCACAGCTTAATAAATAGTAACGTCTAACTGAGCCAGTTAGTTAGATGCATACACTTGGTGTAGTAGGATCTTTATTTAGTTTGATGCATACACTTGTTCTTTTTTGGTAGCCCTTTTGTAATGTTGGCTGATGTTTGGTTTGGAAGAGAGAGCTGCGTCTTTACTCTTCTGGCCTGCTTACTGCTTCTGTTGCACCCCCAGCCCTGGTTGCTGCTGCTGCTGTTTTCAATGTACAATCAGTAATATATTTTGTCTGTTGGTTGAATAAATGTGTTGTTAGAATGACAAACACAATTTTTTGGAAGTCGTTGCACGGTCCGATCCTTTAGTGCCCCGTACGTAGCGCATACTATTTTTGGTACGGAACACATTTTCCACTTGTCGATCACATGCAGCCCAGTGATGAAGGCCCAATAAAGGAGCCCATAATTAACTGGAAGGGAGGCTCTCACATGAATTCGGCCCAGGTACATGCTCATGGTCCCCTAAACATAAATAAATAAATAAAGCTAAATGCTCATGCACTAGTTCTTTAAATTTATGATTTGAAAAGTCAAATTTTAACAGGAGGATATTATTTCCTATGAGAGTGTCGTTACATTCAGTCGATATTATTCTTTGGAAAAGATAGCGACTAGTCTTTTTTCTCCCACCATTTTCTTCCTGCAACCAGCGGACCCATGCAAATCATAGTCAACATCGTAAATAGTTCTGGTCCAATATTATTTTTCGATAAGAATGCCCAACCCAGCCGAACACACTGGCGACACCACTTTATCCCAGGGCTTCTGAATGTGCTCGGCTTCACACCTCAAGAAGAAAATTGTCTCAAAAAAAACCTCAAGAAGAAAAAGGTGCTCCATAGCATTTTACAATAAGTTGTAGCCATATAAAATTAATTCTTATAATCCAGCATAATGAGTTTTTGGGTCTGACCAGTCCAGCCGCCAAAACCAAACCTGCGCCGACGGGAGCGCCTATTCCCGCCTTCTACGGCTGGTTGCGCTGCCGTGCACGCATCGCCGCCCTGTCATACCCTGAAATGCTGGCCAGGCCATCCCTTTACGCCCTCGACATCCTATTCTTCTCCAGTGACGGCAGCCTACCCCGCACCCGAACCAACAGTGAACCCTCGTACTCCCCTCCGCCTACGGCCATACTGCCGCATGTTCCCCGGCTCCTGTTCATTCGCGTCCAAGGCCTCGCCGCCGTCCTCTGCCTTGGTGCGCTCACAGCGGTGCCGCCGTCCGGCCCTGTCAACATAGTGAATCGGGAGAGGACTGTAGTTGTGAGTATGACAATACAGACCCACCAAGTCCACTCCCGAACACAAGCAAGCGCCTCTTTACTACTCAGATGCACCCCTAGATTTTTTTACTCTAATCCACCCTGCTGATATCTGGGACCCACATCATTGTCAACGTATAGTCAATTAACGACAGAATTGCACAATGCTTTTTTTGAGGATTTATTCAGAGGAGCAGGCTATAAACTGGGTTGTGCGGTCTCTGTGGCCCGTCTAACAACATGACCAGCCTAGACGTTTTTTCTTTGGGAAAATAGGTAGCCCACTATTTCTTTTTGAAGAATACCTAAGCGAGGCCTATTTGTTTTCTCCGACTTACTGGGCTGTGTCGTGGTTCGACACGATCACCTATGGGGCCATCGGCCCCTTTGTGGTTCGGCAAGGGGGAAGGGCACGTTGCACAAAGAGCGGAGGTCGTAGAACAGCACAACAATGGTGATGCGGGTGGTTTTTACCCAGGTTCGGGCCACCGCGAGGCATAAAACCCTACTCCTGCTTTGGTGGATTGAGTGGAAGACCGTGGCGAACGCGCAGCACTCAAGCCCGGCAAGGTTGCCTCAGGGAGAGCAGCTACGCGCGTATGAGTGTACAAGGGTCCGAATCCTTTCTAAGGTTGCCTCGGCCCTCCTTTTATAGGTAAAGGGGTTACCACAGTGGCAAAACAGTCATTATCCAGTGATTAGATAGCCACAGTGCTATCATACCTAACTCTGCAGATAGGACAAGGTGCATTGAATGCACCACTTAGTGTCACGTCGAGGATGCAGCCCGGCAAGCCTTGCCGTGCCTTTCATCCACCTTCTCGCCTGTCTGCGTGACATGCCCATGGACGTGTGTCATTTAGGGGTGATCATCCTCAGGAATGGATGCCACGTGCTGAATGACTGCCACTTATTCACTTGAGGGCTCAACACCGCATCGATAAGCAACTTGCGTCACTGTGAGGTGGAGCGGTGGAGCCTTGGCAGGATAACAGGCCGCCAGTGCCCCGGCAACCCTTGTCGGGGAGGTCTTGGGACTTGCTCTTAGGGTGGCCTCGAGCTGACCAGGCTCACCTGCCCGGCAAGGGAGGCTTTTTCCCTTGGTGACATCTCGTTGTCTAGACTTGTCTTGGTCTTCTTGATCCGCC
The DNA here is from genome assembly GCA_011799875.1 of Thinopyrum elongatum. Lineage (NCBI taxonomy): Eukaryota > Viridiplantae > Streptophyta > Magnoliopsida > Poales > Poaceae > Thinopyrum > Thinopyrum elongatum. Next base: position 344,405,000 of record CM022299.1, on the reverse strand, counting down.
TTTTGATTCTTCAAAGAGCTATTCTCTCCTGCTTGGCCTTGTCTTGGATGCTGGAACCTTGCCCTTGAGCTTGTGTACAGTGAGGGCAACATACACCAGGGTTTGTTGCACCGATAGGAGCCTCCGGGCCTGGCCCGAACGCGCTGCTAAGCGTCGTCGGGGTAGGTCCTATCTAGTACACAGGCGAAGAGTTTGTGATAGCTCATGCCTTGATATTTTGTTTGCCTCTTCATCAATTAGTGCTTGAGTTAGTTTCCGGTTTTTCTGTGCGTCGCGTGATGCCAATTGTGGTGGGGTCATTTCTATAATGGCTCGTGAATGACTTTAACCCACGGGTGAGTAACTGCCAATTCACTCATCCCACCGCGCCCTTATCCTTTGCCACGTATGCTCCATGCATCGAGTAGGGCAGGTAACGGAGGCACGTGGCGTGGGAAAGAGCGTCATGGCAAAGGCCTGGTCTTCTTCGATTGGTGTAGGAGGGCGGCAATCGGATCCGGCCGTCGGTGGTAGCTTGAACGGGTCGGATCAGAAAGAGCCCCTCGGGGGTGGAGGTGAAGGATCAGCCCCCAGCCCCAGCCTGCCTATAAAAAGGGGTGCGAGAGGGAACGGAGGCACCCATCCATGCACCTCTTCCCTTTTACTTCTTGCCTCCCTCTTTGTTATGTCTTGGGAGGGAGACCGGGGCCAAGCCCCGGGCTCTAGCCCAGGGGTGGCGATGCCGAACACTCGCATTGACGCTCGGGGGGTGAGTCTGGTCTGGGGTTGTTGGATATGCGGATGTCGTAGACATGCGCGCCGAATCGACCGCAGTGTGGGAGGCGTTGCGCTCCTCCAAAATGGTGGAGCGCTCATTTCCCCCACACAAGCCAGCCGCCTGGAGGGGTGTACTTGCCCTTGCCGCAAGTCGTCGAGGCTTGTCATCTCGTCGGCGAGATCCCTGGGGCTTCCGGCGCCCGCCTGTGGTGCTGTGCTCGGGATCCTTGGTAGTCCCAGCACTGCCCTCTCCAGCGAGGTTGGGGTTGACGCTGAAGATGGCGGTGCCTTTCTGCCCGCCATGGTGGGGAGTGGCGCTCCTCGCACACTTCGGACGCCGCCACCGTCTGCCGCTTCTCCGAGGGAGGTGATAGGCCGAGGGGTCGGTGCCCTCCTGAAGCGATGGTGATGAGGAAAAAACAAGGGAAGACGGAGAAGGCGGGTGGCGGGCCGTCAGGTCGGAGTACGATGGCACCAACGCCTTCATCTCGTATTGCCGGTCTGCTGCCTCATCTTTCTGCTCTTCCCCTCCCTCCCCGGGACCATCATCACCGGCCTCTTCTGGACGGCTGCCGGGGAGGGGGATGTTCTCTTGGTGCCTTCGCCTCCTCCATCAGTCTTCCAGCTGAGCTCCGGCAGGCTCTCCCTATCGGTGCCTGCGCTGGGACGCCTTGGTGGCCCTGGGGGTGGTGACCAGGGCACCGCCGAGCTGCTCTCTTCGTCCCCCTCCTTCGCAGCCTCGCCACTCCTGATCTTGTCAGGCCGCGCCCGGCAGGTCCTGACGGGGTCGGGCTGGGCTTCTGCTCAGGCACTCCTTTTTCCCTCTTCGCCCCCCGCTGTAGTTCCTAGGAGGAGAGGGACAAGAAAGGGATTACGGGGCACTTATCTTTTTTCAGTCTAAGACATGTAGGCATTTGCTAAACTTTAGTCTCAAATATGTAATCTTCTTTATCCATGTTTGTGTTCTGTAAGATTTGTACTTGCTTATTCGCATATTAATGAAAAAGACAATCTTTGCCGGCTAATTGTGCATGTATTATGTCCATGCAGAGGTGAGATGCTTCTATACATTTAAGTAAACAAGTTATCTCCGGCAAGCTATCCTGCCGGTTCCTTCCGTTTGTTGCAATGGGGCTCAGCCTGCCGGGCTCAAAACTATGGAAAGGGACCAGCCCCTTGTCGAACCTCCTTTGTCAAAGGCCACTACAACCACCTTGACCAAAGCAACGTTTGGGATAAAGGATGGGAGCACCTATGCTTCGAAGGCGACAGGGTTTTCATATGCACAAGTTTTCATCTTACAGAACATTTATGGACAAGAAGGAACTTATCTGTTTGGCTTGTCGGGGACCGATATGTAGGCTTGTCTTCGTTTCTTCTCTTTGGGACCAAGTCCGCGGCAAGAGCCCTGCGGTTAAATGCAGAGGAAAACAATGCTACATATGCTCTTATCTACATGATCATGCCATGCTCATGTTATGCTATGCATGCATGCAAGTTTTTGGGGCCCCCAGCGCTTCGTTTATTTATCTGCTGCTCAGGGTCTGCGCTTGGCTTTGTACAAAGAGTTACATGTAGCATCGGCAAAGCTTGTACAAAAGGGTGGCTGCCAGGCAGGGCCTGACAGCCGCGCCTTACGGGTAGAACTTACAGAGATGCTCAATATTCCATGAGTTTTGCAATTGAATGCCATCTCCGGTCTCCAGCCGAACTGCGCCTGGTCTGGTGACTCGTACCACCCGGTAAGGGCCTTCCCACTTCGGCGTCAACTTGTTTGTACCCTTGGCGGACTGAACGCGCCTAAGGACAAGGTCTCCTTCCTCAAGGCTCTGGGGATGAACCCTGCGGCTGTGATAGCGACGCAGGGCTTGTTGATAGCGTGCAGCACGCATAACAGCCCGGAGATGGTTCTCCTCGAGGAGCACGACATCGTCATGCCGATGCTGCTCTTGCTCTACTTCATCGTAGGCAAGTACTCGAGGTGACCCATATATGAGTTCCGTGGGGATCACTGCTTCTGCCCCATAGATAGGGAGAAGGGAGTCTGGCCAGTAGCTCGATTTGGTGTTGTACGGAGGGACCAAAGAACCACCGGCAGCTCATCAATCCAGCGCCTGCCGCATTTCTGCATCCTATCAAATGTTCTTGTCTTGAGTCCTCGCAGCACTTCATCGTTCGCCCTCTCAGCTTGTCCATTGCTTCTGGGATGAGCAACAGAAGCAAATGAAACCTTGCTTCCGAGGGCTTGTACATATTGCATGAAGGCGCGGCTCGTCAACTGGGCGCCGTTATCAGTGATGACCCTGGCGGGTACTCTGAAGCGGCACACCAGTCATTTCAGGAACATGATAGCTGACTGTGCGGTCACCTTCATCACGGGCTTGATACGTCTCCAACGTATCTATAATTTATGAAGTATTCATGCTGTTATATTATCATTCTTGGATGTTTTACAATCATTTTATAGCAACTTTATATCATTTTTGGGACTAACCTATTGACCCAGTGCCCAGTGCCAGTTGCTGTTTTTTGCTTGCTTTTTACATCGCAGGAAATCAATATCAAACGGAGTCCAAACACCGCGAAACTTTTTGTGGATTTTTTTTGGACCAGAAGACATCCAATGGGCCAGAGCAGCACCTGGGGGGTGCCCCGAGGGGGGCACAACCCACCAGGGCGCGCCTGGGCCCCCAGGCGCGCCCCGGTGGGTTGTGCCCACCTCGATGGCCTCCCACACCGCCTCTTCGCCCTATAAATTGCCAAATATTCCAAAAATCCTCGGGGTAACCCTAGATCAGAAGTTCCGCCACCGCAAGCCTCTGTAGCCACGAAAAACCAATCTAGACCCCGTTCCGGCACCCTGCCGGAGGGGGAAATCATCACCGGTGGCCATCTTCATCATCCCGGCGGCCACCACGATGAGGAGGGAGTAGTCCATCCTCAGGGCTGAGGGTTTGTACTAGTAGCTATGTGTTTAATCTCTCTCTCTCTCTCGTGTTCTTGAGATGTCACGATCTTGATGTATCGCAGGCTTTCTTAATATTGTCGGATCATATGGTGTTTTCCCCTCTCTATCTTATTGTGAATTGAGTTTTCCCTTTGAGACTTTGTTTTATCAGATTGAATACTTTTATGGATTTGAGAGCACTTGATCTATGTCTTGGCACTCAACTCGCGGATTCCCGAGGTGACATTGGGGTAATCTATGCATAGGGGTTGATGCACGTTTTCATCCTTGTTTCTCCAGTAGAAATCTTGGGGCACTCTTTGAGGTTCTTTGTGTTGGATTGAGTATTATGAATCTGAAATTGTTTGATGCATATCGTATAATCAACTCACGGATACTCGCGGTGACATTGGAGTATCTAGGTGACATTAGAGTTGGTTGATGTGTATCATATGGTGTTATTTTAGTACGAACTCTTGGTTAGATTGATCGGAAAGAATAGCTTGGTGTTATTTTAGTACGACCTCTAGGATAGATTGATCGGAAAGAATAGCTTTGAGGTGGTTTCGTACCCTACAAACAATTTCTTCTTATGTTCTCCGCTAGATAAGAACTTTGGAGTGATTCTTCATCGCACTTTGAGGGATGGTTATATGATCCAATTAGATTAGCATTGTTGAGATATTGCACTAGCAAAAGTACGGACCCTAGGCCTTGTTTTCAAGCATTGCAATACTGTTTGTGCTCACTTTTATCGTTCGCTACCTTGCTGTTTTTATTTATTCATATTATTAAAATATATTTCTACCATCCATATTACACTTTTATTACCATCTCTTCGCCAAACTAGTGCACCTATACAATTTTCCATTGTATTGGGTGTGTTGGGGACACAAGAGATTTCTTGTATTTGGTTGCAGGGTTGTTTGAGAGAGACCATCTTCATCCTATGCCTCCCACGGATTCATAAACCTTAGGTCATCCACTTGAGGGAAAACTGCTACTGTCCTACAAAACTCTGCGCTTGGAGGCCCAACACGAGTCTACAAGAATAAAGTTACGTAGTAGACATCAAGCTCTTTTCTGGCTCCGTTGCCGGGGAGGTGAGTGCTTGAAGGTTTATCTTTAGATCTTGCAATTGAATCTTTTAGTTTCTTGTTTTATCACTAGTTTGGTTTGTAAAAGAAAACTACAAAAAATGGAATTGAGGTTGCATCATATTGTTCATCTTTATAATATCTTTCGTGAAAATGATGGAAACGAAAATTGTGCTCAAATTATAGAGGAAGAATTATATAAAATGTTTGACAAAAAATCTTTGAATGATGAGCATGATTGCAATGTTGTTGGTATGAACTCTTTGAATATCCATGATGCTAACGATATGCAAAGCCATAGGCTTGGGGATGCTATGTTTGATGAAGATGATATTTTTAGTCCCCCAAGATTTGATGTGCAAATTTGTTATAATGATTGCATGCCTACTATTTATGATGATTATATTGATGAAAGTGGGTTTGGAAGAGTGTCAACTTTATGTAATGATGATCCCACTATTTTGGAGGGTGTTGAATCTTATTGTGATAATTATGAAAGTGGATTTGGAGCGGTCATGCCTTTATTTAGTGATGAATCCACTATTTTGGAAGAGGTTTCAATTTACTATGATAACAAAGTTGCTATCTATGATGATTATGGTGATGACATGTATGCTATAAAGAATAATGATAACCATGAAACTTGTCATCATGATTTTAATTTTCAATCACATGATAGTTATTTTGTTGAATTTGCTCCCACTACTATTGATGAGAATAAATTTGCTTATGTGGAGAGTAATAAAATTTCTATGCTTGTGGATCATGAAAAGAATGCTTTATGTGATAGTTATATTGTTGAATTCATTCATGATGCTACTGAAAATTATTATGAGAGAGGAACACATGCTTCCACATATTGCAATAAATCAACTTTCCTCTCTTTATGTTGAAAGTTTTGAAGTTGCACTTGTTTTGCCTTCCTATGCTAGTTGATTCTTGTTCCCATAAGTTGTTTGCTCACAAAATCCCTATGCATAGGAATTGGGTTAGGCTTAAATGTGCTAGTCATATGCTTCATGATGCTACCTTTGTGTTTCAATTCTTATCTTTTATGCGAGCATCATTGAAATCATCATGCCTAGCAAAAAGGCATTAAAGAAAGCGCTTGTTGGGAGACAACCCAACACTTTTACCTACTGTTTTTGTATGTTCACATAATTAGGCTACTGTAGTAATCATGTTTTATAGCTTTTGTTTCAATAAAGTGCCAAGTAAAGCCTTTGGGATAGTGTGGATGATAGTTGACTTAATTCTGTGCAAAAACAGAAACTTTTGCGTCCAGTGCATAAATTCCTATATTTTACTGGAATGTAAAAATTCTTAATTTTTTACAGTTGATGGGTATACAAATTTTTTACGTTGTCCTAATTTTTCAGAATTTTTTGAGTTACAGAAGTATGACCTTAATTCAGATCTTTATGTACTGTTCTGTTTTTGACAGATTCTGTTTTCAATGCATAGTTTGCTTGTTTTCTAGTTTCTATGGCTTATATTGCTCAATATAAATTGTGGAAATGATATGATACAGTAGGAATTGTGTGCAAATAATTATGAATCTTGTCTTTGACAGTACCAAAGTGAAATGGTTTGCTCTTTATCATACTAACCTATCTCACGAAGTTCCGTTAAGTTTTGTGTGATTGAAGTTTTCAAGTTTTGGGTGATTTTACGATGGATGAAGGAATAAGGAGTAAGAAGAGTCTAAGCTTGGGGATGACCATGGCATCCCAAGCTATTATCCAAAGATAAGCAAGCAACTAAGCTTGGGGATGCCCGAGTGGCATCCCCTCTTTCTTCTAACGACCATCGGTATTTTACTTGGAGCTATATTTTTATTCGTCACATGATATGAGTTTTGCTTGGAGAGTCATTTTATTTTATTAGGATTTGCTTGCTGTTAGTTATAATAATGTTTTGCATCTTTTATTTCAATAAAAGTGGCAAGGATAGCCATCACCATGCTTATTTTGCAAATATATGTGTTGCTGTTTCAAAATAGAAAGTTTATCGTTGTTGCAATAATTATCCAGAAAATTAAGTATGTGATAAAATGTTGAAACTTCCTGCACAATAAGTTCTGATAAATTTTCTACAATGTGGTAAATTTTCATAATTTTTTGAGTTTAATAAGTATTGATACTCTTGCATTCTTCACAGACTGTGCTGTTTGGGCAGATTCTGTTATGTTTGCATTGTTTGCATATGTTTGCTTGTTTAATGATTCTATTTGAGGATAGGAGTATTAAATATGCAGAGGCATTTAGTATGCAATGTTGAATAATAATTTTAGTGATTTGCTACAGTAGAGAATGATAAGGTTTTTGCATTGGTTTATACTAACTTATCTCACGAGTTCTTGTTGAGTTTTGTGTGGATGAAGTTTTTAAGATTTAGGGAAACCGTGATATAAAAGGAATTAAGGAGACACAAAAGCTCAAGCTTGAGGATGCCCAAGGCATCCCAAGATAATATTTCAAGAAGTCTCAAGCATCTAAGCTTGGGGATGCCCCGGTAGGCATCCCACCTTTCTTCATCAACAATTATCGGTTAGTATCGGTTGAGCCTAAGTTTTTGCTTCTTCACATGAGTTGTGCTATTCTTGGAATGTCATTTTGTTTTGTTTTGCTTTCTGTTTTAATAAAATACTTAGATCTGAAAGTTTTTAAATAAGAGAGAGTCCACAATTAGCTACCTATTTACTTAACTACTCGCTTGATCTTCACTTATATCTTTTTGGAGTAGCTTGTCATTTACTCTTGTGCTTCACTTATATCCTATGAGTAAATTGTTGAATGAATTGAATATCATGAAGTTGAAATTATATGTTCATATCATGCCTAGTGGTAGCTTCACATTGGGTTTAGAAAGTAAAATCTTTTGATGCTTGACAATCACAATATTGGTCATACAAGCAATTCATGAATGATTAGTAGAAGGAAGAGAACTTTCACATGCAAATACACTATCTTGGAAATCTTTTGTGATTGTGAGCCCCCATCAAAATATTATATGCCAAAATTGTTGACGTTGGACAAGGAAGACAACGTAATGATTTATGTTTGTTCGTATTCACATAGAAGTTATATTATCATAGATCCTTCAACATGTGGTGCTTGCCCCCCATCTTTGCTAGCCAAAAATTCCGCACTAAGTAGAGATACTACTTGTGCATCCAAAAACCCTTAAACCCAAATCTTATTTTCAAGAGTCCACCATACCTACCTATGGATTGAGTAAGATCCTTCAAGTAAGTTGTCATCGGTGCAATAAGGCAATAAAAATTGCTTCTAAAAGTGTAAGATCATTTAGTGTAAAAGAAAATTGAGCGTTGTACGAACTTGTGATGGTGAAGAAATAAAAGCGACAGACTGCATAATAAAGGTTGCCATCACAAGGGGCAATATAACATGACGTTCTTTTGCACTAAGGGGTTGAGCATACAAACAGATAAGCGCATGGCAACCTCTGCTTCCCTCTGCGAAGGGCCTATCTTTTACTTTTATGTATTTACTTTTATGCAAGAGTCAAAGTTTTTCTCTCTATTCCTTTTTATATTTCTCCTTTGGCAAGCATCATGTGGTGAGGAAAGATCTAGGCACATATGTCCAGTTGGATATGGGTGGCATGAGTTATTATTGTTGACGTCACCCTTGAGGTGAATACATTGGGAGGCGAAATTATAGGCCCCTATCTTTCTATGTGTCCGGTTGAAACGTTTTGCTCATGTGTATGCGGTGAGTATTAGCAATCATAGAAGACTATATGATGGTTGAGTATGTGGAGCTCTTACTTAGACTCTATTGAATAAGTTGAATTGCAATTGTTTGGTGACTGAGAACATAGGTTGTTGAGTTTCAAGAGAATTCATTGTTTGAACCTTAACATGTGAATTGGTTGCTACTTTAACATGAGAAGTTTTATAAGAAAGAATTGCTGTTATGATGCTAGGAAAAGTGATTGAAATTTTCATTGATCAAACTTGTGCACTTTGCTAGCATTCACACTTCATAAATTATTTCTTTTATCATTTACCTACTCGAGGACGAGTAGGAATTAAGCTTGGGGATGCTGATACGTCTCCAACGTATCTATAATTTATGAAGTATTCATGCTGTTATATTATCATTCTTGGATGTTTTACAATCATTTTATAGCAACTTTATATCATTTTTTGGGACTAACCTATTGACCCAGTGCCCAGTGCCAGTTGCTGTTTTTTGCTTGCTTTTTACATCGCAGGAAATCAATATCAAACGTTGTCCAAACACCGCGAAACTTTTTGTGGATTTTTTATGGACCAGAAGACATCCAATGGGCCAGAGCAGCCCCTAGGGGGGTGCCCTGAGGGGGGCACAACCCACCAGGGCGCGCCTGGGCCCCCAGGCGCGCCCCGGTGGGTTGTGCCCACCTCAGTGGCCTCCCGCACCGCCTCTTCGCCCTATAAATTGCCAAATATTCCAAAAACCCTCGGGGTAGCCCTAGATCAGAAGTTCCGCCGCCGCAAGCCTCTGTAGCCACGAAAAACCAATCTAGACCCCGTTCCGGCACCCTGCCGGAGGGGGAAATCATCACCGGTGCCCATCTTCATCATCCCGGCGGCCACCACGATGAGGAGGGAGTAGTCCACCCTTAGGGCTGAGGGTTTGTACTAGTAGCTATGTGTTTAATCTCTCTCTCTCGTGTTCTTGAGATGTCACGATCTTGATGTATCGCAGGCTTTGTTAATATAGTCGGATCATATGGTGTTTTCCCTCTCTATCTTGTTGTGAATTGAGTTTTCCCTTTTAGATTTTGTTTTATCGGATTGAATACTTTTATGGATTTGAGAGCACTTGATCTATGTCTTGGCACTCAACTCGCGGATTCCCGAGGTGACATTGGGGTAATCTATGCATAGGGGTTGATGCATGTTTTCGTCCTTGTTTCTCCGGTAGAAATCTTGGGGCACTCTTTGAGGTTCTTTGTGTTGGATTGAGTATTATGAATCTGAAATTGTTTGATGCATATCGTATAATCAACTCACGGATACTCGCGGTGACATTGGAGTATCTAGGTGACATTAGAGTTGGTTGGTGTGTATCATATGGTGTTATTTTAGTACGAACTCTTGGTTAGATCGATCGGAAAGGATAGCTTGGTGTTATTTTAGTACGAACTCTAGGATAGATTGATCCGAAAGAATAGCTTTGAGGTGGTTTCGTACCCTACAAACAATTTCTTCTTATGTTCTCCGCTAGATAAGAACTTTGGAGTGATTCTTCATCGCACTTTGAGGGATGGTTATATTATCCAATTAGATTAGCATTGTTGAGAGATTGCACTAGCAAAAGTACGGACCCTAGGCCTTGTTTTCAAGCATTGCAATACCGTTTGTGCTCACTTTTATCGTTCGCTACCTTGCTGTTTTTATTTATTCAGATTGTAAAAATATATTTCTACCATCCATATTACACTTTTATTACCATCTCTTCGCCAAACTAGTGCACCTATACAATTTGCCATTGTATTGGGTGTGTTGGGGACACAAGAGATTTCTTGTATTTGGTTGCAGGGTTGTTTGAGAGAGACCATCTTCATCATACGCCTCCCACGGATTGATAAACCTTAGGTCATCCACTTAAGGGAAAATTGCTACTGTCCTACAAAACTCTGCGCTTGGAGGCCCAACATGAGTCTACAAGAATAAAGTTGCATAGTAGACATCAGGGCTCCACTTCCGGCCACTTTGTGAACTTGTCGATGGCGACGTACAAGAACTCAAAGCCCCCGGTAGCATGGGGGAAGGGGCCCAAGATATAGAGGCCCTAGACCGAAAAGGGCCATGACAAAGGGATCGTCTGGAGAGCTTGAGCAGGCTGATGGATATTCTTGGAGTGGAACTGGCAGGCTTCACATCTGGTGACTAGCTCGATTGCATCTTGGAGGGCCGTGGGCCAGTAGAAACCTTGCTGGAAAGCTTTTCGAACCAAGGCCCTCGATCCAATATGCGAGCCACACATGCCTCCGTGTATCTGTGCCAACAGTTCCTTCCCCTTTTCCCGGCAAATTCACTTCAATTTCACACCATTGGGCCTCCTTCTGTGTAGTGCATCATCAACAAACTGATACATACTAGCCCTCCGGGCTACTCTTTCAGCTTCTTCTTGCTCTTCGGGAAGTTCTCCTGTTTGGAGGTAACGGACTATGTGTCGCACCCAAGTTGGAGCCTGAGGCTCGACAACAAGGATCAGCGGCACCTCCTCGTTCGTGGGAGCGCACGCCTCAACCGCGAGAATTGGTAGTTCGGCGGGAGGGTGCTGCTCGCCAAGCGAAGTGGAGTTGTTCCCGCCAACCTCTCTGCCGGGGGCTTCTGGAAGCTCTACCGGGAGAGGCTTGCCGGAGTCCAGTTTCCTCCACTTTCTGGCCATTGTTGCCGGGGATACAAGGGTTGAGTCAGGTGGAGAACAAAAGTCCCTGGTTCCACAGGAAGCTTTTGCGCAGCGCACTTTGACAGATGATCAGCAATGCTGTTTTTCGCACGGGGTACGTGCTATATTTGCAATCCGTCGAAGCGCTCCTCCAGCTTTCTCACTTCCTCTATGTATGCCTCCATCAATGGACTCTGATAATTCTTGTTCACTTGCCTCACCACAAGCTGCGAGTCTCCTCATATGATCATCTTCTTAATCCCCAATTCTATCGCGATCCTGAGCCCGACAAGGAGTCCTTCATACTCTACAGTGTTGTTAGTTGCCTTCTCCCGGGGGAAATGCATCTGGATAACATACTTGAGGTGCTCTCCAGTGGGTGCGACGAGGAGCACGCCAGCTCCTGCACCTTGTAGTGAGAAGGCGCCATCAAAGTACATGATCCATTCTTGGGGTGCTTCCTTGCTGGGGATAACCGTTTCCAGTGCCTCTTCGTCTGGGGTAGGTGTCCACTCCGCAATAAACTCTGCCAGTGCTCTGCTCTAAATGGTTGATGTGCTCTCAAACTTCAAACCAAAGCTTGACAACTCCAAAGCCCATTCCACTATTCTTCCGGTGGCTTCAGGGTTCCTTAGTATGTGTTGCAAGGGGAAGCGGGTGACAACTATGATCTCGTGGGCTTGGAAGTAATGGCACAGCTTCCTTGAGGCCATGAGGAGGCCAAAGATCAACTTTTGCACTCCAGAGTACCTTGACCTAGCCCCCTATAGTAGGGAGCTGACAAAGTACACTAGCCGCTGCGCCACCTTCTTCCTTGCCGTGATCCTGGAATTGTCTCTGCCGCTTCGCTCCCCTTTGTCCTGATCTGCATCTGACCTTGCCGGGACGAGTTTGCTTTCCCCTCCAGAGAGGACGATAGCCGCGGCTGCTCCCTCATCTACTTCCCGCTGCGCCACCAGTGCCGCACTAACCACTTGATTGGTTGCTGCTAGGTATAGCAACAACGGCTCTTGCGGTTTTGGAGCAACTAAGGTGGGAACAGAGGAAAGATAGGTCTTCAAATCTTGCAGCGTAGCTTCTGCCTCCGGGGTCCACTCTACGGGCCCTGCCTTCTTCAAGATTTTGAATAACGGTAAGGCGCGCTCGGTAGACTTGGAAATGAACCTGCTTAGCGCGGCAACACATCCAGTCAGACGCCTCACATCTTTAACTGTCTTGGGTGCTTGAATCTGCTCGATCACCTTGATCTTGTCGGGGTTGGCCTCTATCCCCCGGTGTGACACGAAGAAGCCAAGTAGCTTGCCGGAAGGAAGGCCAAACACACACTTCTCTGGGTTTAGCTTCAAGTTGATCTTGCGCAGATTTGCAAAGGTCTCTTCCAGGTCTTGAATGAGAGTTGACTTGTCCTTGGTTTTGACCACTATGTCATCCATTTAAGCTTCAATATTCCTGTGTAGCTGGGACTCAAAACCAATTTGTACTGCTCTTGCAAAAGTGGCTCCAGCGCTCTTTAATCCGAAGGGCATCCGTACGAAGCAGTACGTGCCACAGGGGGTTATGAATGCTGTCTTCTCTTCGTCTTCTTTGGACATGAATATCTGGTGGTACCCGGAGTAGGCATCCAAGAAGGAAAGTAGATCACACCCGGAGGTGGAATCCACGATCTGGCCGATGCGCGGCAAGGGGAATGGGTCCTTCGAGCATGCTTTCTTCAGATCTGTGAAATCTATGCAAAGCCTCCATTTCCCATTCGCCTTGCGCACCACCACTGGATTTGCCAACCATGTTGGGTGCAATACTCCTCTGACCAAACCAGCTGCCTCAAGTTTCTTGATCTCCTCGGCAATGAACTACTACCACTCCAAGGCTTGCTTCCGGGCCTTCTGCTTGACGGGCCGGGCATGAGGGCAGACAGCAAGGTGGTGCTCGATTACCTCCCTGGGAACACCGGGGATGTCAGATGGTTGCCAAGCAAACACATCGACATTCGCCCGCAGGAAGGTAACGAGCGTGCTTTCCTATTTGTCATCAAGGGTGGAGCTGATAGTGAATGTACCATCAGTGCCAACCAGCCCTGCCGGGACCTTCTTCACGGCGGGTCCAGCAACCTTGGATCTCTTGCTAGTAGAACTCTCCGGCAAATCATCGACGGGTGAAGCATACTCCGGAGAGACGCGCTTCCCGGATTCCTTGCCAGCATCCTTGCTAGCCTTTCTCCCTTGTTTGTTTTCCTTGGCGAGGACTACGGCCTCTGCGGCCTCGGTAGCGACCGCATCCCGGTACATCTTGTCCACGCATATAATCACGTCCTTCTTATCTGATGGGATGGAAATAACGCCCATTGGTCCTGGCATCTTCAAGGTATTGTAGGCATAGTGGGATGCCGCCATGAACTTTGTCAGGGTAGGTCATCCAAGTATCCCATTGTACGGCAACGGAAGCTCAACCACATCGAACACAATTTTCTCAGTCCGAAAGTTCAACTCCCCTCCAAACGTCACCGGCAGCATGATCTTCCCTTTGGACGACTCCTGCCGGGGTTAATTCCCTGAAACGTGCCAGTAACTTTGAACTCTTCATTTGTTATCTGTAGCTTGCTGAGGACCTTGGTGGAAATCAGATTCAACCCGGCCCCGCCATCAACCAACATCTTTGTGACCTTGAGGTTGCGGATTGTTGGTGAAACCAACAACGGCAAGCACCCTACCGTAGTGGTGCAGTCAGGGTGATCCTGTTCGTCAAAGATGATGGGCGTGTGAGACCATTTGAGTGGTTTCCGCGAATCTGCCGTCGGCTCCACATCATTGACCTCACGCGCCCATTATTTCAGCTGGCGATGAGAGAAGTGCAAGGATGCACCCCCGTCAATTCACAGGGCATCAGTGGCTTTCTGGAACTCTTGCTCGCTGGTTTCCTCTTCATCCCCTTCATCGCTTTCGTCACCACATTCCTTCTTCTCGAGACCTCTGGCAGGTTTCTCTTGATTTTGGGGAACCTTGCCGGGGCGGCCTCCTCGGCCACCTCGGCCCTTCCCACCAACACCATCTTGGTCTCTCTCCTTGTCGCGCTTCTCGTACTCAACTTTTTGCTTCTTGACGAGTTGCTCAACTTGATGACACTCTTGGAGATCATGGCCCTTGGTTCGATGGATCTTGCAGTACGACCCATCTGCCTTCCCAGCCTTCTCGGTAGCTGCAGCTTCTTGGCAATCAGTGCACGCGGCAACTTCCTTGCCGGGAGCCTCGGTCTTGGCCTTCTTGCCAGAACTGGGAGCGCTTGATCCTTCAACAGCCAGCACTGATTTACCCTTGCGCTTCTTGTTGTGTTTCTTGTTCTTCTTCTTCTGGCTGGCAGCATTGTTGTCATATTCTGAGTCAACGTCGACGCCATCCTCTTCTCCGGGTAGACGCCTCCCCTCCTCCATACGGGCACACTTATCCGCCAAGGTGTAAAGCTCGTTCACAGTCTTGGGCAACCGGACGTTCATTTTGGAACGTATCCTGCGGTTGCGCACATTGGACTGGAACGCGGCAATCACAACTGCCGGGTGGATATCTAGAATGTTCTTGTGCACCCGGCTGAACCTCTGCATGTACTTCCGTAAACTCTCCCCTTCCTTTTGTGTAAGGAACTGCAAATCGCTGGGCCGCCCTGGTTCTTGATGGCCGCCCGTGAAGGCACCAACAAACTCATGGCAAAGATCAGCCCAAGTCAAGATGGAGTTCTCCGGCAAGTGCATCAGCCACGACCTCACATTTGGCTTGAGCGCCAAAGGGAAGTAGTTGGCGAATATATTTTCATCTCTTCCCCCGGTGGCTTGAACAGCAATGGTGTAGATGCTCAAGAACTCTGTCGGGTTCAGTCTTCCGTCGTATTTTTCTGGTATCTCTAGCTTGAACTTACGGGCAGATGGCCAACGGACTCGCCGCAGCTCATGAGTGAAGGTAGGACACCCAACCTCAAAGGGTAGGTATCTGTCTCCACCGGGCACAGGCTCGTCGACGTTGGGGCCATTGCACCTGTCGGACTGGCAGTGGGTTTCCCGGTGCCGTTCAATGGTGACATGCGCATCTTCCCTCCGCCTGTCCTCTAGGGCCTGCCGCTGATCTCGATGGGCTCGAGGATCAGACGGAGCCATCGACACCTCGTCGTGTTCTTGGTTGTGCGACTCTAGCCACGGCCCCTGCATTGGCTGTCGCGGGGGGAGGGGGGACTACACCATGAGGTTGGCCCCTTCAGCACGGCCAGTGGCTCGGGCCGTTGCCGCTGCCTGCGGATGCCGTAGCGAGCCTGCCCATTGCGATCCCCCCGCCTCAGCGAAACCAATCAAACTCTGAATGGTGGCTCTCCATTCATCCATTTGGTCAGCAGTTGGCGGGAATCTCAACAGGAGCTGGGCTCGAGCCATGGCCTCCGAAGCAGTGCTTGGCATGGACGACGATGCAGACCGCGACATCGCCCGACTCCTGACGGTACCGGCCATGGCGGCGTCGCGCGCTTGTCGTCGCGAGCTAGTCGGGAGGGTGGCGTGACGATGAGAAGGACACGATTGGGGGTTGACGGATCCATTCAGCGCTTCATCTTGATTGCCTTGTCCTGGGGAAGGCGTGCCTCTCGTAGCTGCACTCGTAGCTGGGGCAGCTAGGAGGTTGCGGTTCGCGCCGGAGCGGGCGCCATCGCTGCGGCTGGGTTCTCCAGTGAGGTGGAGAGGCGGGAATTGGATGTTCTCCCCTCCCGCATCTTGTGGAGCGTGGCCGCCAGGATGTTGTTAACGCTGTCCTCCTCCGGCGCCTCCCGCTCCCACCTCTGCCGCGGGAGGAATGATGATGGTGCCGCGTGCGCTGGTCGCGTCCCCCACGTCGTTCGCGTCCCCCGACCCCACCGCAACCCCCATGGGATCGGTGGCCGCGTGCAAGGGGGCCTTCAATGTGGAAGGACGGGATGCTGCACCGGACTTTTTCTTGGGCGCCATGGGTGATGACGCCGTCGTCGAAGGAGATGGTGATGAAGATCGACGCACTGTTTACGTCCTCGGGTTCGCACAAGCGCTCCCCCCTACCTGGCGCGCCAAAGATGATGTGGTTCGACACGATCACCTATGGGGCCATCGACTATGGTTCGGTAAGGGGGAAGGGCATGTTGCACAAAGAACGGAGGTCTAGAACAGCACGGCAATGGTGACGCTGGTGGTTTTTACCTAGGTTCGGGCCGCCGCGAGGCGTAAAACCCTACTCCTGCTTTGGCGGATTGAGTGGAAGACCGTGGCGAACGTGCAATGCTCAAGCCCGGCAAGGTTGCCTCGGGGAGAGCAGCTACACGCGTATGAGTGTACAAGGGTCCCAATCCTTTCTAAGGTTGCCTCAGCCCTCCTTTTATAGGTAAAGGGGTTACCACAGTGGCAAAACAGTCATTATCCAGTGATTAGATAGCCATAGTGCTATCATACCTAACTCTGCACACATGATAAGCTGCATTAAATGCATCGCTTAGTGACACGTCGAGGATGCAGCCCGGCAAGCCTTGCCAAGCCATTCATCCACCTTCTCGCCTGTCTGCGTGACACGCCCATGGACGGGTGTCATTTAGGGGTGATCTTCCTTAGGAATGGCTGCCACGTGCTGAATGACTGCCACTTATTCATTTGAGGGCTCGACACCGCATTGATAAGCGACTTGCGTCACTGTGAGGTGGAGCGGTGGAGCCTTGATGGGATAACAGGCTGCCAGCGCCCTAGCAACCCTTGCCGGGGAGGTCTTGGGACTTGCTCTTAGGGTGGCCTCGACCTAATCAGGCTCGCCTGCCCGGCAAGGGAGGCTTTTGCCCTTGGTGATATCTTGCTGTCTAGACTTGTCTTGGTCTTCTTGATCTGCCTTTTGATTCTTCAAAGAGCTATTCTCTCCTGCTTGGCCTTGTCTTGGATGCTGGAACCTTGCCCTTGAGCCTGTGTACAGTCTGGGCAACATACACCAGGGTTTGTTGCACCAACATGCTGCAAATCTTTGAAGACAAGGAGGGATGCATTCCGGCCTGGCCAGAGAGTATGGGCAGTTAATCTTAAAAGTAATATGAAAGGGGTTGCAAATTCCAAAAAAAAATAGCAAATGGGCAAGTAGTTTCATTTTTTGTTTTTGTTCTTCACTGATATTTTATATTTCATTGGATTTTAACATAACATAGTATTACTTTATTTTTAAATTAGTTTTAGTATGGCTACTAATTTTTGGATTAAAAATATTTTGTTCCCCAGCAAAAATATGCGAATTTTTAAAATTTCGTATACTTTTTAGTTCAAAATTTTAAACCTGGTACTGACCAGAAAATGGGCAGCAATTCTAAAAATGGAAAATGAGCTGCAATAAATTCCATATGAATTATAAAATGGGCTGTAAATTATAAAAATAATAGCAAATGGGTTGTACACGCCACAGATTTCGAGGCTGGCTTGTTAACGCAAGGCTTTGTCAACTTATAGTCCACACATGATTCTAGCAGCAGTGACTGTTGGATGTCCATCCAACAGCCGACGTGCTTCTTCAATCTCTGATCTTCCTGCTCCAACCGCCTAAACCAGCGCCGGCGGGACTGCCTGCTACCTCCTCTTGTGGCCAGCTATGATGCCGCGCAGGCTTCACTGGCCCACCCTACTCCCTCCGCTGGCCTGGCCATCCCTCTACCCACCCGCACCACCTATTATTCTCCGATGACGGCAGCCTCATGCCGCAGCCAAACCAGTCAACCGTCATACTCCCCTTAGCGTGGGCATCCACTGCTGTGTCTTCGCCGGCTCCGGGTCGTTCCATTCCTAGGCCTCACCGTCATCCACCGCGTTGGTGCTCTGGGTGCGGCATCCTCAGTGTGGTCAACATTCAACAAATGACAACCATCGGAATAGGGATGTACGTGGAGAGGCTGACAGTAGGGACCCCCATGGTCCATGGCCGCACGCAAGCAACTGCCTCCTTATTACACGAAAAAAATGATTCCTCCCACTGACATCTGGGGCGCACCGGTTCGGAGGCCGACCTGTGGGCCTACTAAGTTAATGTGTACGCAGGGCTTTGTCAACTTAGTCAACAAACGATTTTAGCAGAAGTGGCCGTTGGATTTTAATCAAACAGTCATGCTGCTTCTTCAATCTATGATCTTCTTGCACCAGCCACCCAAACCAGCACCGGCGGGACCGCCTGCTCCTGCCTCCAGTGGCCGGCTGTGCTACCGCGCAGGCCTCACCGCCCCACCCTACTCCCACCGATGGCCAGGCCTTCCCTCTACTCACCCACACCCCCTGTTATTCTCCATTGACGGCAGCCTCAAACCGTAGTTGAACCAGTCAACCCTCGTACTCCCCTCTGCGTGGGCATCCACTGCCGCATATTCCCCAGCTCTGGGTCATTCCCTTCCTAAGTCGCGCTGTCGCCACCACCTTGGTGCTCTCGAACGGTATGGCGTCATCAACGCGGTCAACGAACGACAGCCATCAGAAGAGGATTGTAAGTGGAGAGGCTGACAGCTGGGTCCATGGCTGCACGCAAGGAAGTGTCTCCTTATTACGCGCAAAATAATGATTCCTTCACCTGACAGCTCGGACCCACCGGAAGGGCCTCTGTGTTTCACGAAAAAAACATTCCCCCCTAACAGCTGGGACCCACCGGCTTTATCTTCGCATGGAAGGAAGTGCCTTCTTACCCCCTGACAGCTCGGACCCACCAGGTTGAAGCGAAGGTAGCGTTATCTGTCTGGCCACAAACGTGTACGTACATAGCAGTCGATCGGTCTCTCCGCAACGATGTACCGTGCCCAAGTAAGGAGCGGCACGTGTTGAAGTAGAGGCGCCGACGTAGCATGTCATGCAGTCCCGTCTATATCGTGTACATGTACGTACAGCCACGCTGCAAGATAGTAAATACGGCCACGTACGTACATACGGGCGGGGTCTCTAACGCGTACATCAACGTCGTCCTGTTCATCGGCAGCCAACCGGCTGGGTCGGAATGGAGTAAACAGCGTCGCGTGTTCATCAGGAGCCAACCGGCTTGGACGGAACAGCCAAAACAAGGTCTAGCGTACCGCAGAACGGAGGAAACGGCCTTCTGTTCGACTGTGTACAGTCAAAACGGGATCCTTCTCATCGGGAAGGGTCTGACATACCGCAAAACGGAGGAAACGACCTTCTATTCGAGCTCCTATGGTCGAAATGGGGTGCTGTTGATCGGGAGGGGTGTGGCGTACCGCAAAACGGAGGAAGCGGACTTGTGTTGGAGCGCCTACGGTCGAAACGGGGTCCTATTCATTGGGAGGGGTGTGGCGTACCGCAAAACGGGACTCCATGGGCTACTGTTCATCCACCGTCTAGTGCCTCGCTCCAGCCTTCACGGGCTATTGTTCATCCACCGTCGACTTCCTCCAGCCTCCACCTGCTACTGTTCATCCACCGTCGACTTCCTCATGCCTCCACCAGCTACTGTTCATCCATGGGCTACTATTCATCCAGCCTCCACCGGCTACTGTTCAACCAGCCCTCCACGGGGTCGTGTTCATCCAGCCTCCACCGGCTACTGTTCAACCAGCCCTACAAGGCCGGGGTCCTGTTCATCCACCCCCAACCGACTCCGGTGTGTGGCGGCCTCCTCTCGATCGGGGTCCTGTTCATCCAGCGGCAACAGCCTCTACTACCACGGGGTCCTGTTCATCCAACCTCCACCGGGAACTGTTCATCCAATCCCCAACAACAGTCATTGTTCATCAAGAGGCAGCAGCAGGTTCGATCGGCTTCAGTTAGCAGCAGTAGCGAAGGAATCGCTCGGTTTCAGTTAACAACCAAGGGATCGATCGCTCGGGTTCATTAACGTAGCTAGTGCAATCGCTCGGGTTCAGTAAGCGAACGCCTTGCTCGGGTTCAGCTAGAGCCCAACACCTCGCACACACGTGCGTACGTGTATGAGAGAAACACCCAAACCTCCGTGCATCGCTCGGCCCCGACCACCCACCATAACCGGGAACTCACCGATATTTTCCTCGCCCTCGCTTCTACCATGATTTTTTCCGTTATGAACGGCCCAAAGAATGTCATGCAGGTGCGTCCCCGGCCCGCCCAGGACGAAAAGCCCATTTTCTGTCATGATTTTTTGTCATAGAAGTAGGAGCCCACCACATCTACGATGATACGTGGTTTTGTCACAATTATCGTCATAGAAGTGTCATAAGCATGACAGAAAAAAAAATTGTTCGGGCCAAAATGTCACCGATGTGTCTTTTTTTAGTACATGTTGATGGCGTGCCACGTGTCCCAACGCCAGCAGTATATGTCCTCACCTACCGGCGCCCAGTTTGACTAGCACGACAGCAATAATATTTGAAGTGAAAAAAAATTATATATACGCCTGCATATAGCAGGTGACGATCAAGTAGATAATTATATAGACCAGCAACAGCACAATGGCCAAACATACGGTATGTAATTATATAGACAAGATCATATCCGACAATCATATATAGATCTCACAAACATTTCTAGCTACTGATTAGTCATTGTCAACATGCATGCAGTACAAAAAGGTTACTTAAGACTTAGTCATTTTTCAACATGTGCCCTGCCACACACATTCTTTTAAATGATGTCGATGACGATCATCATCCTCAAGTCATGGCGTGTGGTGTTCTTGATAATACCTATGATAGCTTGTCCATCATGCAGATTCTTGCCAACGAGGAAGTCCCTCCACCCCATCGTGCTTAAGACAATGTGACCGTCCATGTCCACTACGTATGCACAAGTGGAGACGGAGCCCGTTGTTGTATGGCATACTCCAGCATAGCCTGCTTCATCAGCCTCAATGCCACAACTCATAGCTAGCCTCTTAGGCAATTTCCGAGAACAAACATATGTCAATTAAGTACCCTTGCACATACTCTTGCAAGTATGTATAATCAAGTCACATGCATATATCATTGGATTAATTCTACACTAAGCATATATATATATATCATTGGTTTATATATATATAACGTGCATGCATATCAATCGAATTCTACACTAATTAAGCATGAATTGGATTATTTACACTAAGCATATATATATCAATCAGAATGTACACAACTAATTAAGCACATCAGCAGAATCCACGGTAAACACATACCATGATATGGCCGCTGGTTACATTGGTCCTTCTCAGATGGGTCATGAATGTCACCCCGACGTAGTAATCACGGGATGAAAGTTTGTCCAACAGGTTCTTGGTATCATTGTCGTTCAACTGCATTCTTTTGTCAAAGATGGCATCATAGACAACGGTCATCCCGGGTCTTTGTCCTCTTAAGGAGAAGGTGATCAATTCACCCCTATTGAGATGGTTGTGGGCGAGGAAACTATCCCATTCATCTCCTCCCAGCTAGGTCATCGTTGGTCCTTTTTCGACCTCCAAAGTGTAGGGGCCCCTGGGGGCCTCGAAGACCACAGTGTCTTTGGTCAGCTCATTGAATTCCAACCTCACATTGCATGGGACGATCTATGTATCAAAAAACAGAAACAAGCACAACATTAATGGTTATAGAAAAAAAATAGAAATATATCATGCCATATATAGAAGGTTTGTTGTTACCGCCGAAGGGACATAGCACTATTGGAAGTAGATGCCGAAAAGATCGCCAGTTGCAAGGCAGTGGGCGCACTTTGACTTGCATATTTCACATGGTGGTGGATGGGCCGTTCAATAAGAAACATACCATTTACACATTACAACAATCGGATTCTACGTTTGTTTGGGCTACAGATTCCTATGCTCATATTGTCATTTTTCGTAATATTTCTTCGGTAATTTTTAAAAACCGGAAGGCGATTTCTCTTATGGAACAATACATCCATACAAACTAGTATAGCATATTGCAGCAACAAGCACATTGCAGCAATGAACAATACATCCATACAAACCGGAAGACGATTTCTTTTATGGAACAAAACATCCATACAAACAAGTATAGCATACTGCAGCAAAGAGCACATTGCAACAATGAACAATACATCTATACAAACTGGAAGACGATTTCTCTTATGGAACAAAATATCCACACAAACAAGTATAGCATATTGTAGCGAACTAGTATAGTATATGCATACATAGAAGAAAAGGGGCGCGAGGGGAGGGGATCTCACCTCTTAAGGAGGAGGTGGCAGCGGCGATGACCAGCGTCGACGCCGGGCCAGGTTCAGAGGGTGGCGGCGGCGACGCCGGGTGAGGTCCGGAGGACGGTGACATCGGGCGAGGTCCCCGGGGCGGCGGCGGCGACGTTGGGTGAGGTCCGGAGGTGGCGGCGGTGCTGGTGGATAGGGGGGGAGTAAAAAGTAGTGTATGAGTAAATCGGATTCACTAGGCCAGGCCTGGGGGGGGGGAGATGTTAGATGCTCTATTCCTGGTGTTGGCCGAAGTGTTCCACGCCATTGCTATTGTTTATTTTTTTATTTTATAATATTATCTTTTTTACTTTATTTGTTGTACACATTGTTTTATTTTGTTGTAGAAGTTAAGTTTATTATTTTAACATGTCATTATTCTTATCAACAGGGTTGCGCTCTATTCGTTGCAGCTACGATCGACGTGGTCGAACGCGGGGCACACGCGTGCCGATTCGACAAGCTCCGGTGGGTCCATTTTTACCAAAGTAGTTCGCTAAGAGGGAGTAGAATTTTGTGGAGAACGGAAGTGAATGTATTTTGTGGAGTAGGATTTTCTATATATATAAGTTCAATAAAAAACCTTTTATATATAGGCAAAACTTAGTGCTGGCGTTCCCTAAAAGGGCACGACAAGACTAGATACTTTATCTATGGCATGTATATAAATCCTACGCCAGCACAATCTCCCAATTGGTCAGCACAGCTGGACCCACATAGTAGTGGCATCCCACAAAATAGCTATGCCAGCACTGCTCATGTATAGCTGGCGTACCAATTATGCCAACGCCAACACTATTTGAAAAAAATAGTGGTGGCATTGATGAAAACTGGTGCGCCACCAACAAAAGTTGTGGCTAGCATATTTTCCACTAGTGGTTGATCTACCTCGAGATCGTGAGTTGTGGTCTAAACCCTAGGGGTGAATGTATACTCATCTGAAGTAGTCGCAAGACTTAGATCAGATCTATTCTAAGTTTGCATCAATATCAAAGGAATGGGGTTGTATCTGAGGACTGAACTGCAGAATGCCAGAAGAGAAGGGAAAGCCTAGCCTATCGAAGACTAGCATCTTGCAGCATTTAGGAGAGTACATAATATCATATTGTAAAGTAAGTATGTTGTAGCATTAGCGCCCAGAGATCCTTTCTCGACTCCTTACGAGAAAGCAATCCCGAAGCCATCATATCCATTTCATGCCTCAGCATCCAGTTCTAGTTGTATTGATCGGGATACAACTCTGAGCGTCCGTTACCATGGACAAGGCTATTCGAATAGATATACTTCCCTGTAGGGGTGCACCACATTACCCAACACGCTCGATCACTCTGGCCAGACACACTTTCCTGGGTCATGCCCGGCCTCGGAAGATCAACACGTCGTAGCCCTACCTAGGCTTAACAGAGAGGCCAGCATGCCGGTCTACATCCTAAGCGCAGGGGTCTTGGGCCCATCGCCCTTTGCACTCCTGCATGTTGCGTACGCGGCCGGTGTCAGTCCTGGCTACCTCCTTATACAACGCAGGTGCTTATGCGGGCCACCCGGGTGCGCGCTGCTCAGTCACTGACGTCCGAAGAGCTTCGGCTGATACATATGATGCCGAGTGCCCATAACTGCTCTCGTGTGGTGGTTAGTGCGTATAGGCCAGTGGCCAACTCAGATCAAATACCCAATCTCGTTAGTGTCTTGGGAGCACGCAGTAACGAGTAGAGACTCACGATCATGTGACCCCATCGCCCCGTCTCGTGGACTTACGACAAGAGCCTGGAATGCCCAGCCGTGCCACGTATGGTACCCTCCAGGTCAACCCGACTACACATCAACTTGCAGGTACCCTCATGGTCAACCCGACTCACAAGAGACTATCGGGAACTCAGGTCCACGTCAACCGGGGTGGTACCACCTGTCCCTCTAGTCCTGCAGTAACAGTAACTCTCGTGGGTACCCCTCGGGGCCGACCCATTTTTAACATGGTTCTGGGGTAAAGTCAAAGTAACGGTGTGTCCAAAACACCAAGGGGTAATCTGAGGAATCACCCTCGATGGATTCCACTTGATGTAATCGTCAAGGTGAACTTAGAGGAATCACCCTCGAGGGTTCACTCTTGATGTGTTGCACGACAGAGTCGTTATCGGGAGTGGTGAAGGAGGAATCACCCTCCATCGACCACGACCGATTAACTACACTACATAGATCTCATTAGAAGTGCTATACGAGGTATCACCCTCGGCACTCAATAGTAACCCTGTAGTGTCATACAACTAAAGGGGTGTGATGTGATGTGTCGGGCTCTTGACGTCGATCATGTTGATCTAGTCATCGGTCATCAAGCGGGGACAACTGGGACAAGGTGAGGGGCCACTGGTGGATCACTAACCAACCTATACTAAGCATATAGGATAAGTAGATAAGGTACAAAAGCAGGTTACAAAAGTAGGCTATGCATCAGAATAGGAGCAATCAAGTACAGTAGCAAAATCTAATGCAAGCATGAGAGAGAAAGGAATGAGCGATATAGGAATGATCAAGGGGGGTTTGCTTGCCTGGAAGCTCTGCTGCAAGTGGCTAGACATCAGAGGCGTAGTCTGATAACCCACAAGTGTAGGGGATCATTTGTAGCCTTCTTCGATAAATAAGAGTGTCGAACCCAACGAGGAGCTAAAGGTAGAACAAATATTCCCTCAAGTTCTATCGACCACCGATACAACTCTACGCACACTTGATGTTTGCTTTACCTAAAACAAGTATGAAACTATTTTGCAAGAATAAAACTATGAGTACTTTGCGAGAATAAAACTACGAATAAATTTCGAGGTAATAAAAGTGGATAGCTTTTGTCAACAAGAAAGTCATTTGTCCCTAGGCAATCGATAACAAGACCGGTAATCATTCTTGCAATTTTATATGAGGGAGAGGCATGAGATAACATACTTTCTCTACTTGGATTATATGCACTTATGATTGGAACTCTAGCAAGCATCCGCAACTACTAAAGATCATTAAGGTCGTGAAACCCAACCATAGCATTAAGTATCAAGTCCTCTTTACTCCCATACGCAATGACCCCCAAACTCGGGTTTGTGCTTCTGTCTCTCACGCAACCCACTATAAGTGAATCATGAATGTATTGCAACACCCTATAGCGGGGACCCCTCACGTTTGCACGATACGAAGGGCACTGTAGGATAGCACCATAATAAAATATACACTCAAACCAACCACGACCATTAATTAGCCCATAGGACAAAACGGATCTACTCAAACATCATAGGATAATCACATATCATTGGGAAATAATATATAGTGTTGAGCACCATGTTTAAGTAGAGATTACAGCGGGGAGAAGGGGTGTTACACCACCACATAGAGGGGGAGAAAGTTGGTGTTGACGGTAGCAAGGTTGTTAATGTAGATCGCCGTCACGATCCTTGCCCCGGCGGCGTTCCGGCGCCACCGGGAGAGAGGGGGAGAGAGCCCCCCTCCTTCTTCTTCTTCCTTGGCCTCCCCCTAGATGGGAGGAGAGTTCACCCTCTGGTCCATGGCTTCCATGGCGGTGGAGGGCTAGGAGCCCCTCCTAGATTGGATCTATCCCTCTGTTCTCTTCTGTTTCGCGTTCCTGTTTTCTGACCCTTCACCGTTTCTTAAATACTCGGAGATCCATAACTCCGATTGCGCTGAAATGTTTACACGATTTTTTCCATAAATTATCTTTCTTGTGCCTGAAGAAGGGCCACAACCGACTTACGGGGAGGGCACGAGACACCTGGGCGCGCCAGGGGGTGCCCGGCGCGCCCTGGTGGGTTTTGATTCCACCTCCCAAAAATCATAAATATTCCAAAATCCGTAAAATTTTATTGCGTTTGGACTTCATTTATATGGATATTCTACAAAACAAAAAACATGCAACATACAAGAACTGGCACTGGGCACTGGATCAATAGGTTAGTCCAATAAATCATATAAAATGTTGCCAAAAGTATGTGAAAGTTGTATAATATTGGCATGAAACAATAAAAAAATATAGATACGACGGAGACGTATCAGCATCCCCAAGCTTAATTCCTGCTCGTCCTCGAGTAGGTAAATGATAAAAAAGATAATTTTTGATGTGGAATGCTACCTAGCATAAACTTGATCATATATCTAATCATGGCATGAATATTAATACACGAGTGATTCAAAGCAATAGTCTATAATTTGACATAAAGACATCAATACTCAGGCATCCCAACAAACAATCATGTCTGTCAAAATATCAACGCTAAAGAAAGCTATCCCTACAAAATCATATAGTCTTGTCATGCTCTGTCTTCTCGACACAAAGTATTTATCATGCACAACCCCGATGACAAGCCGAGCAATTGGTTCATACTTTTTAACGCGCTTCAGCTTTTTCAACCCTCACGCAATACATGAGCGCAAGCCATGGATATAGCACTATGGGTGGAATAGAGTATGATGATAGGGGTAAATATAGAGAAGACAAAAAGTAAGAAAGTCTCACACCGACACGGCTAACCAACGGGCTATGGAGATGCCCATCAATTGATATCAATGCGAGGAGTAGGGATTGCCATGCAACGAATGCACTAAGAGCTATAAGTGTATGAAAGCTCAACATGAAAACTAAGTGGGTGTGCATCTAATCCTATAATGAAAAATTCCCGCTAGTATATGAAAGTGACAACATAGGAGACTCTCTATATGAAAAACATGGTGCTACTTTGAAGCACAAGTGTGGAATTAGCATGCCCCTTCTCTCTTTGTTTTTCTTTTTTTTTCTTTTTTTCTCTCTCTGTCCGGAGTCTCATCCCGACTTGTGGGGGAATCATAGTCTCCATCATACTTTCCTCACTGGGGCAATGCTCTAAAGATGAATAATGATGATCATCACACTTCTATTTACTTATATCTCAAAAAAATTACAACTCGATACCTATAACAAAGTATGACTCTATATGAATGCCTTTGGCAGTGTAACAGGGTGTGCAATGATCTAGCATAACAATGATATCAAAAAACGAACAAGCCATGGAAATATCATGCTAGCTATCTTACGATCATGCAAAGCAATATGACAATGAATGCTCAAGTCATCAAAACGGAAGCGGTGGAAGTTGTATGGCAATATATCTCGGAATGGCTATGGAAAGGCCATAATAGGTAGATATGGTGGCTGTTTTGAGGAAGATATAATAAGGCTTATGTGTGATAGAGCGTATCATATCACGGGGTTTGGACCGACTCTCGAGGTGAGAAAGGGCAAGCACGGTACCGTAGAGGCTAGCAAATTGCGAAAAGGTAAGAGTGCGTATAATCCATGGACTCACATTAGTCATAAAGAACTCATATACTTATTGCAAAAGTTTATTAGCCCTCGAAGCGAAGAACTACTACGCATGCCCCTAGGGGGATAGATTGGTAGGAAAAGACCATCGCTCGTCCCCGACCGCCACTCATAAGGAAGACAATCAATAATAAATCATGCTCCAACATCATAGCATAATGAGAGACTATACGTGCATGCTTCGGGAATCACAAACCTTAACACCAATATTCTTACTAACCACAACCATTTACTATTACCTCCCATATATTCCATCTCTATATCGCAAAACTATTGCAAGGAATCAAACATATCATATTCAGTGATCCATAAGTTTTATGTAGGATTTCATGACTAACCATGCAATTGACCAATTCCTGTTGACTCTCTAAATAGATATAAGTGAAGCATGAGAGTTTAATTCTTTCTACAAAATATCATGCTCAAATAAATATAAGTGAAGCAAAAGAGCATTCTACAAATAACGATTTTCTATGTGAAGAGAAACAGGCAATCCAAACTTCAAATGATATAAGTGAAGCACATGAAGCATTCTATAAAGCCACACTCAAAAGATATAAGTGAAGTGCAATGAGCTTTCTATAAATCAACCATGGACTATCTCATACCAGCATGGTGCATAAAATAAAAATGAAAACTAAACGCAAAAGACGCTCCAAGATTTACACATATCACATGACCGAAACGAGAACAAAAACATACCGATACTTGTTGAAGAAAGATGGGATGCCTTCCGGGGCAGCCCCAAGCTTAGACGCTTGAGTCTCCTTGAATATTTACTTGGGGTGCCTTGGGCATCCCCAAGCTTGAGCTCTTGCCTCTCCTCCTTCTCCTCATATCGAGACTTCCTCGATCTTTGATCACTTCATCCACACAAAAATTAACCGAGCTTTTAGTGGCGGGGTTAGTGAATATTTTAGTCAAATCCCACCATGTAATGCTATAACATTATTGTATAATTATAATCAAACATTACCCACTATATGCTATCACAATTCTATGGCCCCAAGTCAAAGGGGGCTCAACAAGATTTCAAACATACGCAAATAATGAAGCTATAACAGCAATCTGTGAAAACAGGACAATATGTAAAGATCTGAACATTCACCATACTTCTAAAAATTCTGAAAAATTAGTAAAAAATAAAAAAATTGTATAGCAATACTGTGCAAAAAGTTTCAGAAACTTTTGACATTCCAGTAAAAAATGTAAAATCACGCACTACAGCCAAAGTTTCCGTTTTTGCATCGCACATACCAACAAGCAATCTAATCATCCTAAAGGCAAATCTTGGAACATTATTTTTATAATACAATGGATTTGTGCAAGGGGATAATTTTTTTTGTGAGAATCTTCATGAAAAATTTACATTGTTTCCATGAGCATGAACACAAGTGTTCAAGGTCGACCCTCACTTCTCCAATGCATCACCTTTCAATCACTTCATTTTCATTTTAGTGATCCAAGATCACATTGAGTCCATAGGAAAAGCCAATACTATTAAAAGGGGATGAGGTGTTGCTTAATAGCTTGCTTGCTCAAAGTGCTTAGTGATATGCTCCAAAGCCCTCAACCACTTTCTCATTTCCAAATATGTCCTAAACCTAAAGTCAAACTCGGCCCCACCGATTTGATCTATCCGGCGCCACTGAGTTCACTTGACATAGCCACTGCCAGAAACCCTAATCAATTCGGTCTCACCGATGGGATCTCGGTCTCACCGAGATGGCCCTGCAAACTCTCTGTTACCTATTGCAGTCACTTCGGTCTCACCGAGATACACATTCGGTACCACCGAGTTTGCTTGACCAAGTCTCTGTTTGCTTATTGCTGAAATCGGGCTCATCGAGTTCATGCAATCGGTGTCACCGAGATGAGGTTTTGCCCTAACCCTAGCACATCGGTCTCACCGAGTTGACCTTGTCGGTCCCACCGAAAAGCCTAACGTTCACATTTTGAACCAGGTCGGTCTCACTGAGTTTCACTATTCGGTCCCACCGAGTTTGGTAAACTGTGTGTAACAGTTAGATTATGTGTGGAGGCTATATATACCCCTCCACCCACTTCTCCATTTGTGAGAGAGCCATTAGAACGTGCCTATACTTCCACTACTCATTTTCTGAGAGAGAACCACCTACTCATGTGTTGAGACCAAGACATTCCAATCCAACCACAAGAATCTTGATCTCTAGCCTTCCCCAAGTTGCTTTCCACTCAAATCATCTTTCCACCATATCCAAATCTGTGAGAGAGAGTTGAGTGTTGGGGAGACTATCATTTGAAGCACAAGAGCAAGGAGTTCATCATCAACACACCATTTATTACCTTTTGGAGAGTGGTGTCTCCTAGATTGGTTAGGTGTCAATTGGGAGCCTCCGTCAATATTATGGAGTTGAACCAAGGAGTTTGTAAGGGCAAGGAGATCGCCTACTTCGTGAAGATCTACCCAAGTGAGGCAAGTCCTTCGTGGGCGATGGCCATGGTGGGATAGACAAGGTTGCTTCTTCGTGGACCCTTCGTGGGTGGAGCCCTCCGTGGACTCGCACAATCGTTACCCTTCATGGGTTGAAGTCTCCATCAACGTGGACGTACGATAGCACCACCTATCGGAACCACGCCAAAAATCTCCGTGTCTCCTATTGCGTTTGCACACTCCAATCCCATCCCTTTACTTTCTAGCAACTTGCATGCTTTACTTTCCGCTGCTCATATACTCTTGCCATGCTTGCTTGAAATGTATTGTGAATGTTTAAACTTGTGCTAAAACTCCACCTTAACTTGAAGAAATTAAAAACTGTTACTTTTCTTTGTTGAGGGTCTAATCACCCCCCTCTAGACACCTCTTCTCGATCCTTTCAATTGGTATCAGAGTGTTGGTCTCCATTGCTTTGGTTTAATCACCATTGGAGGAAGATGGATGAGTCTACGATGGGGAGTCTTAGACATAGAGTACCCATACTTGATGGAGAGTTCTTTAATGCTTGGAAAAATGAGATGCTTGAGATTTTCAATGAATATCACTTGAACAAGTACATTACTAGCCCTTGTGCGCCCCTTGTTGATCCTTTGCATCCTACCCCCGATGAGTCTCTCGACATGATTTGCAATCTTAGAACTGTCAATCTTATTACTAGAGGTTTGCCTAGAAATTTGATAGCATGCTTGCCTACTCTTGATTGTGCTTACACCATGTGGAGATTCCTTGAGGAACGCTTTCCAGACTATTCCTTGAAAAATCTAGATGTGATTCTTCAAAAGTCCATTGCTTTAAATAAGATGAATCCTAAAGATCCTATGTTTGGTGATTGTCTAATTGAGCTTCGTGACCTTATGCGTGCCAAAGGAGATGTTGGAATCATTAGTAATATCATCTTGGAAGTCATTAGAATTCATAAAGATGAACATTGTCATAATCATAAATCTAATGAATCACTCTCTCTAGGTGATGATCAATCACAAGACGATGTCAAACATGGATACTATGATGAGGATGATAATAGTGACTTTGATCTCGATGAGTCTATGAGACACATTGGTCTTATGGCTAATCTTCGCGGCTACATGGCTGGAGGAAAGGAATGGGTTCTTGATAGTGGATGTACTGATCACATGACCGGAGATAAGGATATGTTTCGTGAGCTTGCTGAAAACAACGGCCCTCGAAAATATGTCACTTTTGGTGATAACTCAAAGGGTAAGGTGGTTGGCCTTGGTAAGGTGGCCATCTCACATGACAGCTCCATCCAAAATGTTATGCTCATTGAATCTCTTGGGTATAATTTACTTTCTGTATCTAGACTAGCCGATTTCGGTTTCAATGTCCTATTTACTGAAGTAGATTGTCAAGTGTTTCGAAGAGATAATCATAAAATGGTCTTTACCGGTATACGTAGAGGTGATCTATACATTGTTGATTTCACTAAAAAGTCTCAACCTATAACTTGCTTTATTGCTAAATCTCCTAAAGGTTGGTTGTGGCATAGAAGGTTAGGTCATGTGGGCATGCGAAATCTTGATAAGCTGATTAAAGGTGATCATATCCTTGGAGTAAAAGACGTTATATTTGACAAGGATAGATTGTGCAGTGCTTGTCAAGCAGGAAAACAGGTTGGAGGAAGCCACCCCGTGAAGAACATCATGACCACGAGAAGACCGCTCGAGCTGCTTCATATGGATCTTTTTGGTCCAAACGCCTATAAAAGTCTCAGTGGAAATTCGTTTGGTTTAGTCATAGTCGATGATTTTTCAAGATTTACGTGGGTGTTTTTTCTTGATGATAAATCGCAGGTCCAAAAGATCTTCAAGAACTTCGCTAGGAAGGCCCAAAATCAATTTGAAGTGAAGATCAAGAAGGTTCGCAGCGACAACGGAATGGAGTTCAAGAACGCAAATGTGGACACCTTTCTTGGCGAAGAAGGGATTACACACGAGTTCTCGGCTACGTACACGCCTCAACAAAATGGAGTTGTTGAGAGGAAGAACTGGACTCTTATTGAGATGGCGAGAATGATGCTTGATGAGTACAAGACACCAAAACACTATTGGGCGGAAGCGGTTGAGACATCTTGTCATGCAACAAATCGTTTATATCTTCACAAGCTACTCGGCAAGACGGCATACGAGCTTCTCACCGGTAACAAACCCCAAGTTGGATACTTTCGAGTATTTGGCTCAAAGTGCTACATTCTTGATAAGCATCGTCGTTCGAAATTTGCTCCTAAATCTCATGAAGGTTTCCTACTCGGTTATGGCTCAAACTCTCACACTTACCGTGTCTACAACAATTTCACCCGAAAGGTTGAAGAGACGGTAGATGTGAAGTTTGATGAATCTAACGGCTCGCAAGTAGAGCAATTGCCAATTGATGTAGGAGACAAAGACCCTTCGGAAGCAATCCAAGACTTGTCTATTGGCAAGATTCGTCCAACGGAGGTGAAGGAGAGTACCTCGTCCGTCCAAGTGGAAGCTTCTACCTCACGACAAGGTGAACCACGAGTTGACTCGGAGGTATCCACAAGTGGGACTCACCAAGATGAAGGAAACGAGGATGTACACCAAGATGAACCTCATCGACCTCCTTCTCCACCTCCACAAGAGAACATCAACGCCAACAACAATGAAGAAAGACAAGAGGAAGAACAAGATGATGAAGAGGACGTTCTACCCCGACCTAAACAAAAGCTCTCACGAGTTAGAGCAAGAGTCTCAAGAGACCATCCCGTCGAACAAATCTTTGACGATATCCAAACTAGGAGAATTACTCGCTCTAAAACTCATTTGGCTAACTTTTGTGAACATTACTCATTCATTTCTAGTATTAAACCTATGAAGGTTGAAGATGCTCTTGATGATCCGGATTGGGTGAACGCCATGCATGAAGAGCTACACAATTTCGAGAGGAACCAAGTGTGGACATTGGTTGAAAAGCCCGATGAGAAGCACAATGTCATTGGTACCAAATGGGTGTTTCGGAATAAGCAAGATGAAGATGGACAAGTTGTACGCAACAAGGCCCGTCTCGTCGCTCAAGGCTACACTCAAGTCAAAGGTATGGACTATGGTGAGACATATGCCCCCGTTGCTAGACTTGAGTCCATATGCATCTTACTTGCTTATGCCAACCATCATGATATCACATTGTATCAAATGGACATTAAATGTGCTTTTCTAAATGGTGAAATTGAGGAGGAAGTTTATGTAAAACAACCTCTCGGCTTTGTTAATCCCAAGAAACCCGACCATGTTTACAAACTTCACAAAGCTCTTTATGGTCTTAAACAAGCTCCTAGAGCATGGTATAAATGCTTGACCAAGTTTCTTATTGAAAAAGGCTTTGAGATTGGAAAAATTGATTCAACACTTTTTACTAAAAGGGTTAATGGTGAATTATTTGTGTGCCAAATTTATGTTGATGATTTCATATTTGGCTTGACTAACCCTCATTTTAGTGAAAAGTTTGGAAGACTAATGTCGGAGAAGTTTGAGATGTCTATGATGAGTGAACTCAAGTTCTTTCTTGGTTTGCAAATCAAGCAAACTAAGGAGGGTACCTTTGTTTCTCAAACAAAGTATACCAAGGACTTATTCAAGAAGTTCAACATGCAAGAATGCAAAGGTATGAATACAACCATGCCTACTAGTGGACATCTTGACTTGACTAAGGATGGCGAACCGGTTGACCAAAAGGTTTACCGCTCTATGATTGGTTCATTGTTATATCTATGTGCCTCCCGTCCCGATATTATGCTAAGTGTGTGCATGTGTGCACGATATCAAGCGGCCCCCAAAGAATGTCATCTTAAGGCTGTGAAAAGGATAGTGAGATACTTAATTCACACACCAAACTTTGGCATTTGGTATCCTAAGAGGTCTTCTTTTGATCTTGTTGGCTACTCCGATTCGGACTATGCCGGAGACAAGGTTGATAGAAAGTCCACTTCGGGTACTTGTCAATTTCTTGGTAGATCTCTTGTGTCTTGGTCCTCCAAGAAACAAAACTCAGTATCCTTATCCACCGCCGAAGCGGAATACATTGCCGCCGGTTCATGTTGTGCTCAATTACTTTGGATGACCCAAACTCTTAAAGATTATGGGATCTATGTGAAACATGTTCCATTGCTTTGTGATAATGAGAGTGCTATTAAGATTGCTCACAATCCCGTGCAACATTCTCGAACTAAGCATATTGAAGTTCGTCATCATTTCATTCGAGATCATGTTGCTAAAGGAGACATCAATCTTAAGCATGTTCGTACCGATAAGCAATTGGCAGATATATTCACCAAACCGCTTGATGAGAAAGTATTTTGCCATTTGAGAGGTGAATTGATCATCATTGATGCCTCAAACTTGGAGTAGTAACTCCATTTGGATGCATGCAAGGCATGAGCCATTACATGACTAATCCTTGATATTGCTCTTATGATGATGATCATATGTCTTGGATCTATACTTGTACCCTTGCATGTTATCTAACCCTTGTAGGTACTTGGATGAGCCAACTCTATGAGATTGCAACTCACTCACATTCTAAGCAATCTCTACATCACCAAGTCTCTACAATATGGTGGTTGGAGACAAGGAAGCATGAATCCTTTCAATATATCCTTTGACAATATATCGAATTTCATTTGGTATCAAGTTTCATTATTGTCATTTTGGACACACAAGTGCTCTTCTTTGCAAGACTAACCCATGTAGGAAGGTGAACTCAAACTACAAATAGTGCTCCCAACTCTTGATGAACTACATCAACCTTGAGCATCCAACACAAGTTCAACTACATGATCAAGATCAACACCACCACCCAACGTATGTTATTCCATCTTAGAGAAGCTTTACCCCAAGACATGGGTCAAAGCAGCTCAACAAGATGTGAATACATCAAAATGCTTAAACGAAAAATGGCAACCCCATTTTGAGCTTAAACGATGAGTATGACCTATGACCAAGTATCTTTACTTGACTCCTAAGTTAATATACTCTAACATAGGTGACTCTGTCGCCGACCAATTCTAGATGAAGTTCTCTAGTGTTTCTCTGTGTTCTTGCATTTACTCTTGCATACTTCACCTAGATTTCATTTCTTTTCTCTGTTATTTTCTGCATTCCCTGCATTTAATTCATTGCAAATCCTTTAGTTAATTCCCTGCAAATCTTTGTGAGTACTTATTTGCCTAGTGAGCTGAGATGACAAATTTTTTCTCTCTGTGTTAAATTCGGCCTCACCGATTTTTTCTTATCGGCTAAACCGAAACAACTCGGGGCCACCGAAGGAAAAAATTTGGTGTTACCGATTTCACTACTGAGGAAACGTTTTGCCATTTGCATCCTGCATATCTGTTCCAGCTCCACTCGATGATTCTTGTCCCCTACCAGCATCTTAAATTACATGTTGCTTTGTAATGTGACTCAAGGACCAACCTACTTGACTCATGCTCCAGAAGGTCCCTTCTTGGAAATTGACGTCAAAGGGGGAGAGAGAGCACATCAAAGCTTAACCATATCAAAGGGAGAGGGAGACTTCTTAGCCATCCCAGATGCCTGGTATTCAAGGAGGAGAGAAGCCACATGTCTTTAAGAGGGGAAAGACATGTTAGTAGATGTTTCTTTGTGTCTTTTGCTTGGATTTTCTTTGCTTTGATTTTCTATTCCCTATCTTATCCCATTATCCAATATCAGATTCAGGGGGAGAAAGACTCTTAAGGGAAGAAAATCTTTGGAATTCATTGCATATCTTTATCCCTTGGGGACATGTCAATATCCAAATAGAGTACTAAGTACTCACTCACTACATGTCATCCCAGTCTTGGTACTCTTGTGGTTTCCTGTTCTTGCTCTATTTAGTAGATGTTCCTGTGTTATCTAACCCTGTTTTCTCAGGTTCGTCTCTTCCAAAGTCAGCTCAAGACCACAAGGTAAGTATATGCATCACACTCATGTGCATGAGGATCTCTTGCTGATGTACATATTGTTTGCAAGAAGGACTCATGAACATGTAGGTATATTTTCTGCACTTCACATCATTTCCTCTGATGCATATAGCCAAGATACATGTAACTCATTGCTTGCTCTAACATGTTTATGCATTCACATACTTTTATAATCTATATTCATATGATTGCATACATGTAGTGGGAGCCAATGCATGTTGCATGTTCTTCCAAAGCTTTACTTGCTACACTTCATATCTTTATCTAAAAGCTTTGATGTATGTTGTCATCAATTACCAAAAAGGGGGAGACTGAAAGCACAAGTGCTCCCTGGGTGATTTTGGTAATTAATGTCAACATATCTCTTGTTGGACTAATATTTTCATCTAGTATATTTCAGATGAGTTCAACAGTGGAGTGGCAGGACAGGAGGATGTGGAACCCCTTCAAGATGCTAAGGACACATATTGGCAAAAGCCCAAGACTCTTCATTTTCATTTTAGTGATCCAAGATCACATTGAGTCCATAGGAAAAGCCAATACTATTAAAAGGGGATGAGGTGTTGCTTAATGGCTTCTTGCTCAAAGTGCTTAGTGATATGCTCCAAAGCCCTCAACCACTTTCTCATTTCCAAATATGTCCTAAACCTAAAGTCAAACTCAGCCCCACCGATTTGATCTATCCGGTGCCACCGAGTTCACTTGACATAGCCACTGCCAGAAACCCTAATCAGTTCGGTCTCATTGATGGGATCTCAGTCTCACCGAGATGGCCCTGCAAACTCTCTGTTACCTATTGCAGTTACTTCGGTCTCACCGAGATACACAGTCGATACCACCGAGTTTGCTTGACCAAGTCTCTATTTGCTTATTGCTGAAATCGGGCTCACCGAGTTCATGCAATCGGTCTCACCGAGATGAGGTTTTGCCCTAACCCTAGCACATCGGTCTCACCGAGTTGACCTTGTCGGTCCCACCGAAAAGCCTAACGTTCACATTTTGAACCAGGTCGGTCTCACCGAGTTTCACTATTCGGTCCCACCGAGTTTGGTAAACTATGTGTAACGGTTAGATTTTGTGTGGAGGCTATATATACCCCTCCACCCCCTTGTCCATTTGTGAGAGAGCCATCAGAACGTGCCTACACTTCCACTACTCATTTTTTGAGAGAGAACCACCTACTCATGTGTTGAGACCAAGACATTCCAATCCAACCACAAGAATCTTGATCTCTAGCCTTCCCCAAGTTGCTTTCCACTCAAATCATCTTTCCACCATATCCAAATCTGTGAGAGAGAGTTGAGTGTTGGGGAGACTATCATTTGAAGCACAAGAGCAAGGAGTTCATCATCAACACACCATTTATTACCTTTTGGAGAGTGGTGTCTCCTAGATTGGTTAGGTGTCACTTGGGAGCCTCTGTCAAGATTGTGGAGTTGAACCAAGGAGTTTGTAAGGGCAAGGAGATCGCCTACTTCGTGAAGATCTACCCAAGTGAGGCAAGTCCTTCGTGGGCGATGGCCATGGTGGGATAGACAAGGTTGCTTCTTCGTGGACCCTTCGTGGGTGGAGCCCTCCATGGACTCGCGCAACCGTTACCCTTCGTGGGTTGAAGTCTCCATCAATGT
This sequence comes from Thinopyrum elongatum, assembly GCA_011799875.1. Taxonomy (NCBI): domain Eukaryota; kingdom Viridiplantae; phylum Streptophyta; class Magnoliopsida; order Poales; family Poaceae; genus Thinopyrum; species Thinopyrum elongatum. The sequence goes on along the minus strand of CM022299.1, from coordinate 344,367,216 downwards.
GGACGTACGATAGCACCACCTATCGGAACCACGCCAAAAATCTCCGTGTCTCCTATTGCGTTTGCACACTCCAATCCCATCCCTTTACTTTCTAGCAACTTGCATGCTTTACTTTCCGCTGCTCATATACTCTTGCCATGCTTGCTTGAAATGTATTGTGAATGTTTAAACTTGTGCTAAAACTCCACCTTAACTTGAAGAAATTAAAAACGGTTATTTTTCTTTGTTGAGGGTCTAATCACCCCCCCCCTCTAGACACCTCTTCTCGATCCTTTCAATAGTTTTCATAGCAATATTTAAGTATGGCAAAATTTTCAGATTTGTAAAGAGTAGCATCATACTTTTCAATCAAAGAAGCAATTTCATAAGCACCCTTAAAAGCAACAAATTCTTCAATTTGTTCAATATCATAGTAATTATAAACACCTTTGGCATAAGAAGATAAGATTCCATTATCACTAAACTCACATTGGTAGGGAAGGTGTTTCTTAGGGTTTTTCGAACAACAAGTAAAATCATATAATTCACATAAATTCCAAGCATAGAATTGCATAGTATTAATTTGATGCAGTAAAAGTTTCCCTTTTTGAGATAAATGGTGTCGCACAAAACAAGCATGCTCATCTAATGATTTTCCCTCAACTAAGCTAGTTGGGTTTTCAGTACGAGCACATAGGGATCAAAGATGATCCAAGTAAAAAGCTACAGCGGTATAATATATTTTGGGTGGTTCTTTAACCATTGGTTTAGTAGGTACAACTATTTTTTTTTGGTATTTTGCGTTTCCTACCCATAACTAAAGATAGAAAACAAGAGCACAAAAATAAAAACTACTCAGTGATAAAGCAAACAAGCACACACGAGAATATTCACCCCACGCTATTGCTCCCCGGCAACGGCGCCAGAAAAAGGTCTTGATAACCCACAAGTGTAGGGGATCGTTTGTAGCCTTCTTCGATAAATAAGAGTGTCGAACCCAACGAGGAGCTAAAGGTAGAACAAATATTCCCTCAAGTTCTATCGACCACCGATACAATTCTACGCACACTTGACGTTTGCTTTACCTAAAACAAGTATGAAACTATTTTGCAAGAATAAAACTACAAGTACTTTGCGAGCATAAAACTACGAATAAATTGCGAGGTAATAAAAGTGGATAGCTTTTGTCAACAAGAAAGTCAATTGTCCCTAGGCAATCGATAACAAGACCGGTAATCATTCTTGCAATTTTATATGAGGGAGAGGCATGAGATAACATACTTTCTCTACTTGGATTATATGCACTTATGATTGGAACTCTAGCTAGCATCCGCAACTACTAAAGATCATTAAGGTCGTGAAACCCAACCATAGCATTAAGTATCAAGTCCTCTTTACTCCCATACGCAATGACCCCCAAACTCGGGTTTGTGCTTGTCTCTCATGCAACCCACTATAAGCGAATCATGAACGTATTGCAACACCCTACAGCGGGGACCCCTCATGTTTGCGCGAGATGGAGGGCACCGTAGGACAGCACCATAATAAAATATACACTCAAAGCAACCACGATCATCAATTAGCCCATAGGACAAAATGGATCTACTCAAACATCATAGGATAACCACATATCATTGGGAAATAATATATAGTGTTGAGCACCATGTTAAAGTAGAGATTACAGCGGGGAGAATGGGTGTTACACCGCTGCATAGAGGGGAAGAAAGTTGGTGTTGACGGTAGCAAGGTCGTTGATCTAGATCGCCATCACGATCCTTGCCCCGGCGGCGTTCCGGCGCCACCGGGAGAGAGGGGGAGAGAGCCCCCCTCCTTCTTCTTCGTCCTTGGCCTCCCCCCTAGATGGGAGGAGAGTTCCCCCTCTGGTCCATGGCCTCCATGGCGGCGGAGGGGCAGGAGCCCCTCCTAGATTGGATCTATCCCTCTGTTCTCTTCTATTTCGCGTCCCTGTTTTCTGGCCCTTCACCGTTTCTTAAATTCTCGGAGATCCGTAACTCCGATTGCGCTGAAATTTTTAGATGATTTTTTTTCATAAATTATCTTTCTTGTGACCGAAGAAGGACCTCAACCGACTTACAGGGAGGGCACAAGACACCTGGGCGCGCCAGGGGGTACCCGGCGTGCCCTGGTGGGTTGTGGAGGCCGTGGGCCTCTGTTAGCGTTGATTCCACCTCCCAAAAATAATAAATATTCCAAAATAATTCTCCGTAAATTTTTATCGCATTTGGACTTTGTTTGATATGGATATTCTATGAAACAAAAAACATGCAACAAACAGGAACTGGCACTGGGCACTGGATCAATAGGTTAGTCCAATAAATCATATAAAATGTTGCCAAAAGTATGTGAAAGTTGTATAATATTGGCATGAAACAATAAAAAATTATAGATACGACGGAGATGTATCATAGTCGTACCCGGCAGCGGTGTCGGTCTCGGTGTCTACCGAGAGAAGAGGGGGAAAAACAATAAATACAAAGCAAGCAAGTGCATCACTATGCATGTCATGACAATCTGCAGTGCTAGTGGTGTTCTAACGCGGTACTACATGTTGCAGATGGAGAGGGAAAACATTCGGAGGGGTTTTCCCAGCGTTTGGCATTTTTCGGACATATAAAAGAGAGCGGACGGTTCCATGTTCATCATGCTAGAGGCATGAGACAGATGAACGGATTGCATAATTGGATTCGTTGGATTTTTCTGAACAATTTTCATATATAAATCATTTTCATGTGACTTACGGATTATTTTATATGATTTTCTAAAGTTTTAATCAATTTCTGAATTTTCTGGATTTAACTTAATTCTTTAAATTGAATTTAAATAGTGCAACTACTTTTTATACCTAGGGACAGCCAGCCACAGTTAATGACTTGTGGGGCTAGAGGGGCCAGTTGACCCAATCAACATTTTGACTGGTCAACCGATGAACAGTAATTGTGGGCCCCTGTTGTCATTGTCATAGAACTTTTAATTAGGTTTTAAAATAAAATGGACCACATGTCATTGTCTTATGGGGACAATTAGCTCCTAAACTAAATTAGGCATAACCCCTAATTAACCTGGGGTCAGGGCCCAGGTGGTAGTGGCATTAGTCGGCCAGCCACGGCTGGCCGTACTCACGCAGCCACTACCGAGGCTAGGGCGCGGCGAGGCTGCCGGCAGGAGCTCCGGCGACCATCGGCAGGGAAGCGAGGGAGCGCGCGCATCGGGCAGCGGCGACGGCAGGCGGGCAGCGACAGGGGAGGGTGCTGGGAGTCGCGGGCGGAGGCGGGCGCAGGGGCAGGGGGCCGGCGAGTGCGGGCAGAGGCGGGGCGGTGACCGTGGACCAGCAATGGAGGGGCACGCAGCAGGCAGCAGCAAGCGCGGTGGTAGTAGAGTAGCAGCAGGCCACAGCGGCCAAGCGGAGCAAGCAGCGATAGCGGGAGGCAGTAGCAGCAGCGGCACGGCATGCGAGCGGGAGACCGAGGGCGTGGCGAGAGCGCATGGGGCGACCGGGAGTAGCAAGGGGCGCGGCTGGCTCACGGCGAGGGCGCACAGGGGCGCGAGCAGCGCGCGGCCCGTGGCCCAGTCGCGGGTGGTATGCGCGGCGCGAGCAGAAACGGGGCGCGGTGGTTGCGGCGTGCGATAGGAAGGGCCTACGGCAGGGAACTAAGGGGAAACAGGGGGAAGGAGGAGGCTCACTGTGAGGTGGCCGGTGGAGAGGTCAGCATCCTCAGGGGGGGGGGGGGGGGGGAGCGTCGGCGAAGGGGATCAGACCGGGGCAGTGGTGACGACCGGCGAAGGGGATCGGGCACGGGCGGCACTGGAGATACTCCCCAGCTCTGATCCGTTGGCTCAGACGATGAAGATGAGGACGATCGTCCTCGGGGGCACCAGCGGACGTTAAACGGTGGCCGGTGGCCATGTGATCTGGGGAGGGGCGGCCATGGCAGCGCTGTGCCGAGGACGAAAGCGAGGGAGAGAGGCAAGGAGGGGGGGTTCCGTGAGGTTTCTAGGGTTTGCAGGGGAAGAGAGGGGAGACGGTGACCAAGTAGGGCACTAGGGGTGGCGGATGGCCGGCACGTGGCCATCCCCGGCCACGGGCGGCCGCCCGGCATGCACCTCCCCTCTGTGAACAGAGGAGGAAGGCGACAGGGGGTGCGGCTGGGCTGGCTCCTATAGCGGGAAGGCCAAGTACACTGTGGACTTATGGCCCATAGACACAGTGTCATTCACCTCCTTTTCTTTTTCTTTTACAGTTTTATATTTTCTCTCTGTTTTGTATTTTATTTTAATACGAAATGAGTTTTGTTAAATATGAGACTTGTACCATAAATAGTTTGTAATATTATGGAGCTAGCCACAAAGTTTGGGGTTATTTTGAAAAGTTTAAAAATCATGTTTGAATTTAATGATCCATTAAGATGTTGTTGGCCCACTCCATAGTTTACTAGGAATTTATTTGTGGGCCAAATGAAGTTTGTTTCAACATGACAACTGAATAGGGGAATTTATAGATTAATACGAACATTTTTGTTCTACTGTTTGAAGAAAGAATTTATTTGACTTTATTTTAAATTTGGATTTAGGTGTGATTTCTATCTAGAGGAAATTAAGCTTGCAAACATGGTGACATGGCATCATTAGGTTGGAATTACTGTAGCACGATTACTGGGGTGTTACATCCAGGGTGCCTCACAACCAATATCCACCCAGTAGTGTGTATTGAATTCTTGTCTCGAGTCTTAAAGTCTTGAGGAATTGCAGCCTTGTGGATGAAGGCCTTGAAGTTGCCGGTCTTGAAGTTGTTGTCATTGACGTAGAGTCCTCCTTCTCACACCTCTCACGAACACTCATACCAACCCCCGTCTACTATAGCGTAGCAATAACATAAACAACGTTCCCGAGGCTCAGTAACACAAGTGTGGGTTCCTACTTCATGGTTCTACCCAACTACAAGAATCAATATAACTACTGGAGGAATGTTGAAAAAGGTGGCACTAAATGCAATAAAACATAGGTATGAAAAATATGGTCAAGGTGAACTTGCCTGTTATTACTTGATGAAGATTATAACGCTCTCAAAAAACTTGATAGAACTATTCATCACTCTCCGATGAACTCCATATCAATCAAACATTGCATTCATATAAGCAATCACATCTAGCAAGCATTTCTAGCAATCAAAATAAATTCAATAAATAAAGCAATAAAGAAAACAATAAGAAAAACCAAAGAAAAATCCAAAGAAAACTTCAAAGAAATCCAATGAAAAACTCCTAAAGGAAACTATAGAACTTAACTACAAAGAACAAAAATATTTTTTTGTCCTAAATAAAACTTAATAGCAAAGAGAAACAATAAACTAATAACTAAGAGAAAGAAACTACAAAACAACTAAGTTAAAAGAAGAATAACTAGGGTTTAACTAGCAAAAAGAAACACTTAAAAGCTAATATAAAACCTAAGTTTAACTAAACAAGTTTTAGCTAAAACAATTTTAATATTAATAATATATTATTTTTATTAACTACAGAAGGTTTTTAATAAAGAAACTAAGTGGCGAAGAAACATTTAAATAAAAAGAAAAGGAAATTTTTCTAAACTAAAAACTGAATAATAGGTTTGTTCTTAAATTATAATTTAAGCAGATCTAAGTTACACTAAAAAATATTTTTATTGGTTTTCTAGTTAAATAAAACTAGTAGAAAATAGGAGCAAAAATTATTAATTAAAAAAATTATTTAAAAGATATTAGCAACCTAGTGATTTTAACAAATTTCATCAAACTCAATTTTAAACTATTCAAACATGGCCCAAACTGAAACTACACAAACTAGATAAAAATATTGATCTAATGCAAAAAGAATCAACTAAAAACAATTAAAAACATAAAAGATATAAAGAATTTAAAAACAGAAAACAATATGAAAATCAAACAAAAACTGAAATAAAAGAAAACATTACAAATCGGCTACGGGACACATGGCACTATGCGAGTGGCTACGGGGTGAGCGCGGGTGAGTTACGGGCGGACGGTCAGTATTTAACAGAAAATGTTTGAATTAAAAAAACACTAAACCGATCTAATCCAGGCCCTACGTTTATGATCGAGTGGAGGAGAGCGATAGTGGCTTACCGCGGTGACGGCGCTTCGGTGGTCGAGGGTGGTGGCAAAGGTGTTTGTTGGATGCAGTGGGGAACAACGGGTCCAAGGGTGGTCTCGGCGACACTTGGGGACGTCGAACGGCGACGGAACGAAGTAGCCAAAGCTCGGGTGAGCTATAGCTCCGGCGAGGGCGTGCGAGCTCGAGCTTGTTCCTGTGGTCGACGAAGAGGGTCAAGACGATGTCAAAGATGTGCGCGGCCTAAAGAGAAGCTGAAGGGCGGAAGCGGGTGCCTCGGGATGACCTACCGACGATGGTATTGACGGCGACCGAAGCTACGGTGGCGGAGATCTTGTCGGCGAGGGCGCGATCTGGGGAGGGTTTCGGCGTCACGGTTGCAGGGGGTCTAGAGAGGAAACCGTGGGGCTTATATATGGCATAGACTTGGAGGAGAGGGCGAATCAGGTATACGGTCCCGAGGGATCCAGCGTCGGCATGGACGCACTCTGGGGAAAGAAAGAAGGATAGAGAAGGACCTGACGGGTGGGGCCCGTCGGTCAGAGAAAGAGGGAGAAAGAAAAGGAAGGCGTGGTCGACCAGGGAGAAAGGTTTTCGGGGCGCTCGGTGGGGCTGGGCCGTTTTCGGCCAGTGGGCCAGCTGACGACACAGGCTTCGGCCATTTTTTGTTTTTAAAATAAATGCAGAAAGAAAAAATCTAAATAAATACAAATATTATATTGGCTTATAATATATCAAAATTTTCAGAAAAAGATGAACTATTTTCCATGTTCGAATAAAATATGCAAAAATTCATAAAAGTCAAACAATGCTACTATTGCACTAAAAACCAATAAAAATCAATTTTAAAATACTGAAATGATTTAAAATTTATTGTCTCCTAATTTTTCATTGAAGGGAATCATTTTACCCTTATTTCCATATATTTATTTTTAGGAGAAAAATAATTTGAACAAAAATTTCAAATGAGTTTGAATTTGAATTTCAAACCATTTGCAATTCTGTTCTGTTTTTCTTTGACCAAATATATTTCAAATGTCTCTGAAATTTTGAAGTGTCATATTCCTTCTCTCATTTTGAATATTACAAGAGAATTTAAAATTTGTACATTCAAGTAACGTCAAATTGAAAGTGGGTTTCACATATCTTCAAAGGGACTTTCAGAATAATTCTTTAAACTTCCAACTCTCTTTCTTATTATTTGAAGAAGTCATTTTATCTTCTCTCATGAAACTCATTGAGTTGAATAAAGTTTCTGAATTTGAAATATTTTCAAATGGAATTTAAATATTTTTGAAACCTTTTTCATTTCTTTGATGGAAGAAGTCATGTCATCTTCACTCTAGGGTTCTGTGTTTGAATTGAATTTGTGTTCATGGAGATCAAAATGCAAGATGAAAGTGTTGGGAAAGATCTTTTATTCCCTCGCATTCAACTTTCAAAAATTTCAAAATTTCACTCAACTTCACACAATCAATCACACAAGAATCAACAAACAACCATAATTATTTTTTTAGTTAACATTCCAAAATTTAGAATTTTGGGATGTTACAAACTACCACCCTTAAAATGAAGGGGCAATTCCAGTTCTGCCCCTAACTCGAACCCACTACTCAGTTTTGCCCCTAGTTTTCGGGTATGCTCAGTTTTGCCCCTCTGCTGTCAAGTCACCTTATAGAAATGCCCTTCCGTGCCTTTACCGTCCGGTCAAAGGGCTTTGACCATCTGGTGAACAGTATCAAAAAAATCTGAAATTTTGTGGGATCGAAGATACTCAGGTGCGCAAGGTGCGTGCAAATTTTCGTGCTATTTGGACATTCCAGGAGCTCATGGCAAAGGAAAATAGTAAATATGTACGCCTATGAACAGTAAATTCGAAAAAAATAGCAAGAAAATTCAAAAAAATATGAATTTTTTTGGCATCCAAGATGCTCGGGTGCGCAAGGTGTGTGCAAATTTTTGTTGTATTTAAACTTTGTAGGAGCTCATGGAGAAAAAAACAAAATTTGGCTCAGAAAAAAACTTTGAAAAAATGCACTATTTTGTTTATTTTTTGCTAGAGCTCCTCGCATGTCATTTGATCACAAAAACTTGCAAGCACCTTTCACACCCAAGCCTCTTTGATGCCAAAATTTTTCATATTTTTTCGAATTTTCTTGCTATTTTTTTTGAATTTATTGTTCACAGGCGTATAGATTTACTGTTTTTCCTTTGCCACGAGCTCCTGGAATGTCCAAACAGCACGAAAATTTGCACGCACCTTGCGCACCTGAGTATCTTCGATCCCACAAAATTTCAGATTTTTTTGATACTGTTCACCAGACGGTCAAAGCCCTTTGACCGGACGGTAAAGGCATGGAAGGGCATTTCTATAAGGTGACTTGACGACAGAGGGGCAAAACTGAGCATACCCGAAAAATAGGGGCAAAACTAAGTAGTGGGTTCGAGTTAGGGGCATAAATGTAAATGTCCCTAAAATGAATCTCGTCCTCAAGATTCGGAGAGGCTAAAAGAAGGTTAAGTTGGGGGGTCTTCTTGAAAATTGCATTGATCGTCACAAAGGTTTGGGGTGCTACCACCCTTAGAGGCAAGGTTAAGGCTCCATCAAAACTCATGTACTCACTCTTTAGAGTTGATAGTGTCTGTATTCTCATATCTTCTGATAACTCCTCCCCTGGTGCTCTTCCGGTATTGTCATAATAGTTTTCTCAAAATCTTGAGTCCTTTCATCAAAATAAGATCCTTCCGAGACTGGGTCTTCTTAGATGACAGGTCTGTCGCCAATACTAAACAACTATCGAAATCTCATGGTGGTCAACAATTAATGGTTCCCGTAGGAAATGTGTCTGGGCTAATTCTCACCGTATCTCCTACGATTGGCAACGGTTGCCTGTACATGGATCAATTGTCCTATCATCCTAGAGTTTAAACAAGGTTTTGACATAGTCGTCTCTCTACTATGGGTTAGTCACTCTAGATTTACCATTCCGAATAGCAAGAGCGAATAACAAGGAAGTCGGTATGGTGATCAATCCATTCCACACCCAATCATTACCCTATATAAGGTTTAGCAAATCTCGCAATTCTAACACTCGGGCATTCTCACAAGCATTGCAGAATTTCTCTTGTCGACAAACTACAATTCGGATAAATCCATTGATTTATGCAAGCCAACAAAACATCTATCATTTTCTTCACAACTCTCGGGTTTTTGCGTAAACTACTATGATACGTCTGCTAATGAAATCACCGCTTCTTCTAGCTTTCCTCCTTCAACAAGGTAGTGCTGCTCCCTATTAATTTCCTGGGGCCTGTGGGTTATGGGCCTACTTCAATACTTGTATAGATTTGTCTCTTCTTCGGGGTTACTGACGTGGGTTGAGACTGCGTCGGTATTTCCCCAAAGAGGAAGGGATGATGCAGCACAACTACGGTAAGTATTTCCCTCAGTTATGAAACCAAGGTATCAATCCAATAGGAGAACCAAGCAACACTATGTAAATGGTACCTGCACACAAAGAACAAATACTTGCAACCCGGCGCGTAAGAGGGGTTGTCAGTCCCTCCACAATAAAAATATAGATTGGTTTGTATGAGATTGGATAAATAGATCTGAATAAAAAGCGAAATAAAATAAGTAAAGAAAAAGTGCAGCAAAGTATTTTTGGGTTTTTGGAATAATAGATCTGAAAACAAATACGATAAAAGACAGATCTGAAAGCAAAATGATAAAAGATAGACCAAGGGGCCGTAGATTTCACTAGTGGCTTCTCTCGAGAAAATAGCATACGGCGGGTAAACAAATTACTGTTGGGCAATTGATAGAAGAAAAAATAATTATGATGATATCCAGTCAATGATCATGAATATAGGTATCACGTCCAATATTAGTAGACCGAAACGATTCTGCATCTACTACTATTACTCCACACATCGACCGCTATCCAGCATGCATCTAATGTATTAAGTTAATGGAGAAATAGAGTAATGCAATAAGAACGATGACATGATGTAGACAAGATCTATTCATGTAAGAATAGACCCTATCTTTTTATCCTTAATAGCAACGATACATACGTGCCTCGCTACCCCTTCTGTCACTGGGTGAGGACATCGTAAGATCAAACCCATCACAAAGCACCTCTTCCCATTGCAAGAAAAATCAATCTAGTTGGCCTAACTAAACCAAAGATTCGGAGAAGAAATACAAGGATATAAATAATCATGCATAAAAGAGATCAAAGAAGACTCAAATAACTTTCATGGATATAGATCTGATCATAAACTCAAACTTCATCGGATCCCAACAAACACACCACAAAAAGTCATTACATCAAATAGATCTCCAAGAGACCATTGTATTGAGAATCAAAAAGAGAGAAGAAGCCATCTAGGTAACGCCTACGGACCCGTAGGTCTATGGTGAACTACTCATGCATCATCGGAGGAGCACTAATGAGAATGATGAACCCTTCCGTGATCGTGTTCCCCTCCGACAGAGTGCCGGAATTGGGCTCTAGATTGGATCTCGTGGTTCTGGAATTTGCGGCGGCTGGAATTGTGTTTCGTCGACTCTCCTAGGGTTTCTGGAATATTTGGGTATTTATAGAGCTGAGAGGCGGTGGAGGAGACCCCCGTGGGCCCCACAACCCATCAGGGTGCGCCCTGGTGTCTTATGGGCCCCACGGTCCTCCTCTCCGGTACTTCCTTGGCTCCCAAGTTGTCTTCTTGTCAAAAAAAAATCCAAAAAGTTTCGCTGCATTTGCACTCTGTTTGATAGGGATATTCTGCGAAGTAAAAAACAAGCAAAAAACAGCAATTGGCACTGGGCACTATGTCAATAGGTTAGTCCCAAAAAATGATATAAAGTTGCTATAAAATGATTGTAAAACATCCAAGAATGATAATATAACAGCATGGAACAATCTAAAATTATAGATACGTTGGAGACGTATCAGCATCCCCAAGCTTAATTCCGGCTCGTCCTTGAGTAGGTAAATGATAAAAACAGAATTTTTGATGTGGAATGCTGCCTAACATGTTCATCACATATTCTTTTCTTTTGTGGCATGGACATTTGGACTTTTTAGATGGTTCAAAGCAATAGTCTATAATTGACATGAAGACTTCAGTACTCAAGCATATGAACAAGCAACAATGTGTTTCAAAATATCAACACTAAAGAAAGTTATCCCTAGCCCATCATGGTCAATCATTGATCCATTCACGAAACACACTCGAATATTAGCTACATCCAATGCTCAAGTACGATCATAGTGCTCCCTAGTTGGTGCTTTATAAGAGAAGATGGAGACTCAAAATAAAAAATAAAATTGCATAAAAGTAAATAGATAGGCTCTTCGCAGAGGGAAGCAGAGATTTGTAGAGGTGCCAGAGTGCAAAGCTTAAATTGAGAGATAAATTTTTTGGGAGGAATTCTTTTCCCGTCAATGAAAACGACCGAGTAGTTCCAAATACTTTCCATGCTAGATACATCATAAATGGTTCCCAAACATAAAATAAAGTTTATTCCTTTTTCCACCATACTTTCACACTCCACGGCTAGCCGTATCCACGGGTACCGTCCATACCAACACTTTCCAAGGAATTTATTATTTCACAACATAAAGTAAATTTCTTTTTCATTTCGGGACTGGGCATCCCTATTACCACCGCACTCTCGTGCAATGACAAATGAATAAACACTCATCTTGAGAATAACACATCTAGCATGGAAAAATATGGGCCAACCCCTGCCGCTTCATGAGCGGTACGGGCACACAAAAAGGAAAGTCATTTTGAAAATTAGAGTTGGCACATACAAATTCACTTAGAACGGCACGAAAATACCGCATATAGGTAGGTATGGTGGACTCATATGGCAAAGCTTGGTCTAAGGATTTTGCATGCACAAGTAGTATTTCTACTTAGTACAGGTGGAGGCTAGCAAATAGATTGGGAAGCAACCAACCAAGAAACAAAAAATTTCATAAACGAGCATTAAGCATAACTAACACCAAATAATGCACCACAAGTAGGATGTAATTTCATTGCATAACTATTGACTTTCGTGCTTGCATAGGGAATCACAAACCTTAACACCAATATTCTTACTAAAGCATAATTACTCACCAACATGACTCACATATTACTATCATCATGTCTCAAAACTATTACAAAGAATCAAGTTTATTTTGTCCAATGATCTTCATGAAAGTTTTAATTATATCCCTCTTGAATATCTATCACTTTGGGACTAATTTCATATATTGCAATTGCTTTTGATAAGCTCAAACAAATTTAAGTGAAGAACATGAGCATAAAAATTTTCTTCTCTCAAAATAATATAAGTGAAGCATGAGAGAATTTCTTCAAAAAAAGTTTACTAACTATCAAATAAATCTAAGTGAAGCATGAGAGAATTTCTTCAAAACATATTAAAGCACACCGTGCTCAAAAATATATAAGTGAAGCACTAGAGTAATTCCATAGCTCAAAAAAATTAAGTGAAGCACATAGAGGAATTCTAACAAATCATAGCATAATTTTGGCTCTCTCAAATAGGTGTGTCCAGCAAGAATAAGCATGACAAACTAAAAGGCAAAACAAGCAAAGACTCATATAATACAATATGCTCCAAGTTAAACTCATGATATGTAACGAATAAAAATATAGCTCCAAGTAAAATTACCGATGGTTGTTAGAAGAAAGAGGGGATGCCTTCTGGGGCATCCCCAAGCTTAGTTGCTTGGTTCTTCTTGAATATTAACTTGGGGTGCCATGGGCATCCCCAACCTTAGGCTCTTTTCACTCCTTATTCCTTCATCCATCGTGATCTCACCCAAAACTTGAAAACTTCAATCACACAAAATTTAACAAAACCTTTGTGAGATCCGTTAGTATAAGAAAACCAATCTTCACTTTAAGTACTGTTGCAAACCCTTTCATATTTTGTTATTGCATTATACCTACTGTATTTTAACTTTACCATGGCTTATACCCCCCGATACAATCCATAGATTCATCAAAATAAGCACACAATGCAAAGAAAACAGAATCTGTCAAAAACAGAACAGTCTATAAAGACGCAAATTTTACTCATACTTATGTAACTCAAAAAAATATGAAAACTTGGTACAGAGGAGGAAATTTGTATATCAATCTTGTGTAAAAAATTCAGTATTTTTCGTCGCATATGTGAACTTAAACAATTCTGTTACTTGATGCAAAAGTTTCTGTTTTTTAACAGGATCAAATCAACTATCACCCAAAGCTATCCCAAAGGCTTTAGTTGGAACAAACACTAATTAAAACATAAAAAACACAATCATAACAGAGGCATAATTGTGCAAACACTCAATAATAGAAATAAAAAGGCAAAAATAAATTTTATTCATTTGGTTGCCTCCCAACAAGCGCTATCGTTTTATGCCCCTAGCTAGGCATAATGCATAGATTTAAGTATTGCCATCTTTAGTTTTTGATCCATAGGATGCCCTCATGATGGATTCATATGGTGGCTTAATTATTTTACTAGGGAAGTGTTCCATACCCTTTCTTAGTGGAAATTGAAATTTAATATTACCCTCTTTCATATCAATCATGGCACCTATAGTTCGTAAAAATGGTCTACCAAGTATAATGGGACAAGACGGATTGCAATCAATATCAAGAACAATAAAATCTATGGGCACATAGTTTCTATTTGCAAGAATAAGAACATCATTAATTCTTCCCAAAGGATTTTTAATAGAAGAATCCGCCAAGTGCAAATTAAGCGAACATTCTTCAATATTGGTAAGACCAAGCACATCACATAGAGATTTCGGAATTGTGGAAACACTAACACCCAAATCACATAAAGCAAAGCACTCATAATTTTTAATCTTGACTTTAATGGTAGGTTCCACTACAGCAGGATGCTGCTAACGCGACACTACGATCAGAGACCCTTCGACGAAACTGTGTGCGATGCATTAATCACAAACGATGATGTAAAAACCCCGTCAAAAAAGGTGCAAAATGTTTGCGATGGCGGATACATCAAACATGGTTCAGATTTTAGTTGCGTGTACGATGCTAGGCATACAGTTGAGTTCAATGAACTATTTGCGATGAGGCAGAACAACAGAAACGGGCAGCCAGATGAAGGCGTGTGCGATATACGGCATACAGTTCACTCGGATGAACTATTTGTGATTAGGAAACACAAAAGAAACGGTCAGCCATATCAAGGTGTGTGCGATATACGTCATACGATTCACTTGGATGAATTGTTTGCTTTGAGCCAAGAGAACAAAAACGGTTCAATTTAACAAGATGTGTGTGATACGCGGCAAACAGGTCTGTAATCAGAAATGTGTGCAAAGACCAATAATAATACAGACGATTGATGCTAATAAGCCGTGTGTGTTGTGGGCAAATGCTTGGTAGTATACAATTGTCAGCGATTGATGAAATCATCACCGACGGGTTCCCTAGTATGGTCATTGTGCGATGTCATTGCACACAGAACAATAACATATATACTTATAACTTATAAGGACTTGATTCCATAAACAGATTGAACATCCAATTACATAGGTGGCTAGTACACACATGACCTTTGCACACACCAAAGTATGTTCCAAAATGCCTAGAAAACTCAAATAAATGTATAAAAAGGCAAAACAAACCCTGAATAATTTCATTTTTTTAGGACGACGCTCCTATAGTTGCATGTTGCCTCTGTAAAATAAATCAAGGCGGGAAGAGACAGCGTATGTCGTTTTGCACACATAGGTGACAAGTTCCCTCTCGGAACCATGAGCCTTTTTTAGAGAAGCTCCGGTTGTAAGAAGTTTGTACCAAAACTTGTCCCAAATTGGACTAATTTTTTACCACAACATGTTGGTGCTATGTCATAACACCATGCCAAGTTTCATGATTTTGAGGTGAGTTTTGTATTTACAGTAATATTAAAACCAGGTTTCTCAATGTTTACTGTCGAGTCGGCACCGCCCTAGATAGGCTTTTTCCTCATGGGTCCCAAATGACAAATCCAAATCTATCACTACCATGCAACTTTTCTTATTAAGAATTACAGCCCATTTGGTGTGCTAGCTGAAAATAAGTTTGTGGGTGCTGGTGGGCGCTAATAACTTGCTGTTCTGTAATGAACAAAGATCTCAAGGATCCTACGAGAGTGATGTTCTTTCCCTATGCTGTGAATGCTTATAATATTTATGTCTTAATTAAAAAAATGGCAAGCCATTGGCCCAGTATGAAAGAAAATATGGGTCAAAGCCGAGTTGAAAAGGGCAACAGTATCTAACTCCAGCTTACAAACAGTACAAAAGCACGAGGATTAATTGCTCATCAGGTTTAAACAAAATCCAGATTGAACATGACACTGACATCTAACTCAACCAAAGTTTTCAACAGTCACAATCAAATGGCTCGGTCTGATCCATAAAATCAAGATCCCGGGCCAGAAATTCTACTGGTCCATGATGACAAGCTGTTGTAAATAGAAGCCGAGCATGATCAGAAGCCCTTAGGTCCACCTGAAACTTCTTTTTATGTTGTTCAACACTTGCAGCCGTAAGAATTTTCTTGTCGAAAACTTAATCCTCACGGACAATAGTGCCCTCACATTCAACATGAAGAATGTGACAAAGCTAGTGTTTGCATTGTTGGATGCATATCCTTCCGGCGTTACTATCTTCAAACGAATGTCATGAGATCTGAGAAAATCCCGGTGCTTCTTGAACCATCGATTGGTTATACTTTTTTCACCATGTGTTAGTGCCTAAATAGAGATGAAGATTGAAAACACTTAATGTCTAAAAAAGATTATGTTGAAAGAGTGATAGCTAAACGATTAATTATAGTACATTATATATGGGCTTTCAATGTGCGTGAAATCATCACCTTTATATACAAATTCTCTAGACATGGAAAGCATTGCAGCAAGCGAATAATCGTGTTCAGGTCAAAATACCACATACTGATATGTAAGGTCTTGACAGAATCCACCACCAGTGATAGGATGGACAAGCTCTTCATTGAGCATAGAACATAATATTAGTACCAAAAGTGTACTCCAAGATGATACTTAACTTATGCGCACAAATGAAAAAAGCATATTACAAAAGTTTACGTGAATAATATACAGTACCTCAATAGGTGTGGAGCGACACAGCATCTTGAACCATCTAAAAGGATCATGAATTGCACCCAAGGTCTCCAGTTTAGGCGCAGAGACTACAGTTATTTGTGAAGGTACTATAGTAGAATCACGGAGCAACCTTTGAAGTGAAGGGGCATCTTTGATGATGAGATCATGTCCAAAAAAAACAAATTCCCATGCTTACAAGGTGGGGCGACTTTATTTTGAGACAACGGATACGAATTTAGATTCCAAAAACAAGGCGCAAGCGCTCCAGGGCAGGGCAGCTGGAGTGGATGATGCTGTGCAGTGCGGCCTCAGACAGATCAACCACCACAAGCGCAAGTTTTTTTAGCAGTGGGAGTTGAAGCATTTGTACCAGATTGTCTGCTAGATGGCACCGGGCGAAGGTGGCGGTGTGGAGAGAGGAGGAAAACCACGAGATGGACATCGGTGGTGAGGGCACAGATACATCAGTTCGTGGTATGTTACATACATAGCATGGTAGAACTCAAGCTGCTGGAGTTTATCGAATTGACGGGATGTCAGCCAGGCGGCCACCATGCAGGGTATGTCCAGCAGGTAGCATGCCGGGATGCAGATGCATTGAACGGAGCCCTGGTGGGAGGAGATGATGGCTCCGGGGAGTTCAGAATCATCATCGACAGATAGCTGACGACAGTCGAGATTAAGAGGCGCGGCGCACCATTGAGTGCGCCCCCGAGATGCGAGGACTTGTGTGCGGCAGCCATCCTTGGTGGGGAGAAGGGAGATGATCTCCCAAGGATGTCGTCCGGGAGATCGCTGATGCGGTCCACCGAAGATTCTACTGGTTCCTCAGGTCCAGGGGGGCGTGGCCGTGCAGCCGGGTCCAAGATCTACATCCGACGGCGGCGCTGGCCGGAGCCTCATCTGTGTACATACCAATCTGAAAGAAAAAAAAATGGCAGAAACATACATGTAGGACATTCAAAATCAATTCTCAAGATCTGGAAGAAAAAAAGGCACAAACATATATGTAGGACATTCAAAATCAATTCTCAAGATCTGGCCACGAATTATTAGCACGCAAGCTAACCCTAGTCGGATTATTAGCAAAAATCATTTGTACAGAACAAACAATTAATCACTAACTCTATACGGATAACATTCAAACAATCAATACACTACGTGCATCTAACGGACCTTAATTACTCTGATTTCATGGACTGAGAGAACATAACCATAGGATTTGTATTCCAAAAAAATTAGAGAGGGGTCGAGTAACTAGAGAAAACACATGATATGTTTGCCACACAAATGGGTATATAGATGACTAATGGTTTTCCATCGAAGTCGCAGTCGTTGCCGGAGTTGCTGTTGACCTCCAGCTTCGGCTGGGGGGCACGACGGCGCCGACGAAGTCAAGGTCGTGCTGCTGCCCGCGCGAGACCTCGTCGACGGCGACGGCAACCTCTGTGCCCAGCTTCACGCGTTGCGCGGGTGCTTCACCAGCCCCGGCGTCGCCACTCCCTCAGACGGTGCGCTTCGGCGGCATCGTCATACACTCTAGAGTCCAGACGTTGGTGACCACTATGGACCGGGGGTGCAGCTGCCTATTATGGCCGGCGGCTCGGGCACGCAATTAAGACGGACCAGTGGGAGCGAGGCGGGTGGTGGTCAAAGACTGTCTCGCCTCCCGGTGAGCCTGTGCGGCGGACTTCTGCCATTCCTACCATCATTTCACACAGCTACTCGCACGCCTCCCGGTGATACTATGCAACAAAAATGCCTCTGTCAATACGCACACCTGCACGCACACCTCCCGGCCTGCCTGCGCGGCGGACTGCTCGCATGCGTCCCGTCAACTCACGCCTGCTCGCACGGCACACGGGGCGCGTGGCAGCACGTATATATTTTGGTTTATTGATGATTCATTCTGCCGCTTTATTGCTTAACCGAAGCATGGCCCGGTCTAACGCACACGGTCCGAATAAATAATCCGTATGAGATATTGGTTGCCAGTTATTAACAATCTCCCATTTGTAAGAAGATTATATCAGAACGTGTCTCAAATTTGACGAAAAAAATACAATATCACAGTCTACTGGTGTCCATATATGACACCACGATAAGTTTCATAAATTTCAACTAAGTTTTGGATTTACTAAATTTTAAAAATCTATATTCTCAATGTTTTGAAATCTCTTGCATGGGGAAACATGCACCCAGGGACACATATGATTTTGCAATCCATTTTGGTGCACATGTAGCTCAAATTTGATTTTTGCACATTAAATCCCTAGGAAATCAATCAATGTATAAAAATGGTTGAATGATGTCTGTTTTTTTTAATTTTAACATGACACTCCTTTGGTCACATGTTCACTGCAGAAAAAGTTTGACATGCCTCAGAGTGGCTGTGGTGGTGCGGGATGTGTGTGTCTGTGTGTGTGGGGGGTGGGGGGGAGGGATCCGGCAGTACACTATGAGTCGTGAACCTTCGTGTGGGATTATTGATCATTTTGTGAGTCATATATGCCACATCAAAGTCATGAATTGGTTATTTAAAGCATTACACAACCCTTTCATACATACATGTTCGGGCCACATGCATGCATTGGTGGTCCTCTCGGACACTCTCCCTCGTGCGGTTATCAGCGACGTGCCCATTCGTTAGCCCGCAAAGGTTTTCAGTTTCCACCGACAATGAGAGGCATTTGACCAAAAGGTGGATTCATCTTGGCATGTGTGTGGTGTGGATCATGGTGAGATTCCATATCAAAGTTCGAGCACGTGCGTACACACCCTCCCACCGGTTTGAAGTGAGGGGGCTACGCATCATGGTGTAGTGCATTTCCGGTTTGCGAAGCATGTGCCACGTCACAGTTGTGCATTGGGTATTCAAACATAACATAACACACGAGCACATGCATGCGGTGGTTTTGTCCTATGACACTCACTCGCGTGTGACTCTCTCTGTGGGCCCATGAGGTCGTCGTCGACCAGTTGAACGTACAACGAGAGAGAGAGAGGTTAATTTGACCAACAAGGATGGTTCTTTTTTGGTTTGTGTTACGTATATGCACGTTAGCAATATGTACATGTCAAAGAGGGGGCAACATGAATACTCTATATATATGCGTGTCATAATCTCACTCCACGTGGGGACTTTCCGGTTCCTGAGGCAGGTGCCACATCAAAGTTGTATATTATATTGTATTCAAACATCACGCAATACCATGCAGGCGGTGGTTGCCCTATAGGAACTCACACACGTGTGGCGCTTCCATCCGTGGGCATGCGAGGTTGTCCTCCATCACTTTGACCCAACGAGAGAGAGGTTAATTTGACCATCAAAGAATGATTCTTTTTTGGTTTGTGTTATACAGTAGAAGTACATATATATCACGCGTCGAATGGGGGCGTACATATAGCACATACCACTCATCATGAACCTCGCGCTCTCTGTGGGGACTTTTTGGCTTCCTATATATGTGGTGCCACATCAAAGTTGTGCATTGCGTATTCAAACATCACACAAATAACACCTTTTTTGGCCACATGCAGGCGGTGGTACGTAGTCCTATATAGGATGATCACTCGCGTGCGACGTATGCTTCGCTTCTGTGCTGGGCCCGTGAGTTCGTCGTCCATCACTTTGACCCAGCGAGAGAGAGGTACGTTTGACGAACAAGGAGGATTAATTCTTTTAGGGCTGTGTTACTAGGTGTATAGTACGTGTCGAAGGGGGGTGACCAGCATATATATATATATATATATATATATATATATATATATATATATATATATATATATATATATATATATATATATATATATATATACTAGCACATATGCCCGTGAGTTGCAACGGGAGAAAAAATAATATGCATTTAAAGTTAGTGAGAATTATATGTGCAAGCAAAACCCTATGTGCACGTGAAAAAGGAACATTTAGCTTCTCGGTTTCGCCGGGTGTGAAGTAATCAATCCGCTATTTTTTCATTCATTGATCGAGGGCATTTAAGAGTTTTGTTACGTCATCGTACGCCCAGAGAAGGCCCATGAATTATTCAATCTACTTTTTCTTTCAATCCAGGAGATTTTAGGGTATGAAATTTCTGGATATTGTAAGAAATATGAACCATTTTTTAAATCCTAGACAACTTTTTGAAAATTATGTACACTTTCAGAAAAACGCGAATAAAATTTGAAACAGGAACATCTTTTAAAATTCACAAACATTTTCTGAAAATACCAACTTTTTATATGAAAACATGGACATTATTTGAATCTATGAACTTTTTTTATAAAACTGGAAGATGTATTGAAAATTCATAACATTTTACGAAAATGTGTATCTTTTATACGCGAACATTATTTTTAATTGTGAAAATTTCACTAAACCAGGAATATATTTCGAATTTGGAGCATTTTTTAAAATGCCATTTTATTTTTAAAAATCACGAACAATATTGCAAAACAATAATTGTTTTTGAAAAAATGGGAAACTTTTTTCAAGTTTGGAATATTTTTCAAAATATCAACAAAATTTTGGAATTCTGAACATTTTCCAAATTTTGTTTTTTTATTCTGAATGTTTTTGAGAATTTTGAATTTATAAAATAAATTATTTAAGAAAAATAAACTTTGAAGGGAAAAAAGAGATACGGGAAGGAGAATAAAGATAGAAGTAAAACACAAACAAAGAAAAATGGGCCAGCCCATTATTGGTTATCATGTGCGAAGCTCCAACTATTTGTTGCCCTATGCGAAAAATAGTATTTTCCCAACTACCTGGGTAGAAAAATAAGTGGGCTGGCTTAGCCGGGCCACAGCGCGCGGCCCATGTACGAAATTCTGGAAAAGCCTTTTTTTTCTAGCAGACGAACGCATAAGAATTTAGTACCACCTCATATAAAAAAAATTCTTTTTGACGGCGAACGGATGAAAAAATTGGCGAAACGCACCTTGCTTTATTAGTAGGTATAAACTAGCTGTCACATGAACCTCACTCTGTGTGGGGACTTTGCGGTTTTTGAGGCAAATGCCACATCAAAGTTGTGCATTAGGTATTCAAAACATCACAACCACACACCTCTCCATATATATGTTATGGCACACATGCAAGCGCGATGGTTGTTGTCCTATATATGGCACTCACTCACGCGGTTATCGGCGATGCTTCCATCTGTCGGCCCGCTTGGTCCATCACTTTCACCGACAGCGAGAGAGGTTAACTAATTTGACTTAGGAGGGGATTAATTTTTTGTTTGTCTCATGATATAGATCATGATGTGAGATTACATATATATAATAGCGCATGTGTACACATGAATCCATCCCGCTGGATCGAAGGGGGGCGAGCACACGACACGTCATGAATGACCTCTTGCTCTGTGTGGGGACCTCTGCGATTTTCAACGCATGCACCACATGAATATTGTGCATTGGATTGGGTATTCAACACATATGCATGCATCACACACCTCCATAAATATGTTCGGGACACACTCATGCAATGGTTATCTTTGGACACACTCTCACTCGCTTGGTTATGGGCGGCAAGCCTATATATATTCGTGGGCCCGCGTGGACGTCCATCATTTCGACCAACGAAGAGAAAGGTTACCAGGGTGGATTCTTCTTTTTTGCTTCGAGTTACCATATAGTAGGTCGACCATTCCAAGCCTAATTAAGTTTGAGCGCATGCTACGCGTCGTGAACCCTCGCTCAGTGTGGGGATTTTACGGTTCCAAAGCATGGTGCCACATCAAATTTGCGCATTGGGTATTCAAACACGACACACACCACTTCCATATACATACTTGGGCCACATGCACAGAGTGGGTTTGTCTTCATACAGTACTCCCTCGCGAGGTTATCGGCAACAAGCTAGCCCATTTTGCGAGGCCGTGTGGATGTCCATCACTTTGACCAACAACGAGCGGGAGAGGTTGTACGACCAAGTTGGATTCTTCTTGGTCCGTGTTACAGTAAGTCTTGGTGAGATGCCCTCCCCTCGACGTGTGTGTGTGGGGGGGGGGGGGCTACTTCGCACTACTTGCAACCTCCGTGGGGTCGGGGAAGTCCGGTTAATTTGCGAGGCACACGTGCCACATCAAACCTGTGAATGGTAGTTAAATATCACACCACACCCTTTTCATACATATAGTAGGGCCACGCGCATGTGGTCTCACCCATCTCGCGCCACAAGCACACATTTCTGGGTCGAGACACGGTCCACCTTTGTTGGGAAGCGAAAAGGGAAGTTTGACCATATATATATGATGGACTCCTATAGGTTTTATGTTACAGTAGGGTGAGATTCAGACCTAGCTATTTGGGGGCATGCATTCGTAGCTAGGATTCCCTTACCACTGACACGAAGTGGGGTTCGTAGGGGGTGGCTAACTAGCAATACTGTGCTTTTGTGCGATAGGTGCCACATCAAAGTTGTGCATTGGGTATTCGAACATCAAACCACCCTTTTCATACATATATTTGGTCCACATGCAAGTGTGATCGTGTTCTGAGCCTTTCCCACGTTATTCTTTTTGCCAAATTTATAAACAGCACACGAGTTGGATGTAGAAACCGTCTGCGATTGGGTACGCAATAGACACGGTTCGGTCAGACTACCCGTGTGCCATGCCTGTGCTCTGCAGTCACTCACATCAGCACAGTAGATTGGGCTCCACGAGGCTTGCCTCCTGGTCTCAAAATTATCTACTGCCTCATAATCTCGAAAATATCTACCGCCTAGAAGGTTTTAATGTTTGATAGCACTGGATTAGTATGTGCAGACCGTGTGCGATGTCTGCTACTCCCGCTCTGCTTCAATCCCTTGATTCAAATTTTCAGTAGCCCCGGCATTTTACTCTCGCCTCTGCATCCCTCGCAATCTCAAAATTATCTACTCGCCCTTGATTCAAATTTTCAGTAGCCCCGCCTTGTTACTCCCGCCTCTGCATCCCTCGCAATCTCAAAAATATCTGCTCGCCCTTGATTCAAATTTTCAGTTACCCTGGCATTTTACTCCCACCTCTGGATCCCTCGCAATCTGAAAAATATCTGCTCGCCCTTGATCCAAATTTTCAGTAGCCCGGCATTTTACTCCCGCCTAGTAAAATTTTCAGTTGCCGCGGTATTTCCTCAAACACCACCTTGCCCCCCCCCCTCCACACACACCACACACTCCCCAAAACCTCCGCTCACACAGACACACACCACCCCTCCCTCGCTTGAAACCATTGGTAGGTCACCGCCATCGCCGCCGCCGCCACCGCCTCCATCGTCAACCTCTGCCTGTGTGCCGGGGAGCTCGAGGAGCCAATGGACAAAAAGAGGTTTATCACGGCATCTTCGCCTGACGCTGGCAAGGTGGCCGCCGAGGTGTCCCCGTCGTCCTCCGTGGGCTCTTTATCGATTCACCGTCGCCGGTTGCCCGATCCGCCCGCCACCGCGCCCCTACACCGGTTCGAGGACTTCCCCGTCCTCCCTCGGGCCCGGCCGCCGACGAGGTCCTACCTCGGGGTCCGGCAGCGGTGGTGGGGGACGTGGGTCGCCGAGATTACGGATCGGGAGACCCACACCCGCCGGTGGCTCGGTAGCTTCCACACGGCCGAGCTCGCGGCCATGGAGTACGACCGCTGGCAGGTCCGCTACCACGGCGTGGTGGCTAGGCTCAATTTCCCCTTTGGCACACGTCCGGTCAACCTCGTTCCGCCGGAGCCAGGGGTGGTGAGCTCGGCTATGGCGTGGGAGGACCGCGAGGCCGCCGACGAGGCCTACATGCAAGAGCTCCGCCGGCAGCACCCGGAGCTCGTGGAGGCGGAGCGGGTGATCTTTGCCAGCGCGGAGGGCGGCGAGGTTATCGTGCTCTACTCCGATGATGAGGTTGAAGGCGGCGAGGACGACGGCACGGAGGGCGTCGAGGACGAGGAGATCGACGTTGACGAGTGGAGGAGTGTCTTCCACAACGACCCCGACGACGGCACCGGCCCGGACCCGGCTCGCGGCACACCGTACCAGACGAGGAAGGATTGGCTCAACCTCCACTTTGACCGAAAGTAGTTTATCTTAGTTTAAATTTATGTTTTATGTTCGGTTATGCAAAACTATCTATGTGTTATGTTTGAATGCATGCTACTTTCGGTTGAACCTGCTTTGAACTTGATCAAATTGAAGTTTACAATGTTAAGTTTAGGGGATCAACTAGAAACGGCCAAAAATTGCTGGAGTATATATATATCCACTAAGGGTTTTAGTCCGTTAACTTTTAAAGGATCGGCTAGAGATGGCATTATGCCTTGTTTACTTCAGTTCTTCACAATGTGATGCTCTATATGTGCAACTATTTGCCGTGCAGTTCAATTTCATCAATAATAGTTTCAACAATAGCACTATGAATTATGATATTTGGTTGCTGTTAAGGATGTTGCAGTTAACATGCCTTTTCATTTTTTTAACAATAACTAGTGTACTTTAGACCTGCACAATACCAGTTTGAATGACTATTTGCTTGCTTTTAAATGGTATGCCTGATGCAGTTAACACACCTTTCCACTTCTTGTTTTGCTTAACTAGCGTGCTTAAACCTGCACACTGAAGCTATCATTTGTAGATTATGTTGTCTACCCTGGATATATTTGGTTGATGTTTAGCCTGTTGTGCTTAACATGCCTTTATATGTACTCATACAGGACAATATTAAGAACAGTGTTGTTTTCCATCGAGGTTAGTTTCATCGCATTGCTTATATGTACTCACTGTTCAGGATATCGGTAGCTGGTACCATATAGCCTGGGGGCTGATAAGGGATTAATCGTTGAATCAGACATTTCACTGAATATATCTGTAACCCATTTATCAGTAGGTTAACTAGGGCCATATTTAATACATCTGAGGCTGCATAGCAACATGCATTGTACTGAATGACTAAATATGCAATCCCAGGCTACATAGCAACAAGGAAGAGTGTTACCTTAATGTTCTGATGATGTCTAGATATACATGTAATAAAATCTTATATAATGGGATGGAGGGAGTGTTGTGATACATCATTTTGCAATTGTTGTTTAGCTTCTAATATTAACTTGGTTCTTTTAGATACGTATGTCATTGCCAAAGATCCACACTTCGACCCTTTCTGCGTATGGGGCAATGAGATATTCATGAACCAGCATCAAGTGAGGAAACTGATAAAGATTGTTATTAAAATGGGTCAAAAGATGTCAATCAAACTATTTGTTTACACTTTATGCAAGACAACAGTGAACTGTAGGATGGTAAGTAAGAACTCTGTAGCCTTCTTTTTACTGCCCGTAATGAGTTGTGTTAGATGACAATGTCTGAATCTTTTTTCCTTTGCAGTGGATCCTGAAGCAGTTTACTCAAGATTACCTCTCAAACTACATGATTGGCGGCCGGCCATCACAAAGGGTTGGACTAGAGTCGTGCGTGCCTTCTGCATCCAGGAGAGCACAATAGGGCCATTCCGCTTCACCTTGTTCAGCAACCAAAATGTCTGTCGCCTCTTTCTTTACCATCTGTAATACTACAAGTATAGAACCCTGGTTCATCATTCTTTATTTGGTGCTTATGTAATTCTTGAACATATGTACTTGTGAATCGAATAATGCATTGGTTGTTTGAACCTGATGGATATGAATAAAGCTATAGCCTACTTTCAAGTTCAAATTAGGTACAATTTTAAATAGCAGCAATTAAATTAGGGTGAAATTACGGTCTGCAGGTCATTAAGGTGCACACGGTCTATAAAGCACATCATGTGAGATATACATCATAATCAGACATGGTTCACGGAGAGGAAACGTGTGTAACAATGCACATAGTTGACGTTTGCAAAGCGTGTGTGATGTCAGACACTATCACAAATGGTGTGGGAAAACTAAATGTGTGTGATTGTCTACCTATCGTACACAGTTTACAATCATGAACTGTTTGTGATGTGCCAGGCATCGTAAACGTAGAGCCAGTTTGGTACGTGCCTGGAAAACTCCCGTGCCTGGAATGTGCCAGGTTTTAGGTAAAACCACAGAACTCCGACTGCGATGGCAATGCGAGCACAAATGAGTTGCAAGGATGAAGCGTTTGGGATATTCGAGATATCAGAAATGGTTTTATAGGGACAAATGTATGCATCAAGGCTCCCTATCCCGACGGTTTCTGGGTCGTGTGGGAAGGACCCCCTATCGTAGTCACTCACTAGGCGACGGTTCAGAACGGCGTCGCGGAAAGGGGTTAAAAACCATTTGTATAGCACCTCGCTGTACCAGTGTTCCCATTCATCATGTAATTTTCTAGGAATTGAAATCTCTAATTCCAACTTTTCTTCTAAAGCTTTCATCATGGAATCTATGATATGTTTAGTAAAAGCTTTATTTTGTTCATAAGCATGGGGTGAATTTATCATGGATTGCAACAAAGAAATGCACTCAATCAAAGAGCAATTATCATAATTAAAGTCTTTGTAATCCAAATGAGTGGGCACATCAGTAGTTAAAGTTTTGACCTCTTCAAACCCACTTTTATCAATTTTTTCATCAAGATTTTCACCCTCCGAATTATCGGGACGCCCTCTAGCTAAAGTTGACTCTTCTTCAATCCCTTTATCATCAATTTTAATCTTACTAAACAAGGAATCAATAGAAGAAACACCAATTACTTTAAGATCATTATCATTTTTATGAAAGCAATCGGTAGAGAATGCTCTTTCTAAAAATTCTCTTTTAGCTCTAAGCATAGCAGTTCTTTTCTTACTTTCATCCATAGAAACATATAAAGCTTTAATTGATTCATTGACATCAACCTTAGGTGGAAAAATTTTAATCTTGAGATTTTCTACATCATGGGAAATTCCTTCAATGCTTCTAGACATATCATCAATCTTATTCAACTTTTCTTCTGTCGTGGTATTGAAAACTTTTTGAGCAATGATAAATTATTTAATATTACTATCAAGATCAGAGGGGTTCCTATTATTATTGTAAGAAGAATTACCATAGGAATTACCATAATTATTAGAGGAATTTCCAGGAAAAGGCCTAGGATTAAAATTACCTCTATAAGCATTGTTATTAAAATTGTTTCGCGAGACAAAATTCACATCTATGGGATCAATATTTTTCTCAATCAAAGTAGACAAAGGCACATCATTAAGATCAATAGGAGCACTTTTACTAGCAACCAACTTCATAAGGGCATCAACTTTTTCACTCAAAGTACTAATTTCTTCAACCGAATTAACTTCTTTACTAGTAGGTGCTCTTTCGGTATGCCATTGTGAATAATTTGCGATAATATTATCAAGCAATTTACTAGCTTCACCCAAAGTAATCTCCATAAAATTACCACCCGCAGCGGAATCTAAAAGATTTCTAGAGACAAAATTCAATCCCGCATAAAAAATTTGTATAATCATCCAAAGATTTAAACCATGAGTAGGACAATTTCTTAGCATCAATTTCATTCTTTCCCAAGATTGTGCAACATGTTCATGATCAAGTTGCTTAAAATTCATGATTTGAGTTCTAAGGGAAATAATTTTCGCGGACGGAAAATACTTAGTAATAAAAGCATCTTTGGACTTATCCCAAGAATCAATACTGTTGCGAGACAAAGAAGAAAACCAAATTTTTGCACGATCCCTCGAAGAGAAAGGAAACAATTTCAACTTCACAATATCATTGTCCACATCTTTTTTTGGGGTTTTATCATTTATGCCACCGGTTGTGTCCCACTACTCAGTTTTGCCACTAGGAATTTCAACCGCTCAAAAATGCCATCGCTTCGTTGGCATATCACACAATTCTACGAATGTGTTTAGATGGGACACGGCATCCTCATTAGGAGTACTCAAAAATTGATCTTTCATAACAAGATTCAACAAAGCGGCATTGATATCACAAGACTCTGCACTAGTGGCGGGAGGAGCAATTGAAGTACTAATAAAATCATTATTATTGGTATTGGAAAAATCACACAATTTGGCATTTTCTTGAGACACCGTGACTACGCAAACAAGAATGCAAGCAAAAAATAGATCTGACGAGAAAAAGGTGAATGAAAAAGAGGCGAATAAAAAGGCAAATTTTCGTGAAGTGGGGGAGATGAAAACAAGAGGCAAATGGCAAATAATGTAAATTGCAAGGAGATGAGATTTGTGATTAGGAACCTGGTAGATGTTGATGATGTCTCCTCGGCAACGGCGCCAAAAATTCCTTTGACGTGGCTTGAGACTGCGACGTATTTCCCCAAAAAGGAAGGGATGATGCAGCACAGCTACGGTAAGTATTTCCCTCAGTTATGAAACCAAGGTATCAATCCAGTAAGATAACGAAGCAACACTATGTAAATGGTACCTGCACACAAAGAACAAATACTTGCAACCCGACGCGTCAGAGGGGTTGTCAATCCCTCCACGGTAAAAACATAGATTGGTTTGTATGAGATTGGATAAATAGCTCTGAATAAAACATGAAATAAAATATGTAAAGAAAAAGTGCAGCAAAGTATTTTTTGGTTTGATCTAAAAACAAATATGATAAAAGATAGATCTGAAAGCAAAATGATAAAAGATAGACCCGGGGGCCGTAGATTTCACTAGTGGCTTCTCTCGAGAAAATAGCATACGGTGGGTAAACACTGTTGGGCAATTGATAGAAGAACAAATAATTATGATTATATATAGGAAATGATCATGAATATAGGCATCGCGTCCAAGATTAGTAGACCGAAATGATTCTGCATCTACTACTATTACTCCACACATCGACCGCTATCCAGCATGCATCTAGTGTGTTAAGTTCATGGAGAAACGGAGTAATGGAATAAGAACAATGACATGATGTAGACAAGGTCTATTCATGTAGGAATATAACCCATCTTTTTATCCTTAATAGCAATGATACATACGTGCCTCGCTACCCCTTCAGTCACTGGGTGAGGACACCGTATGATCGAACCCATCACAAAGCACCTCTTCCCATTGCAAGAAGAATCAATCTAGTTGGCCTAACTAAACCAAAGATTCGGAGAAGAAATACGAGGCTATAAATAATCATGCATAAAAGAGATCAAAGAAGACTCAAATAACTTTCATGGATATAGATCTGATCATAAACTCGAACTTCATCGGATCCCAACAAACGCATTGTAAAAAGTCATTACATCAAATAGATCTCCAAGAGACAATTGTATTGAGAATCAAAAAGAGAGAAGAAGCCATCTAGCTACTGCCTACGGACCCGTAGGTGTGACGCCCCCGGCTCAATCATGCACTAATCATACACGCAAATGCACACGATCAAGCCTAAGGACTCACGGGAAGATATCACAACACAACTCTAAAACATAAATAAAGTCATATAAGCTTTATATTACAAGCCAGGGGCCTCGAGGGCTCGAATACATCAGCTCGCATACAAGCTTCAGCGGAAGCATCATATATCTGAGTACAGATATAAAAGAAAACACAGATAGGCCCTTAGAAGGCAGGGCAAAAGAAAACACAACGATCGAAAGGCGCAGGCCTCCTGCCTGGGACCCTCCGATCCTACTCCTGGTCGTCATCCAACTCATAGTAGTATCCACCCTCGGGGTAGTAGTAGTGATCGTCGGCGGGGGCAGCTGTATCAGGGGGCTCCGTCCTTTGGTCACGACAAACTGATATGGGGAGAAAAGGAAAACAAAGCAACCGTGAGTACTCAGAAGTACTCAGCAAGCAAGGATCTACACTACATATGCAACATTTTCAAAGAGAGGCTGTATATGTGGACTGGGCTACAGAAAAGCCAGAATAGAGAGGAAATCCTAGTCCTATCGAAGACTAGCATCTTCAGCGGTCTTGCAGCAATAGAAGAGGGTAGAACAATACAAGATAATGTAGCAGTATCATTAAGTCTCAACCTCACCCAGAGATCCTTTCTCGACTTCCTGCGAGAAAGCAATCCCAGAGCCATACAGTCATCAACCTCGTCCTGAGATCCCTTCTCGACTCCCTGCGAGAAGCAATCCTAGAGCCATATATCCAGGTATCATCTCACATTCTAGTTGTGTCGATCGTGATACAACTCCGAGTGTCCTTTACCGTAGGACCGGCTATCGATAGATGTGTTCTTCCCTGTAGGGGTGCACCAACTTACCCAACACGCTCGATTAACTCCGGCCGGACACACTTTCCTGGGTCATGCCCGGCCTCGGCCAAACGATACATCGCAGCCCTACCTACAGCTCAGCAGAGAGGTCCCCGCCGGTCTACATCCTAAGCACTCAGGGGTCTTGGGCCATCGCCATGTGCACTCCGGGTCGTTGTGTGCAGGGTGGATACCAGCACCACTTCGGATGGTCGGTACGATCCGACCGTGCCACAATGCTGAACTGGACGTCTGACAAAACTTTCAGCTGATGCCACGATGCAGAACGCCCGTACTATGCCCACGTGATGGTTAGTGCTATCAGGCCAGAGGCCTGCTCGGATCAAATATCCAAATCGTTAGTACCTTGGGCTTGCGGTAACGAGCAAAGACTCACGAAAGATGTGACCCCGTCGCCCGTCTCGAGGACTTGCGGCAAGGGCCATGAATGCCCGGCCACGCCTCGTATTCACCACTCGGGCACCACACAGGCACCCGTCTTCACAACACTCGCCTCTCAGGCGCACGCGGGTACCCCTCAGGGTCGACCCGCCTATCCAAGTAACAGTGTAAAGTCCAAGTATCCGTGTGTCCATAACATCAGAGGAATCCGAGGTATCACCCTTGTTGAATTCCCACTCGATGTATCCGTCAAGGTGAACTCGGAGGAATCACCCTCGATGGGTTCACACTTGATGTGTTGCACGACAGCGTCGTTACCGGAAGTGGTGAAGGAGGAATCACCCTCGGTGACCACGACCAAATAGCTACTCTACAGAGTTAACATCAGAAGTGCTACAAGAGGTTTCACCCTCGGCACTCGATAGTAACGCTGCAGTGTCGTTACAACTAAGGGGGGGTGATGTGCGGTGTCGGGGCCTGGTCTTCAATCCCGTTGGTTGGGTCTTCGGATAATCCAGCGGGGCAATCGGGATAAGTGGGGTCACTCATAGGTCTCTACCCAGCCTAAACTAAGCAGTTTGGGATATGCAGGTAATTATCAACAGCAGGTTACAATAAACAGGCTATGCATCAGAATAGGTAAAGCAGTAGCAGCAGCAATTCTAATGCAAGCATGAGAAATTAGAATGGGCGATATCGGGATGATCAAAGGGGGGGCTTGCCTGGTTGCTCGGCGGCAAGGGCAAGGTCGTCAATGGTGTCTTCGGTCTCCGGAGCTGCGGCGGTACCGGGAACTGCGTCGGGGTCTAACGAGAGAGAAGAGGGGGAGGAAACAGTAAATACTAAGCAAACAAGTGCATGACATGACAAAACGCAGAGCTAGGGGTGTTCTATCGTAGTGCTAGGTAATCCCGGCGAAGGGGAAAAACGTCCGGGAAAGTATTCCCAGTGTCCGGCATTTCGGACAGACGAAAAGAGGGGAACAGTTGCATGTTTGGATAGTTAGGGATGTGTGGCGGACGAACGGACCGCGCACTCGGATTCGTCTCGTCGTTCTGAGCAATTTTCATGTACAAATTATTTTCATCGGAGTTACGGATTAAAAGATATGATTTTCTAAAGTTTTTATTAATTTCTGGAATTATTTTTATTAACTAAACCAACATTATCCAGAACAGTGCTTGTGTGACGTCAGCACGACATCAGCTCTACGTCCGCCAGTCAACTGACCAGTTGACTGGTCAAACTGACTGGTGGGGGCCACCTGTCATTGACTCAGCGACTAACAAACTAATTAATCTAATTAATCTACCGGTGGGGCCTACTGTCAGTGTCAGTAGCTAATTAACAGAACTCTAATCATTTGTTTAACGCTAATTAAGTCAGCGGGACCCACTAGTCAGCGGCCAGTGTGAACAGTGACCGCAGTTGACCATGGTCAACTGGGTCAAAGTGGGCCCAGAGGCCCACTGGCAGTGACTACGGGCGGGTCCCACACGACGCCAGCTCAGCGGAGCCGCCAGAGCTGCTCCGGCGAGCCTCCCGCGACGGCAACCTCGCCGAAAGGGCTCGGGATTCCGCTATGGTGGTCCAAAAGCGACGCGGTTGGGCTCTTTCGAAAACTGGTGGAGCCACGCATAGAACTACGGCGTCGGCCCATGCCGGGGAGCTCGGAAACGATGGCTACGGCGAGCTCAAGCGGCGGCCGGAATCGGGGTCTAGCGCGTCGAGCGTTCCGGTCGGCTGGTGCGCTAACTAACACTAGGGGGGCACCAGAAGGTTACTCCGAACTCGCCAGAGTGCCTGCCTGGCCATGACCGGGACTATCGGGACGGCGGCGAGCTTGTCTGCGGAGTCAAAGCTCCGGCACCGGCGTTGCAGCGTACGGCTTGCCATGGAGCAAAAATAGAGCAACAGACGGGGAGAGAAGGGAGGATGCTCACCGTGCGGGCTCACGGAGGCCCCTCGAGTGGACGGTAGCGCAGAGATGAGGCAAATTCGACGGTGATCGCCGGAGATGCCGTACACTGGGACGGCTCGATCCGCGAGTTCTGGTGCACCTCAGTTCTTGCTGTCAGTCGATGAGGAAGAGGCGGTCGGCGGCGCACCACCCAGACACATCCATCGAGCTCGGGAATGCCGGTGGCCGCGGTGGTGACGATGGCGCGTCGGCGGTGGCGCTCGGGAGAGATGGGGAGGCGAGGGAGAGCGAGAGGGAGCGAGGGAGAGCGAGAGGGAGCGAGCGAGGGAGAGCCAGGGGGGCCAGGGGCGCACAGGGCTCTGCCCTTTATCCACGGCGAGCGCGGCGACACGCTGTCGTGCAGCGAGGGAGGGGGGCCGGGCTCGGGGGCGTGCGCGCACGCTAGCTGTTCGACAACGCGTCTGTGGCGTCAGGGGGTAGGGGGAGGGGGGGCTAGTTGGGCTGGGCCGACTCTGTGCACTGGCGGTCCGGCACAGTGGGCTTCTTCTCTCTTTTCTATTTTCCCTTTTCTTTTCTGTTTTGTTTGCCTTTTGTCTTTTGTTTTTAACTTAAACAACTTTTGTGAAATATGAGACTAGCCCAAATAAATATGGTGCATTATATGTCACTGCAATAAAATGGTTTTGAGTCCAAAGGTTTTCATTTGGGATTTTATTTAATTAAAAAGGTATGAAATAGTGTTGTTTTACTGCTGTTTGAGTCAGTTAATTAATTTAGTGAATGTTGGTTATGATTTTAGAATTGTCTGTGGAATATTTGCCATTTAATGAACATTTTAGTTTCTGGGTTTGGACAACTTTTATTTTTACTTTAAGTTTGAATTTCCATTTGAATTTGAATTTGAAAAGAGATATGATACTAATGATGATTAAGCACTGTTGATCATGATGACATGGCATAATAAAAAAGGGTGATTACTGTAGCTTAATACATGGGGTGTTACAGTAGGTCTATGGTGAACTACTCACGCATCATTGGAGGAGCACCAATGAGGATGATGAACCCCTCCGTGATCGTGTTCCCCTCCGGCAGAGTGCTGGAATAGGGCTCTAGATTGGGTCTCGTGGTTCTGGAACAAGCGGTGGCTGGAATTGTGTTTCGTCGACTCTCCTAGTGTTTCTGGAATATTTGGGTATTTATAGAGCTGAGAGGTGGTGGAGGAGACCCCCATGGGCCCCACAACCCATCAGGGCGCGCCTGGGCCTCCTGGCGCGCCCTGGTGTCTTGTGTGCCCCACGGTCCTCCTCTCTGATACTTCCTTGGCTCCCAAGTTGTCTTCTGGTCCAAAAAAAATCTCCAAAAAGTTTTGCTACGTTTGGACTCCGTTTGATAGGGATATTCTGTGAAGTAAAAAACAAGCAAAAAACAGCAACTGGCACTGGGCACTATGTCAATAGGTTAGTCCCAAAAAATGATATAAAGTTTCTATAAAATAATTGTAAAACATCCAAGAATGATAATATAACAGCATGGAACAATCTAAAATTACAGATACGTTGGAGACACATCAGTTACATCTGTTCCTTATTCCACATTAAACTTTCTTAGTAATCTTAATTCCAATTGTTCTTCATTCCTTCATACTCTTGGGGTAACCATCATATCATAACAAAACTCAAACTTATTTTGTCCAATCTCCAATCTAGGGGATGTCATGAATATCATTTTTCTTCCCATTGGTTAAATGTTCTCACAGGGTATATCATTCATAATTTCCTGGTAAAGAGCAAAAGGAATAGCACTGACACTAGCACCCAAATCACATAAGCCATGATAACAACGATCTCCTATTTTAACTGAGACAACAGGCATGCCCATAATAGGTTTATTCTTATCTTTAGTATCGGGTTTGGCAATTCTAGCAGCTTCATCACAGAAGTAAATAACATGTCCATCAATATTATCGACCAAGAGATCTTTAACCATAGCAATACTAGCTTCTACCTTAATTTGTTCAGAGGGTTTAGATGCTCTAATATTACTTTTGTTAACCACGGTTGAAACCTTAGCATGTTCCTTTATCCTAACAGGAATAGGTGGTTTTTCAATATAAGCAGTAGGAACAACTGGATCAACATTATAAATGATAGTTTCATCCTTAACTATAATTGGTTCTTTAATTTATTCTTTAATAGGGGGATGATATTTAAACCACTTTTCCTTAGGGAGATCAACATGAGTAGCAAATGATTCACAAAAAGAGGCTACTATCTCAGAGTCAAGTCCATATTTAGTGCTAAACTTGTGAAAAGCATCGGTGTTCATAAAAGATTTAACACAATCAAACTCAAGCTTAATACCTGACTCTTTACCTTCGTCGAGTTCCCAATCTTCAGAGTTGCATTTAATTCTTTCCAAAAGATCCCACCTGAATTCAATAGTCTTCTTCATAAAAGAACTAGTACAAGAAGTATCGAGCATGGATTGATCATCACGAGAAAGCCGAGCATAAAAATTTTGTATAATAATTTCTCTCAAGAGCTCATGATTGGGGCATGAATATAGCATTCACTTAAGCCTCCCCCAAGCTAGAGCGATACTTTCTCCTTCATGAGGCCAAAAATTATATATATAATTCCGATCACGATGAACTAGATGCATAGGATAATTTTTTTGATGAAATTCCAATTTCAATCGATTCCAATTCCAAGCTCCAATATCATCACATGGCCTATGCCATGTCAATGCTTTTCCCCCCAAAGATAAAGGGAAAACCTTCTTCTTAACTTCATCTCTGGGTAAACCTGCAAGTTTAAACAATCCACAAATTTCATCCACATGTATCAAATGCATATCAAGATGTTTCGTTCCATCTCCTGCATAAGGATTAGCTAGCAGTTGTTCTATCATACCCGAAGGAATCTCCTAACTAATATTTTCAGTAGGTGCAGTATGTTGAGGGGAAACTCTTTGTGTTTCTAGTCGAGGTGAAGATACCCCGGAGAAACCCCTCAAAGGATTGTTTTCCATAGTAACAATTGACAGTAAATTTCAGCACGTAATATAATTTTTTCCTTACCAATTTCCACTTACCAAGAGCGCTTCACTCCCCGGCAATGGAGCCAGAAAAGAGTCTCGATGACCCACAAGTATAGGCGATAAATCATAGTCCTTTCTATAAGTAAGAGTGTTGAACCCAACAAGGAGCAGAAGGAAATGACAAGTGGTTTTTAGTAAGTTAATTTCTGCAAGTACTGAAATTGTCGGTAACAGGTGGTTTGATAGCAAGATAATTTGTAACAAGTAACAAGAAACAATAGTAACAATAAGTGCAGCAAGGTAGTCCAATCCTTTTTGTAGCAAAGGACAGGCCAGAACGGTCTCAGATAATAAGTAAAACGTTCTTGAGGACACACGGGAATTTCATCTAGTCACTTTCATCATGTTGGTTTGGTTCGCGTTCGCTACTTTGATAATTTGATATGTGGGTGGACCGGTGCTTGGGTGTTGTTCTTACTTGAACAAGCCTCCCACTTATTATTAACCCCCCTCGCAAGCATCTGCAACTACGAAAGAAGAATTAAGATAAAATCTAACCATAGCATTAAACGTATGGATCCAAATCAGCCCCTTACGGAATAGCGCATAAACTAGGGTTTAAGCTTCTGTCACTCTAGCAACCCATCATCTAATAACTACTCCACAATGCATTCCCTTAGGCCCAAAGATGGTGAAGTGTCATGTAGTCGACGTTCACATAACACCACTAAGGGAATCACAACATACATATCATCAAAATATCAAACGAATATCAAATTCACATGATTACTTGCAACATGAATTCTCCCGTGCCCTCAAGAACAAAATTAACTACTAACAAAACATATTCATGCTCAATATCAGAGGAGTAATAAATGTCACAATGGATCTGAACATATAATCTTCCACCAAATAAACCGTCTAGCATAAAGTAAAAGATGTAATCAACACTACTAGTCACCCACAGGTACCAATCTGAGGTTTTGATACAAAGATTGAACACAAGAGATGAATTAGGGTTTGAGATGAGATGGTGCTGTTGAAGATGTTGATGAAGATTGGCCTCCCAAAGAGGAGAGGGTTGTTGGTGATGACGATGGCTTCGATTTCCCCCTCCAGGAGGGAAGTTCCCCCGGCGGAATCACTCCGCCGGAGGGCAAAAGTGCTCCTGCCCAAGTTCCGCCTCGAGACGGCGGCGCTCCATCCCAAAACTCCTCTCCTTATTTTTTTTCTAGGTCAAAAGACCTTATGTACCAGAAGATGGGCACTGGAGGTGGGCCGAGGAGCCCACTACCCACTAGGGTGCTCCTGTAGAGGGTGGCGCGCCCTGGTGCTTAGTGGGCACTTGGGTGGCCCCCTCCGGTAGTTCTTTTCTCCAGTATTTTTTATATATTCCAAAATAATTCTTCGTAAAATTTTAGCTCATTTGGAGATGTGCATAATAGGTATCTTTGACATAGCTTTTTCAGGTCCAGAATTCCAGTTGTCGGTATTCTCCCTCTTTGTGTAAACCTTGCATATTATGAGAGAAAAGGCATTAGAATTACTCCACAATGTACTATATTGCATAATAACACTATAAATAACAGTAGGAAAACATGATGCAAAATGGACGTATCAGGCTCCAAAAAAATTTGGCTAGGATTTCCTTGTTTGGCGTGTATCGCATCAATCGTAGGGTCTAGGGGTGCTTAGGTAGGGGCCTGACTTGGCTTGGTTTCGACTAAAGCTTCTAGAACATGTTTCTGAATTCAAGTGTTTGATATTTGCCATTTGAATTTGGTGTGATGAAATGAGCTGAATTTTTGCATCGAGTAGTTTGGTATGATGGTGATCGTGCATGCAAGTTTTGGTGGCTAATGGACATGTATAGCTAGCACTTCATTTACAACCTAAGTTTCTATGCAGAAACTTGGATAAATTTCTGGGGTTAAATGGTGTGTTGGAAAATGCTGAAATTGAGGTCGTAGTGGTGATTTGTCATGTTTGAGCATCATGACAAATTTCATCTCAATTGGGTGGATGCAAAATATACTTCCTTCACAAATTCATTATCTGATGCAAACTTTGGAAATTTGTGAAAGGAGTTGTTGTGGGTGGATGATGCTCAAATTTGGTGGAGGGTCATGATATGGGTGGATGTTGATGCATGCAAAATTTTAGCTCGAATGGACAATGGCAAAATACACTTGCTTCACAACTAGGCAGAAACACTAGATGAATGATTTGGTCAAGGCTAGGCTTAGGATTGGGTAATTGTGGGTGGAAATGGTGAAGGTATGAGTAGGAGGAGCTCCACAAATAATTGGTGATTTGTGATGCAAGGAAAGTGGGTGCTGCAGTACAATGGTGGCCTCTAGGGTTTAATATAACAGGGTGGGCAATTAGGGTTTTGGGGCTAAACCCTAATACCAAGTGACTAGGCAAGACACTTACTCTAAAATAGACACAAGAGTGCAAATAAAACCTAAGAACACCAAAAGAAAAAGACGTGAGCCAATTCTGA
The DNA here is from genome assembly GCA_011799875.1 of Thinopyrum elongatum. Lineage (NCBI taxonomy): Eukaryota > Viridiplantae > Streptophyta > Magnoliopsida > Poales > Poaceae > Thinopyrum > Thinopyrum elongatum. Next base: position 344,328,953 of record CM022299.1, on the reverse strand, counting down.
AAAAGAAATTTTGAGAACTGAAAAACCAGGGTGTTACAAACCTACTCCCCTTAAGAGAATCTCGTCCTTGATTTTTTCGGGTTTACCTTTCCCGGAAGGAAACATACCTAGGGGTTTCTTTGGATGCTCGATGTCTTGCTTCTTTGGGTATACTGACATTTTCTGACTGCCTTGATTTATATTGTGATGTCAGGTCTCTGGAGTTATTGGGGTTGATCTCTGATTGCCTGACACCAATCCTTGCTGATACCGTGTCTTGCTGACGATTTGACACCAAGCCTTGCCAACGGTATCATTCTTCTAGTGTCGACGCGACTCTGTTCTGTTGATCCTATGCGTTGAATCATCCTTGTGACGGCTTGATACGTCTGCAATGTATCTATAATTTTTTATTGTGTCATGCTAATATATTATCAATCTTTTATGCTTTATATGCAATTTTATATCATTTTTAGGAACTAACCTATTAACCTAGTACCAAGTGTCAGTTCCTGTTTTTTGCCTATTTTATTGTTTCATGGAAAACAGTACCAAACAAAGTCCAAACATGATGAAACTTTATGGTGATTTTCCTGGACCAGAAGGGACCCTAGAAGCTTTGGGGGAGACCATACGCCGCACGAGAGAGGCACAAGCTCACATGGCGTGGCCCCCTCATAACTCTGTTTGACCTAATTCCAGGACCATAAATTCCCTAAAATCCAGAAACCACCAGAGCGAGACCCAAAACAACTATTCCACCACCGCAAGCCTCTGTTCTTCCGCGATCCCATCTGGAGGCCTCTGCCAGTACTCTGCCAGAGGGGTGATCGATCACGGAGGGACTCTACATCAACCTTGTTGCAGCTTCAATGATGTGTGAGTAGTTTCTCACCGGACCCATGGGTCCATAGCAGTAGCTAGATGTCTCTCTCTCTCTCTGATCTTCAATACAATGTTCTCTCCGAAGATCGATATGATGTAATCCTTTTTTATGCGGTGTGTTTATTGGGATCAGATGAATCATGGTTTTATGGTTAAAATATTCATTGAAAGTAATTGAGTTATATTCTGAACTTTATTATGTGTGATTGTTCTAGCTATGTAATGCTTTCCGATCTATGAGTTATCTTTGGCCAAGTTGATGATTAGATTTTAAGTGGAAGTGGTGCATAGTAGTAGGTTCAATCTTGCGGTGTCCTCACCTCATGACAGAAGGGTTAACATGCACGTATTTGTATTGTTGCTACTAAGGATAAAATGACGAGGTTCGATCATATTAGTTGATCTTATTTTGTCTACATTATGTCATCATACTTAAATCATTACTCTGTTCATCATGAACTTAATAACTAGCAACCATAGAAGCACTCTCGAAGTGGAGTAACAGTAGTAGATGTAGATGGATGTCGGTCTACTTTTCACGGACGTAATGCCTATGTACTGATCATGCCATGAATGACATCATAACTATGCGCTATTCTATCAATTGCCCAACAGTAATTTGTTCACCCACCGTATCACTATGTTCTTGCGAGAGATGCCTCTAGTGAAAGCTATGGCCCCCGGGTCCATTTAAAACATATTAATAAAACCCTAATACCTTGCTACAAATTATTTACTTTTATTTACTTTTCAATTTATATATCTCCTACTATCAGATTTGATCCTTGCAATTAACGAGTACAAGGGGATTGACAACCCTCTTGCCTGCGTCGGGTGCAAGTATTTGCACTTGTGTGTGTAGGTATTGGTAAATGTTGTTTTTCTAAATCCCCTATTGGTTCGTTAAACCTTGGTTCTTTACTGAGGGAAATACTTATTGCTACTATACTACTTCACCCTTCCTCTTCAGGGAAATCCCAATGCATTTCACAAGTAGCACGGATGTGTCGTCGTCTCCCCATTTGTGGGAACAACGGTTTCTCCTGTGGGCTTTCGTGTGTCAACAGTGGTTTGCCGAGGCTCATACTTCCATTTTGGTGTCGTATCCAATAATCGATCCAATTTACTGAAGGGGTCAGGTGATGTTCCGTGATTCGTGTACTGATTCTTCTACTAGCTTGGTTTGTGTCGTATTCTGAAATCCAGTCCTATATTTATGTTTGATATCAAGCATTGTATGTGCTTGACACCAAGTATTGTCCCTGACACCAAGCTCACATTCCTTGTGGGTGTTTAGCGAAGTTAAATCCGGGTACCGCTTGATTTCAGTCCTTCGAGTATATAATCTTGTATGCATATTGGGTCTTGCCTTCATACCAAGTCCTATATTCATTCCAAGTCCTTGCTTGATATCGAGCCTTGTGCCGATAACAAGTATTATATTGCTAATCCTTCACACAATCTTGTACCAAGTCCTTCCTGGTGTCGTGGGAAACCACGGCCACCTATGGGGCCATCAACCCCTTGTGGTTCGGCAGGGGGGATGAGCACATTGCACAAAGAGCGAAGGAACATAGCGCAGCACGACAGAGATCACACGGGCAGTTTTACCCAGGTTCGGGCCGCCGCGAGGCGTAAAACCCTACTCCTGCTTTGGTGGATTGATGGTGGATTGTGGTGGAAACGCAATGCTCTTGCCCGGTAGGGTTGCCTCAGGGTGAGGGCAGCTACCCGGGTACGAGTGTACAAGGGTCCGAATCCTTTCTACGGTTGCCATGGCCCTCGTTTTATAGATCAAGGGGTCACCACAGTGGCAAATCAGTCATTGTGTACTGATTAGATAGTGAACAGTGCTATCATACCTAACTCTACAGTCAGAGCAGGGTGCATTAAATTCGCCGCTTAGTGTCACATCATGGCTTGCCCGGCAAGCCTTGCCGGGCTGATCGGCCACCTCCTCGTCTGTCTGCTTGCCACGTCACCGGACGGGTGTCATTTGGAGGTGATTTCCACAGGAAGTGGCTGCCACGTGCCAAATAACAGCCACTTAGTCACTTGGGGGCTTGACAACGCACCGATCGATGACTTGCGTCGCTGTGAGGTGGAGCAGTGGAGCCTTGGCGGGGCAGTTTGCCTTCGTAGCGCCCGGCAGGCCTGCCGGGACGGTCTTGAGGCTTGCTTTCGGGGCCACCTCGTCCTTGCCAGGCTCGCCTGCCCGACAAGGGAGGTTTCCCCTTAGTGGTGTCTTGCTCATTTAGCTTGTCTTGGTCCTCTTGATTTGCCCTTTGATTCCTCGAAGAGCTGTACTCCTTGCTTGGTCTGGACTTGGATGTTTCAACCTTGCTTTTTTAGGCATGTGCACGGTCTGGGCAACAGACCCAGGGTTTGTTGCACCGACAGGAGCCCCCGGGCCTGGCCCGATTACGCTGCCGGGCGTCGTCAGGATAGGCCATATCCAGTGCACAGGCAAGAGGGTAGCAGTTGCTTGTCCCTCGAGATCTTCTTTGCTTCTTCATTAATATGAGCCCAGGTTAGTTTCTGGTTCTTCCACATGTCGCGTAATGCCAATTGTAGTGGGAGAGATAATGGGCCACGATCCGTGGGGCACCCACGTCCCACGTTCGCGGGGCGGTAACCGCCACCCCATTATCCTTCCCGCCCCAAACGCCTCCGCCACGTGTATTGCATGCACTGTGCGAAGTTGGCGGCGGATGCGGAGGGCGCGGGAATGAGCACCATGGCAGAAAGCCAGGCATCATGGGTTGGTGCAGGGGGTCGGCCTTGATTCCTCGAGCCGTTAATGGCAAGGAGGAGCTGGACTGGGCGAATGGGACGGCTACCTTCACGGAAAAATCTAGCCCCTGCCCCTCTCGCCTATAAAAAGGGAACGTGGGGCAAGGCGTTTTTCCACACTCCCTTCTCCTTCCATTCTTGCAGCAGTCCTTGCCCACCATGGTGAGAGGTTGGGGGTGCGGCGTTGCTCCAGTGGAGGCGACGAGAACTTCTGCTCGACAGCGTCTCCCTCCTCCCTTCGAAGGTGCGGGGGCGGAGCCCGCTGTGAGAGGAGGTGGGAGGGGGCGAGGTCGTGGTCGTCGTGGCACCCGGGGCTGAGGAGGACGGGGTGGCGCTCTGATTGCGCCCCCATCGGCCTCCCCTCCCCTGATGGAAGGCCATGTCGGAGACCAACCCCTGGAGTTCATCATCAGATTGTACAAGCCTCCACACGGCCGCCTCCGTCTCCCCACTCCATTCGCGAGGGCGATGGAGCATGAACAGCCGCGCGCACTGAAGTTGCACATGAGGGGTTGCGGGAACGGCGACATGCGGGTGGATGTGGATTTTCCCGCCCCTCATGTCATGTTCTTTCGACGCGGCTGGAAGACCTTTGCTTGCGCCCATAGCTTGTCGGAGGGGCACGTCCTCCATTTTAAATTAATGGAGGCCGACCTGCTCTCCGTCAAGGTCTTCGGGTGCTCGGGTGCTCGCTTAGGGTGCTGCGCGGAGAGCTCGATCGATGATGAAAGCTCCTCCTCGAGCGACAGCGACGAGGAGGACAGTGACGGCGATGACGACGGCACCAATGGGGAGGACGACGGCTCCGACTCCGGCTGAACACCAGCCGTACCGTCACCGTCAGGCCGGGGTACCAATATCCGCACCTGCACCCCATTCCTGGCATTGTGATTTGCCGGGGAGTTGGATGCAGAGGTGCGAATGGCATCCCGGGCTCCTCCAGCAGCCTTCCAGCTGGACCCCAGCAGGCTTTCTCGCGGGCTGCAGCTCTGTTAGCCCTGCCGCGTCCTGCTGGCCCTGGTGGTGGCGGCTGGTGGGCTGTCCCTGCCACTCTCTTCACCATCGCCTTCGCCCGCGCCCTCCTGCTCTTGTTAGGCCCCTCGCCCAGGGGCCTGACGGGGTCAGGCTGGGCTTCTGCCCAGGCACCCCTTTTGCCTTCTTCACCTTCCGCGGTAGTGCCTGGGAGGAGAAGGGCAAGAAAGGGCATCACGGGGCACTTATCTTTTTTCAATCTAAAACATGTAGGCACTTGCCAAACTTTAGTCTAAATAATGTAATCTTCCTTATCCATGTTGGTGTTCTGTAAGATCTGTACTTGTTCATCTGCATATTAATGAAAAAGACAAGCTTTGTCGGGCACTTGTTCATGCATCATACCCATGCAGAGGTGAAATGCCTCTATACGTTCAAGTAAACAAGTTATCTCCGGCAAGCTATCCTGCCGGTACCCTCGAATTGTTGGAGTGGAGCTAAGCCTGTCGGGCACAAATCGTAAAGAGGGACCAGCCCCCCGCCAAGCCTTCTCCATCAAAGGCCACTGCGACCATCCTGAACGAAGCGACGTTCGAGTCAAAGGATAGGAGCACCTAAGTTTCAAAGGTGACGAGGTTTTCATATGCACAAGTTTCTACTTACAGAACACGTAAGGATAAGAAGAGAACTTATCTGTTTGACTTGCCGAGGATCGTCACGTAGGCTCGTCTTCATCTCTTCTTTTCGGGACCGAGTCCACGGCAAGAACCCTGCAACTTAATGCGGATCAAAATGATGCCATGTGCGACCTTATCTACATGATCATGCTATGCTCATGATATGCTTATGCATGCATGCAAGTTTTGGGGGGCCCCCAGCTCTTTGTTTATTTCTGTTGCTCAGGGTCTGCACCTGGCTTTGTACAAAGGGGTTACATGCAACATCGGCAAGGCCTGTACAAAAGGGTGGCTGCCGGGCAGGGCCCGACAGCCGCGCCTTACGGGTAGAACTTACGAAGATGCTCAATGTTCCATGAGTTTTGCAACTGAATGCCATCTCCGGTCTCCAGACGGACTGCGCCAGGTCTGGTGACTCGTACTACCCGGTAAGGGCCTTCCCACTTCGGCGTCAACTTGTTTGTAGCCTTGACAGATTGAACACGCCTAAGGACAAGGTCGCCTTCCTCAAAACCCCGGGCACGAACCCTACGGCTGTCATAGTGACGCAGGGCTTGCTGATAGCGTGCAGCACGCATAGCGGCCTGGAGATGGTTCTCCTCAAGTAGCACAGCGTCGTCACGCTGGTGCCGTTCCTACGCTACTTCATCGTAGGCAAGCACTCGAGGAGATCCGAATATGAGTTCCGTGGGGATAACTGCTTCTGCCCCATAGACTAGGGAGAAGGGAGTCTACCCAGTAGCTCGATTTGGTGTCGTTTTGAGGAACCAAATAACCACCGGTAGCTCATCGATCCATTGCCTGCCATACTTCTGCAGTCTATCAAAGGTTCTTGTCTTGAGACCTCGCAGCACTTCAGCGTTCGCCCTCTCAACTTGTCCGTTGCTTCTGGGATCGACGACAGAGGCAAATGAGATCTTCCTTCCGAGGGCATGAACATATTGCATGAAGGCGCGGCTCATGAATTGGGTGCCATTGTCGGTGATGATTCGGGTAGGCACCCCGAAGCGGCACACCAATCCTTTCAAGAACTTGATAGCTAACTGAGCAGTCACCTTTCTCACGGGCTCCACCTCTGGCCACTTTGTGAACTTGTCGATAACGATGAACAAGAACTCAAAGCCCCCGGTAGCACGGGGGAAGGGGCCCAAGATATCGAGCCCCCAGACCGAGAAGGGCCAGGATAAAGGGATCGTCTGAAGAGCTTGGGCAGGCTGATGGATGTTCTTGGAATGGAACTGGCAGGCTTCACATTTAGTGACGAGCTCAACTGCATCTTGGAGGGTTGTGGGCCAATAGAAACCTTGCCGGAAGGCTTTTCCAACCAGAGCCCTTGATCCAATGTGTGAGCCGCACATACCCTTGTGTACCTCTACCAACAGTTCCTTTCCTTCCTCCCGGCAAATGCACTTCAATTTCACACCGTTGGGCCTCCTTCTGTACAGCATGTCGTCCACGAACTGATACATACTGGCCCTCCGGGCTACTCTTTCAGCTTCTTCTTGCTCTTCGGGGAGTTCTCCAGTTTGGATGAAATGGACTATGTGCCGTGCTCAGGTTGGGGCCAGGGGCTAGGCAATAAGGACCAGCGGCACCTCCTCATTCGCAGGAGTGCACTTCTCGACCGCATGGACCGGTGGTCTGGCGAGATGGTGCAGCTCACTGATCGAAGGGGAGTTGTTCCCGCCAAGCTCTCTACCGGGAGCCTCGAGAGGCTCTGCCGGGTGAGGCTTGCCGGAGTCCAGTTTCCTCCTCTTTCTGGCCATTGTTGCCGGGGATACTGAGGGCTGAGTCAGATGGAGAACAAAAGTCCCTGGTTCCACAGGGAGTTTTTGTCCAGCGCACTTTGACAGATGATCAGCAATGTTGTTTTCCGCACGGGGCACATGCTCTGTTTGCAATCTGTCAAAGCGCTCCTCCAACTTTCTCACTTCCTCGACGTATGCCTCCATCAATGGACTTTGGTAATCCTTGTTGACTTGTCTCACCATAAGTTGTGAATCTCCGCGGATGATCAGCTTCTTGATTCCCAATTCTGTTGCAATCCTGAGCCCGGCAAGGAGCCCTTCATACTCTGCAGTATTGTTGGTAGCCTTCTCTCAGGGAAAGTGCATCTGGACGACGTACTTAAGGTGCTCCCCAGTGGGGGCAACAAGAAGCATGCCAGCCCGGCACCTTGTAGGGAGAAGGCACCATCAGGAGTTAGTGTCCATTCTTGGGGCGCTTCCTTGCCGGGGATGATCGTCTCCAATACTTCTTCATCAGGAGTTAGTGTCCACTCTGCTAGTGCTCTGCTCTGAATGGTTGACGTGCTTTCAAACTTCAAACCAAAGCTGGACAACTCCAAAGCCCATTCCACAATCCTGCCGGTGGCCTCGGGGTTTCGGAGTATGCGTTGCAAGGGGAAGCGGGTGACGACTGTGATCTCGTGGGCTTGGAAGTAGTGGCGCAGTTTCCTTGAGGCCATGATGAGGCCAAAAAACAACTTTTGCATGCCAGAGTACCTCGATCTAGCTCCTTGTAACAGTGAGTTGACGAAGTACACTGGGCGCTGCACCACTTTCTTCCTTGTTGCAACCATAGAACCGCTTCCGCTGCCCTGCCTTTCTTCACTCTGGACTGACTCTAGTCTTGCCGGGACGGGTTCGCTTTCCTCTTCAAGGGGAACAGTGGTTGTGGCTACCGCGTCATCCACTTCCCGCTGTGCCACTAGTGCCGCGCTAACCACTTGATTGGTTGCCGCTAAGTATAGCTGCAGCAGCTCTTGTGGTTTGGGGGCGACCAAGGTGGGCACAGAGGAAAGGTAGGTCTTTAAATCTTGCAGTGCAGCATCTTCCTCCGGGGTCCAATCCACGGGTCCTGCCTTCTTCAAGATTTTGAAAAACGGTAGGGCGCGCTCGGCAGACTTGGAAATGAACCTCCTCAGTGCAGCCACGCATCCAGTCAAACGCCTCATGTCCTTGACTGTCTTGGGTGCTTGAATTTGCTCGATAGCCTTGATCTTGTCAGGGTTGGCCTCTATCCCTTGATGAGACACAAAGAAGCCAAGTAGCTTGCCGGAGGGAACTCCAAACACACACTTCTCTAGGTTCAGCTTCAAGTTGATCCTGCGCAGATTAGCAAACATTTCTTCCAAATCCTGGATGAGGGTAGATCTGTCCTTGGTCTTGACCACAATATCATCCATGTAAGCTTCAATGTTTCTGTGTAGCTGGGATTCAAAGCCAGTCTGTATTGCTCTTGCAAAAGTGGATCCGGCGCTCTTCTACCCGAAGGGCATCCATACGAAGCAGTACATGCCACATGGGGTTATGAACGCGGTCTTCTCCTCGTCTTCCTTGGACATGAAGATCTGGTGGTATCCGGAGTAAGCATCCAGGAAGGAAAGCAGGTCACACCCGAAAGTGGAGTCCACAATCTGGTTGATGCGCGGCAAGGGGAACTGGGCCCTTCGGGCAATCCTTGTTTAGATCTGTGAAGTCTATGCAAAGCCTCCATTTCCCATTCGCCTTGCGTACCACCCCTGGATTTGCTAACCATGTGGGATGCAACACTCCTCTGACCAAACCAGCTGCTTCAAGCTTCTTGATCTCCTCGGCAATAAACTATTGCCGCTCCAAAGCTTGCTTCCGAACCTTCTGCTTGATGGGCCGGGCATGCGGGCAGACAACAAGGTGGTGCTCGATTACCTCCCTGGGAACACCGGGGATATCAGATGGTTGCCAGGAAAACACATCGATATTCGCCCGCAGGAAGGCAATGAGCGCACTTTCCAATTTGTCATCAAGGGTGGCACTGATAGTGAAGGTACCATCAGCGCCAGCCAGCCCTGCCGGGACCTTCTTCACAGCAGGTGCAGCAACTTTGGATCTCTTGCTATTAGAACTCTCCGGCAAGTCATCAACAGGCGCAGCACACTCCGGAGAGGCACGCTTCCTGGATTCATTGCTGGCATCCTTGCTAGCTCTCTTCATTTTCTTACTTTCCTTGGCGGGAGCAGTGGCTTCCGTGGCCTCTACCGCAACTGCCTCCCGGTACATCTTGTCCACGCATATAACTGCGTCCTTCTGATTTGATGGAATGGAAATGACTCCTATCGACCCTGGCATCTTCAAGGTGTTGTAGGCATAGTGGGATGCCGCCATGAACTTGGCCAGAGCTGGGCGACCAAGGATCCCGTTGTACAGCAAGGGGAGGTCAACCACGTCAAACATGATCTTCTCAGTCTGGTAGTTTAACTCCCCTCCGAACATCACCGACAGCGCAATCTTTCCCTTAGGATGACTCCTGCCGGGGTTGATTCCTTGGAACGTGCCAGTAAACTTGAGCTCCTCATCTGCTATCTAAAGTTTGCTGATGACCTTTGGAGATATCAGATTCAACCCGGCCCCGCCGTCAACCAACATCTTTGTGACTTTGAGGTTGCGTATTGTTGGTGAGACCAACAACGTCAAGCACCCTACCGCGGTGGTGCGGTCAGGGTGATCCTCTTCGTCAAAGATGATGGGCGTGCGGGGCCACTTGAGCGGCTTCCGAGAATCTGCTGCTGGCTCCACGGCATTGACTTCACGCGCCCACTATTTAAGTTGGCGGTGAGAGGAGTGCAGAGATGCACCCCCATCAATGCACAGGGCATCAGTGGCTTTCTGGAACTCCTGCTCGTTGGTTTCCTCTTCATCTCCTTCATCGCTCTCATCACTGCAATCGTCCTTCTTACGGCCTCTAGCGGGTTTCCCTTGATTCTGAGGAGCCTTGCCGGGGCGACTTACTGCGCCGCCTCGACCCTTCCCGCCAGCACCATCCTGGTTTTTCTCCTTATCACGCTTCTCATACTCAGCCCTCTGCTTCTTGACGAGCTGCTCAACCTGATGACACTCCTGAAGGTCGTGGCCCTTGGTCCTATGGATCTTGCAGTACGACCCATCACCCTTCCCAGCCTTCTTGGCAGCCGCGGCCGCCCGACAGTCAGTGCACGCGGCAACCTCCTTACCGGGGGCCTCAGCCTTGGCCTTCTTGCCGGTACTAGGTGTGCTTGATCCTTTGAGAGCCATCACAACTTTCTCCTTGCGCTTTTTGTTGCGCTTCTTGTTCTTCTTCTTCTGACTGGTCACGTCGTCGTCATCGTCTGAATCGATGTCGACGCCATCCTCTTCACCGGGAAGTCGCCTTCCCTCCTCTACGCGAGCACACTTATCCACCAGAGTGTATAACTCATTCACAGTCTTGGGCAGCCACACGTTCATTTTGGAACGTATCCCGCGGTTGCGCACGTTGGACTAGAATGTGGCTATCACAGCTGCCGGGTGGATATCTGGGATGTTCCTGTGCACTCGACTGAATCCTTGCATGTACTTTTGCAAACTTTCTCGTTCCTTCTGTGGGAGGAGCTGCAGATCACTGGGCCGTCCTGGTTCTTGATGGTCGCCCGTAAAGGCGCCAACAAACTCATGGCATAGGTCAGCCCAAGTTGAGAGGGAGTTGTTCGGCAGGTGCATTAGCCAAGACCTCACATTTGGCTTGAGTGCCAAAGGGAAGTAGTTGGCGAACACCTTCTCATCTCTTCCCCTGGCAGCCTGAACAACGATGGTGTAGATGCTCAGGAACTCTGCCGGGTTCAATCTCCCATCGTACGTCTCTGGTATCTCTGGCTTGAATGTGCGGGAAGATGGCCAACGGACTTGTCGCAACTCACGAGTGAAGGCGGGGCACCCAACCTCGAAAGGTAGGTACCCACCTTCACCGAGAGTGGGCTCGTCAACGTCAGGGCCATTGCGCCTATCAGACTGGCGATGGGTGTCGCGGCGCCGCTCGATGGTGACGCGCGCGCCTTCCCCTCGCCTGTCCTCCTGGGCCTACCGCTGATCTTGACGTGCTCGAGGGCCGGACGAAGCCATCGAGACGTTGTCGGGTTCTTGATCGCGTGGTTCCGGCCGTGGCCCTTGCGCAGGCTGCCACGGAGGGGACTGCACCATGGGGGTGGCCTCTTCGGCACGGCCAGCAGCGCGGGCCGTCGTCATCGCCTGTGGAGGCCGTGGCGGGCCAGCTCACTGTGATCCTCCCACCTCGGTGAAACCAATCAGGCTTTGAATGGTGGCTCTCCACTCATACATCTGATCGGTCGCCGGTGGAAATCTCAACAGCAGCTAGGCCCGCGCCATAGCCTCCGAAGCGGTGCTTGGCATGGATGACGATGTAGACCGTAGCGTCGCCTGGCTCCTCATGGTGCCGGTAGTAGCTGCGTCGTGTTCTTGTCATCGTGAGCCCGTCGCCAGGGTGGCGTGGTGATGAGGTGGAGGTGCTTGAGGGCCAGCGGCTCCGTTTTGCGCATCGGCTGGGCAGCTCGTTCCGGGAGTGGCGCACGCCCTATGGCCACGCCCGCGGCGGGTGCGGCCGGAGAGTTGTGATTCACCCCAGAGCGAGCGCCACCGCTGCGGCTGTGCCCTTCAGCTGGGCGGAGAGGTGCAGACAGAATGATTTCTCCACCCGTACCTTGTGGAGCGTGGCCACTGGGATGTTGTTGGTGTTGTCCTTCCCCGGTGCCTTCTGCCCTCGTTTCGGCCGCAGGGGAGGTGGTGACGACACCGCCTGCGCCGGCCATGTCCCTCGCAGCGTGCATGTCTCCGTGCGTCCCCGTAGCCCCCGCGGCATCGGCGGTCGCGTGCAACAGGGACTTAGAAGTGGACATATGGGCTACAGCACCGGGCTTCCTCTTGGGCTCCATGGACGATGGAGCCGTCGACGAAGAAGATGATGAAGATGATGCACTGCGTACGCTTCTCGGGTTCGCACAAGCACTTCCCCCTACCCGGCGCGCCAAAGATGTCGTGGGAAACCACGGCCACCTATGGGGCCATCAGCCCCTTGTGGTTCGGCAGGGGGGATGAGCACATTGCACAAAGAGCGGAGGAACGTAGCGCAGCACGGCAGAGATCACACGGGCAGTTTTACCCAGGTTCGGGCCGCCGTGAGGTGTAAAACCCTACTCCTGCTTTGGTGGATTGATGGTGGATTGTGGTGGAGACGCAGCGCTCTTTCCCGGCAGGGTTGCCTCGGGGCGAGGGCAGCTACGCGCGTACGAGTGTACAAGGGTTTGAATCCTTTCTATGGTTACCATGGCCCTCCTTTTATAGATCAAGGGGTCACCATAGTGGCAAATCAGTCATTGTGTACTGATTAGATAGCGAACAGTGCTATCATACCTAACTCTACGGTCAGAGCAGGGTGCATTAAATGCGCCGCTTAGTGTCACATCGTCGCTTGCACGGCAAGCCTTGCCAGGCTGATCGGCCACCTCCTCGTCTGTCTGCTTGCCACGTCGCTGGACGGGTGTCATTTGGAGGTGATTTCCACAGGAAGTGGCTGCCGCGTGCCAAATAACAGCCACTTAGTCACTTGGGGGCTTGACACCGCACCGATCAATGACTTGTGTTGCTGTGAGGTGGAGCAGTGGAGCCTTAGCGGGGCAGTTTGCCTTCGTAGCGCCCGGCAGGCCTGCTGGGACGGTCTTGAGGCTTGATTTCGGGGCCACCTCGTTCTTGCCAGGCTCGCCTGCCTGGCAAGGGAGGTTTCCCCTTAGTGGTGTCTTGCTCATTTAGCTTGTCTTGGTCCTCTTGATTTGCCCTTTGATTCCTCGAAGAGCTGTACTCCTTGCTTGGTCTGGACTTGGATGTTGCAACCTTGCTTTTTTAGGCATGTGCATAGTCTGGGCAACAGACCCAGGGTTTGTTGCACTAATACCTTGATACCGGGCCTTGTGCCAATATCAAGTCTCATGTTATTGATCCTTCGCCAAGTCTTGAATTATCAATTTTCTTCATCGAGTCTTGTACGCATACCAAGTCTTGTGCGTATGTCAAGTCTCATGTTGCTATCGAGTCTTACATCGTCCATGCTTGGCTGAGTCTTGGACTGCATTGTCGGGGTTGCTTGTGTGTCCCTCACTTGGGTGAAATCATGTATAGATACTTCTCCGAAGCTTCCGTATCTTGCTGTCCAAGCTTGATATTGTTGATGGTGGCTTGTAGGAAAAGACTGTGTTGGTTATGGCTTACTAAGGAAGGTGGTCTTGACGGTAGCTTATGGGATAAGGATCAATTCCTTCCTTGGGAAGCTTAATGATTGCTTTCGAGGAGAAGCTATGCCGTCGGTCTTTCGCTGCTTATTGGCGTGGTACCCGTCTTGACGTGAGGGCCTTGACACCAAGTCTTCGATACGATATCATGTGTTGATCGGTACTTGTCATATGAGGAGTCTGTCGAGAGCTTTCTTTGCTGGCTGTTTTGATCCTCCTATCCTGGCTTGTTGATCTTGTGTCTGGTTGTATTCTTCCTTGACACCATGTCTTGATACATGCTTTCTATTGGAGATATGTCCTAGAGGCAATCATGTATAATGATATTTCCTATGTGTTTATGAATAAATATAGTCCTTGGACATTATCATTGATGTGTATCAACAAGTACGTGACTTGTTTGCGGGACTATGCATTGCATGATGACTGTCCTAAAAGGTCCCTAGTCGAAAGGGCTGTGTGGACGCGCAACCGACAAGACTAGCATATGACACAATGGATGGCTCGGTCTCACTGGCCGTGGAGCATTGGATGCTAACCGGATAATATGGACTCGGAAGGATCTAGTCAGATTCGACATAGTCGGATCCGAGTCCAGATAAGGTCCGAGTCAGACAGACCCGACTATGAGACGCATCGATAGGTCATCTGTGAGTCTCTAGTACAACATACGTTCTATGTCCTAAGACCTGAGTGTGGCGCCCCGCCTGAGTACCACTGTAGCCAGACGGTTGCCACGCATACCAGCCCAGGAAATCACTCTGGCATGCGCTTTTACAACAAGTATCATGAACACAGGCATTTCTATTAATGGGTATATAAGTCTTACATGATAGTTACAAAGGGGTGGCAGCGGAAAAAAGCTCTATCTAAAGCAGCAAGGTCTTGGTGCGGCTCCAATCCACAGGGATCTGACTGGGTTACTCTCCTAGCCCGCGAACACTTTGGCTCCTCGACGACGAATCCTTATGTGAACCTGGCCACATTGAAGGCCGCTGAGTACTTTTGAATGTACTCGCAAGCAAACCAAACCAACATATACACCAAGCAATGCAATCCATGGCATTCAAGCATGTATTTGTTATTAGAGTGACATTAATTATCATGACATGGCATAATATACCTATCTAGCAAGATTAACCATCAAGTCATAAGAGGTTTATCCAGCAAGATAACTACTAAGGTAAAATATAGTAAAGTAAATCATATCAAGTAGATAATCCATACTCCGAATAATCTCATGATCCAATCTGAATCCGATCCAAACTCAATCCAAGTCTTTCGGTCATCTGACCATCTCTTCCATAGCCATCCCATGGCTAACATACCATATCTCTGACAACATCTGATGTCTATGCAAGACAGGTTCTTCCACCACTGATATCATCATTACGGTTGACCGTCTAGTGAGGTCTGGACGAGCTGTCCAATACCGTGGACCCGGCTATTCGAATAGATTTTACACTCTGCAGAGGTTGCGCACTTTACCCACACTATGGAGCACTGACCTCGTGATCCCATTCGGGTGGACCAGTGTTGCTCCAACGAAACCTGCCTGACCCGTGACTCTCCCATCGTACCACCGGCAATCATCCTCCCCCAGAGTCAAGCCCTGGGTGGCCCCTTGTCACCTCGTGACACCTGCCACCGTCGTGGCCAAACTAAACTGTCCCAAACGGGGACGGGTACCCAAACAACTCAACTGGGCTCACAGGGTTATTGCCGCCTACCTGATCAGGGTAGCACGCACGCATAACCCTCCCTGCATGGAGGTACCGGTGAAAGAGCACGGAGCCAAACCAAGTCAAGGTCGTCCCATACCGGCAAATGTGGTTGCACGAATAAGCCCGGACAGGTGACTCAAGATCAACCACTATGTTCAGTTTTAGCAAGTACTTAACCGGCAGGGATATCCATCATGAATAACTTGACCTGGTGTTAACTATGTATGGAGTAACAACTGCATAACATAACAACCTATCTCCGTATAACATCATAACGAGTCCTTAGTGTGGTAATGATAAACATGTTCAAGTAATGTAAACGATGAATACAAACTAATAGGAATTTAAGTAGTTCTAGCACGGGCATCATTATTATGTTAAACACACAAGAATAACATAGAGCAATGCTTTAGGGCATATATCAGATGGTCGGCTTGCCTGGGGTCGAAGAATACTCCGGGAAGAAGTGCGGGGAGTCTGCGGAAAGGATCGCCGGAAACCGTTCTCTCTCGGAGGGGGCTGAATGAAGGGTAGGGGCAAAATGGTCATTTCCATAGTGTGGAAGCATTGTAAAAGTGATACCATCAGAACGGGCTCGACGAAACGAAGAAGTGAGTGTTGGTTTCACCTGAATCGGAGTCACGAGTAAAAAGTTATGATTGGTTGACTGTGGAAGGACCTTTCTATAAATATTTTATTTACTTCCGGGTCATCCATAGTTTTTTTTCTGGAAAATGAATAAGTGAACTGTTGATCCTGGGTTGTGCGGGCCGAAACTGCCGCTGTAGCCGTGTGCACTGCCCCTGCTGCTCACTGGGCCGGCTCGGGCCAAAAGTGGTGAGAGCTAGCGCTGCTGGGCTGCAGCCGCTGCTGTGCCGGCCCACCGCATGCCACTTATCCAACGTGGAGCGGCGGGACCGGGCTGCGGGCGCCGACACATGGGACCCACCCCGCCCTTTCTCTCTCCTCCTCCCTCTCCTTCTGCTACCTCTCTCCTCCCCCGACGCCGGCTACAGAGAGCTCGACTCCGGCGGGGTCCCGGCGCTCCGGTGGGCCTCTAGGCGAAGCGACGACGCGGACGGGGTCGCTAGCATCTGCCGCATCCAACCATGGGCGGCACGGGTATTGGAGACAGCCGAGAGGGTGGCGAGGAGCGACGGCAGGGAGCGGTGGCCCTGGGCGCTTGGGGCGCTCCGGTGGCCGAGGAAGCTGGGAGAGGGAGTGGGGATGGTCTACGGTGGATAGGAAGTCCGGTGGTGAGCTTGGTGGAGGCGGGGAAGGCCAGCAGAGAGTGAATTTAGGAGGAGGGCGACGACGGCCATAGGCGGTGCTCGCCGGAATTCGGGCATTAGGGGACGCGGCAGCTCGGGCTGGGGTTTAGGAGGGCTCCAGAGAGGGAGAGAGAGGTGGGGTAAGCTCGAGGGAGGCCGGGCATGGGCTATTTATAGCCTGGCTGGCCGAGGCGATGGGCATAGCCACCGTGGCATCCTTAGCCGGACACTGGCGCTCGGGGACACGCAGAGAAAGGGGGAGATGTCAGCAAGGCTTCCGGGAGCGTGGAGAAGCCGGCAGTGGCTTCGAGAGAGCTCGGACTCGTCCGTATACGGCGGCGCCAGTGTAAATACAGCGATAGATTAATGGCGATTGTCGCGGCGCGGGGAGAAGAGGACGGAGGGGGAAGTGACCGGTGAGGGGTGCGTGGACGACGGGGAGTCAGGTAGGCACCAAAGGACACGCCATGGCAGCTTGGGCTGGCCTGTCCGACGCGATGGATGCACAGAGCGCGGTTCTGGCACGCTTCCTGCATGGTCTCCACGCGTCTTGCGTGCTCTGGCCTGCGCCTGCCCGTCTAGCCTTGTCCAACAGGTCCATCACTGCTCAAATGGACAAGATTGGTCATTGGAGAAGCTAGGAAGGGTCTGGGTTAGGCGAGGGGATCCAGAACAGTTTCTGGACAGAAACTTGGGCAGGAAGTGGTGCGAAATTTAATGAGAGTGGGGAGCTGAATCCTTGTCACACTGAAATGTGGTAAGAAGGACTAGATTCTGGTAAATTTTGAAGGCATTTGGACAAGATTTGCACACACTTCCTTCACAAAGTGTCCTACTGGACAGAAATGAGAAAGTTGGAGCTGTGCTCAAATGGTTTGATGAAATGAGCTGAATTTTGGTGAAGGGTGATGGTTTGGACATATGGACATACTGATAAAATTTCAGCTCATTTGGAAATGCCAAAGTGGTACTTCCTTCACAGAGCTTCAAATAGACAGAAACTTGAGAAAATTTCTGTGAATGAATGGATAAAAGGATTGATCTGATTTTTGGTTTCCATGATTTATTTATCAATGTTAACCACCATGAAAAATTTCAGCTCAAATAGATCAAGGGTTCAAGCACTTCCTTTGCAAACTGAAAATCTGAACAGAATTTGCAAATTGATGCTGTGCTCAACCTTTGAACCTTGGGACTTGGATTTTGATGGAAATGGAAAAGATATGGATAAGAGAAGCTCCAAAATTTATTTGGGATTTTTCCTGGCTACCAAAATGGTAGTTCCTTTAGAAACTGCCCAAAATGCAATATTGGCATTAAATAGGGAAATGCAATTTCCCTTATTTAATTATGGCCAATATTTTTATGGGAGCTCAATATGATCACAAAGAATATCTCCACAAGTTTTCATCAACTTCGGAGATGGATAGATATTTTCCTGGATTTAATTCCTTTAACTGGTAGAAAAAGGAATTAATTATAAATGAAAAATATTGTTGGCAATATTTTTGCATATCTAGGGTTTATAAGGATAGGATGATCACTGGGAGAAGTTTGGGAGGCATCAGATCAAAGGAAATCGGGGTTCCTTTGTAACTGCAAGAGTTAGGGTTTCCCTTCCGGCAACTCGGAAGGTAGGGTTTCGGCGGCAAACCCCGAGAATAGATCTTAGGTGGCAAGGATGGAATGGAGAGAATCTCTGGTTGGATAGGAAAGGTAGGTTAGATGACCATCTTCGTATACCCAAAGGCTAGAGAAATCCGACAACACCGAGAAAAAAGACGGGAGTCAAATCCTGCGAAGGAAAAAACAGCAGCGGAAACCAGGGTGTTACAAACCTACCCCCCTTAAGAAAATCTCGTCCTCGAGATTTCCAGACTTACCTCCCGGGGAAAGGGGCTTACCTGTGTGCGACTTGGATCCATCTTTGGTCTCGTCTTCGTTGGTTCATTGACCCTTTTAACTGCCTCTTCTGATGGACCAGGTGTTGTCTCTGCACACAATTTCCTTGAATCTTTCTTTTTCCGGTCAGTTGTACCTTCGTCCTGGTAGTGGGGTTGCTGGGTGGGGTAGCGGGTAATAGCAACAAACAGTTCAGTTTCCATGGCCTGGAAGTGGCTGCTTCGGGTTTTATTGCGATGCTTCATACCCTGACTGTTGTGGGCAAGACATCTTTTCCTGGTACCAAGCCCACGTGCTCGTATGGCCTTGATGGCTAGAGGTGACTTTCTCTTTGCCATGTCAGAATGCTCAGTCTGGCTGTGGGTTCCATGTTGATGTTTCCTTCTGCCCTTATGCATTCGGGCGTTGTCCTTAGGTGATTCGCAATTCAAGGAATAATATAACCGAGCTATTACTGCTATACCCTCAACTGAAATATCAGGCGTGATCACAAAGTAATAATAGACGGTAATTTCTTGTTCCAATCATGTCATGGTGTCTATGAGCTGTTGGTGCTGATGTGCTTTGAGCTATTTCATCTGAATGTTCTTTTTTTGAATTTTGTCTTTCATGGAGATAGTTCTGTGATACATAGCCTCTTGCTATGACCACGGAGTTGAGCATAGGACTACAGAGGCTAAACATAGTATCACTATCATCTGGTGCATTCTTTCAAATCATAGCCTTTTAACTTGGTTGATGGCCCATATTTAGGATGAGTATGACATGTTGGCTGCATTGTTGTGGCCGTATATGCAAGAGTCTGGTAAGGATTGGTAGTAATACCTTGTCTGTGAAGCTGTATCTTGTTGACCATCATGGAGGTCGTTTGTCCACATCTTCTTGGTTCTTGAGGATTCCTTTGATGGACCTGTAACGGCTTGCCAACACGGTTTCCTGATTGTTTTCCCAGCTTGTTGGGCTTGTTCTCACAGCTTACTCTTGCATACCTCGTAGGGGTTGCTGTGCTTATATTCTTCTTTGAAATATGGGGCCAATGATTCTCTGAACACAGTCATTCCCGTGTACGAGTAGCTCGCATGAACTGATCCTCTGGACTGCATGCTCACAACATATGCAGGTGTAGGATGAATCCTTTTATAGCCACTGAGTTCTGAGGCGAATGTGTGTCCAGACTAGTTCTTGCTTCTGACAAGCTTGCTGTAGGCACGATAGCGTGTTGAAGAAGGCTGAATTCCTTATGCTCGAAGCTTCCGCCGGGGTAGTGTACTGCCGAAGGTTGGGTATTGTATCCCGGAAGCTTTTTCCCTCATGTGTCTTGCTGTGGATGGTTGAGTGCCTTATGCCAGAAGTTTTCCGTTGTAGCACGCTGTGGAAGATGGGGGTGCTGTATCCCAGAAGATTTTTCTCACCAAGTGGCGTACCGAGGAAGATTAGCAGTCTGGTAGCTTGCGGAAGAAGGCTGGGTTCCTTATGCCAGAAGCCTTTCGCTGTGTACGCAGTCGGATCTATGGCCGATTCTGGCTTCCTTCCGAAGTATCTGAAATTTTACTCATAGCGGAGCCAAGACTTGGTATAGGCCATACCTTGTCTGAAGATATTCCATTGATCACACACATCGCTTGTCCTTCTGCTGGTCTGCTCATTGCCACTGTAAAGGTTGCAGAACTGATGCATACTTCATGTGGATAATTAATTCGGAATACCCTTTGCATTCAAACCAAGGGTTGCCGATAAGTAGTTGACAGATAATTCCATTTGGTTCAGCTGAGCTTCTAAGCATATGAAGTTCTCATTAATTCTGGCAATCGTGAACTTATCCATATTTCTTGCAAACCTTGTTCACAGCGCCCAGAAAATTTTGTATTTGCACCCGTGAATTCCAAAATTTACTTTGAAATTTGTACCAACGTACCGGAGTTTTGTTGCTGCTCTTGGCACCTTCACATTCTTGAAATATGTCTTCGGTGGGTAATAAATGATTTTTGAGTCCGTTGAGGAAAGACTCGATTCACTTTGCTGACTGAAATAATCCTTGTATCACGGACGGAATAATTTGTCCTTACTTGTGTTCATTCTTGGTAACTTATCTGACTGCTTCTTAGATACGATCAGTCCTGAGGCAAACTTTCTCAGGTATATTCTGGTCTTGTCTGTTGCACACAGATTCTGCTTCTGTCCCATTCTTTATTCTTGACAGATTCAAAGATGATGTTCTGAATATTGGCAGTTGACTTGGCTTGACTCTTGCTGAATTAGGATTATTGGGTATTGTCCCAGTTGTATGTTGGTCTTCTTGACGGCACTTGCGGATGGATCCAGTCGAAGCGAAGAAATGGAACCGACAAAAGAAACAAAAACCACGAGAAACCAAAAGCAAATAAAGCTCAAATTTTTGCGGACCTTACCAATGTGGCCAAAGATCCACTAGCATAACTAGTATAGCGCACACGATGCACCTCT
This sequence comes from Thinopyrum elongatum, assembly GCA_011799875.1. Lineage (NCBI taxonomy): Eukaryota > Viridiplantae > Streptophyta > Magnoliopsida > Poales > Poaceae > Thinopyrum > Thinopyrum elongatum. The sequence continues at coordinate 344,308,216 of CM022299.1, read as the reverse complement.
AAGGATTTAGAAGCGAAACCACACAGTGCTCCTGGTGGCAATGGTGTCAAGCTTCTACTACTTCCCGAGGGAACATCAAACTCGACACTCGACCATAGCCGAAGTGGCTTAGTCACGATCCTAAGGTTGTCGGGGAGAAGATAGAATTTATAAGTGTTTCCCAAAGGAAACTAGAGTTAAGGAGAGAAATGCCATGGTTAGCAAGCAGGGTAAGGATATCTGGTTTACCTAGGGGGTTCAGGGCTCATGGGTCGTTGCCAAGTGCGAGTGTTTCACACCGGAGGCAAAGGCCATGAGAGTTGGGTCTGATGGAGCCAAAACCTATGGGGTTGCCTTATGATCAATAGTAGCCGTGCCTGCTTGGCAAAGATGGCTGAAATCCATCTGGGCTTTCTACTGAGCACAAGACAATGAAGTCTGGCTAGGGTAACCTATAGTCAGCCTGGATGCTCTGATACCATCCGTTGTGGCGCCCCGCCTGAGTACCACTGTAGCCAGACGGTTGCCACGCATACCAGCCCAGGAAATCACTCTGGCATGCGCTTTTACAACAAGTATCATGAACACAGGCATTTCTATTAATGGGTATATAAGTCTTACATGATAGTTACAAAGGGGTGGCAGCGGAAAAAAGCTCTATCTAAGGCAGCAAGGTCTTGGTGCGGCTCCAATCCACAGGGATCTGACTGGGTTACTCTCCTAGCCCGCGAACACTTTGGCTCCTCGACGACGAATCCTTATGTGAACCTGGCCACATTGAAGGCCGCTAAGTACTTTTGAATGTACTCGCAAGCAAACCAAACCAACATATACACCAAGCAATGCAATCCATGGCATTCAAGCATGTATTTGTTATTAGAGTGACATTAATTATCATGACATGGCATAATATACCTATCTAGCAAGATTAACCATCAAGTCATAAGAGGTTTATCCAGCAAGATAACTACTAAGGTAAAATACAGTAAAGTAAAGCATATCAAGTAGATAATCCATACTCCGAATAATCTCATGATCTAATCTGAATCCGATCCAAACTCAATCCAAGTCTTTCGGTCATCTGACCATCTCTTCCATAGCCATCCCATGGCTAACATACCATATCTCTGACAACATCTGATGTCTATGCAAGACAGGTTCTTCCACCACTGATATCATCATTACGGTTGACCGTCTAGTGAGGTCTGGACGGGCTGTCCAATACCGTGGACCTGGCTATTCGAATAGATTTTACACTCTGCAGAGGTTGCGCACTTTACCCACACTATGGAGCACTGACCTCGTGATCCCATTCGGGTGGACCAGTGTTGCTCCAACGAAACATGCTTGACCCGTGACTCTCCCATCGTACCACCGGCAATCATCCTCCCCCGGAGTCAAGCCCTGGGTGACCCTTGTCACCTCGTGACACCTGCCACCGTCGTGGCCAAACTAAACTGTCCCAAACGGGGACGGGTACCCAAACAACTCAACTGGGCTCACAGGGTTATCGCCGCCTACCTGATCAGGGTAGCACGCACGCATAACCCTCCCTGCATGGAGGTACCGGTGAAAGAGCACGGAGCCAGACCAAGTCAAGGCCGTCCCATACCGGCAAATGTGGTTGCATGAATAAGCCCAGACAGGTGACTCAAGGTCAACCACTATGTTCAGTTTTAGCAAGTACTTAACCGGCAGGGATATCCATCATGAATAACTTGACCTGGTGTTAACTATGTATGGAGTAACAACTGCATAACATAACAACCTATCTCCGTATAACATCATAGCGAGTCCTTAGTGTGGTAATGATAAACATGTTCAAGTAATGTAAATGATGAATACAAACTAACAGGAATTTAAGTAGTTCTAGCACGGGCATCATTATTAGGTTAGACACACAAGAATAACATAGAGCAATGCTTTAGGGCATATATCAGATGGTCGGCTTGCCTGGGGTCGAAGAATACTCCGGGAAGAAGTGCGGGGAGTCTGCGGAAAGGATCGCCGGAAACCGTTCTCTCTCGGAGGGGGCTGAATGAAGGGTAGGGGCAAAATGGTCATTTCCATAGTGTGGAAGCATTGTAAAAGTGATACCATCGGAACGGGCTCGACTAAACGAAGAAGTGAGGGTTGGTTTCACCTGAATCGGAGTCACGAGTAAAAACTTATGATTGGTTGACTGTGGAAGGACCTTTCTGTAAATATTTTATTTACTTCCGGGTCATCCACAGTTTTTTTCTGGAAAATGAATAAGTGAACTGTTGATCCTGGGCTGTGCGGGCCGAAACTGCCGCTGTAGCCGTGTGCACTGCCCCTGCTACTCACTGGGCCGGCTTGGGCCAAAAGTGGTGAGAGCTAGCACTGCCGCATCCAACCATGGGCGGCACGGGTACTGGAGACAGCCGAGAGGGTGGCGAGGAGTGACGGCAGGGAGCGGTGGCCCTGGGCGCTTAGGGCGCTCCGGTGGCCGGGGAAGCTGGGAGAGGGAGTGGGGATGGTCTACGGTGGATAGGAAGTCCGGTGGTGAGCTTGGTGGAGGCGGGGAAGGCCAGCAGAGAGTGAATTTAGGAGGAGGGCGGCGACGGCCATAGGCGGTGCTCGCCGGAATTCGGGCATTAGGGGACGTGGCAGCTCGGGCTGGGGTTTAGGAGGGCTCCAGAGAGGGAGAGAGAGGTGGGGTAAGCTCGAGGGAGGCCGGGCATGGGCTATTTATAGCCTGGCTGGCCGAGGCGATAGGCATAGCCGCTGTGGCATCCTTAGCCGGACACTGGCGCTCGGGGACACGCGGAGAACGGGGGAGATGTCGGCAAGGCCTCCGGGAGCGTGGAGAAGCCGGCAGTGGCTTCGGGAGAGCTCGGACTCGTCCGTATACGGCGGCGCCAGTGTAAATACAGCGGCGGAGTAATGGCGATTGTCGCGGCGCGGCGAGAAGAGGACGGAGGGGGAAGTGACCGGTGAGGGGTGCGTGGACGACGGGGAGTCAGGTCGGCACCAAAGGACACGCCATGGCAGCTTGGGCTGGCCTGTCCGACGCGATGGATGCACAGAGCGCGGTTCTGGCACGCTTCCTGCGTGGTCACCACGTGTCTTGCATGCTCTGGCCTGCGCCTGCCCGTCTAGCCTTGTCCAACAGGTGCATCACTGCTCAAATGGACAATATTGGTCATTGGAGAAGCTAGGAAGGGTCTGGGTTAGGCGAGGGGATCCAGAACAGTTTCTGGACAGAAACTTGGGCAGGAAGTGGTGCGAAATTTAATGAGAGTGGGGAGCTGAATCCTTGTCACACTGAAATGTGGTAAGAAGGACTAGATTCTGGTAAATTATGAAGGCATTTGGACAAGATTTGTGCACACTTCCTTCACAAAGTGCCCTACTAGACAGAAATGAGAAAGTTGGAGCTGTGCTCAAATGGTTTGATGAAATGAGCTGAATTTTGGTGAAGAGTGATGATTTGGACATATTGACATACTGGTAAAATTTCAGCTCATTTGGAAATGCCAAAGTGGTACTTCCTTCACAGAGCTTCAAATAGACAGAAACTTGAGAAAATTTCTGTGAATTAATGGATAAAAGGATTGAGCTGATTTTTGGTTTCCATGATTTATTTATCAATGTTAACCACCATGAAAAATTTCAGCTCAAATAGATCAAGGGTTCAAGCACTTCCTTTGCAAACTGAAAATCTGAACAGAATTTGCAAATTGATGTTGTGCTCAACCTTTGAACCTTGGGACTTGGATTTTGATGGAAATGGAAAAGATATGGATAAGAGAAGCTCCACAATTTATTTGGGATTTTTCCTGGCTACCAAAATGGTAGTTACTTTAGAAACTGCCCAAAATGCAATATTGGCATTAAATAGGAAAATGCAATTTCCCTTATTTAATTATGGCCAATATTTTTATGGGAGCTCAATATGATCACAAAAAATATCTCCACAAGTCTTCATCAACTTCGGAGATGGATATATATTTTCCTGGATTTAATTCCTTTAACTGGTAGAAAAAGGAATTAATTATAAATGAAAAATATTGCAAATGACTTGGCAATATTTTTGCATATCTAGGGTTTATAAGGATAGGATGATCACTGGGAGAAGTTTGGGAGGCATCAGATCAAAGGAAATTGGGGTTCCTTTGTAACTACAAGAGTTAGGGTTTCTCTTCCGGCAACTCGGAAGGTAGGGTTTCGGCGGCAAACCCCGAGAATAGATCTTAGGTGGCAAGGATGGAATGGAGAGAATCTCTGGTTGGATAGGAAAGGTAGGTTAGATGACCATCTTCGTATACCCAAAAGCTAGAGAAATCCGACAACACCGAGAAAAAAGACGGAAGTCAAATCCCGCGAAGGAAAAAAAACAGGAGCGGAAACCAGGGTGTTACACTGAGCTGGCGCATGTACTCGGGATGGTGACAGACCTGCTTTGGCCTGACCAAACGCTACTCCGTAACTAGGTAGTTATAAAGGTAGGATTCGGGTTTGTCCAGACCCATGTTGCGAGTCATGGCCGAGCAAGATGGGATTTGCCCTCCGATCAGGATAGATATACTCTGGGTCCCTCGTGTGATCCAACCAAGATAAACATAGCCATGCGACAAGGATTATGAGATAATCTGGTCTGTGGTCGGCATCACTGGAATGAGAAAGAGGTCGGGTTAGCACAAGGATGATAGACTCTCCTTGAGCCCGACAACATGTACCGTGTGGCAAAGGGAACAGAAGTGTGACATGTTGTACAGGTCCGCCAACCAGCTTCATTATCTACTTGCTTGTCGGCACGCCTTGCTAGAGGCCGCTACCAACTAAGTAGGTCGGAGGTGATTCGACCTGCAACAAAGCCGACTTGAACCTAAGGGGTCGCGCGCTTAAGAGAAGGAACCTGTGAGGCTAGAACCGACTCCACGAGTCAGATGTGATCCTACTCGGACTCGTATCTAGGCCAAACAAACTTTAGGCTTTAGGATACGAGCAAGGACCAAGTGTTGAGCCCGCGACGAATGCCTATATATAGTGGAGGTCTGGCATACAGTTTCAGTTGATCGCTTTGGCGCCATCACTAGGGCTTTGCATGTGTTGCAACTAGCCACCTCCACTCGCTGCAGGCTGTGTGATCAGACCTAGCAGTCCACCGCACGATGTTCCTCCTGCACGCGTGGATACCATTAGAGGTGGTGCACTTGCACCGCTGTGACGAACCTATTTGTGGGATCCGAACGGCTACGTGGGAGATCGATGAGGAGGAGACAACTCCGGAGACACGCTACCCCAACTCTACTTTCGCTGCACGGCACTGCACGTCTAGTGGTAATGATGCGTGATCCATCTCCCGTAGCATGTTTCTAGTTGATCTGCGTGTAGGAAAATTTTATATTGCAGCCGATGCACCTAGCGTAGCCCAACACTTGCATCTTGGTGCTACCCCCTTAAGATTTGGCAGGGTGTTGACATGTCCCTTTGGTGCAATGGATGATGTGTGCGTTGACTAGGAGCTGGCTTTGTTGGACGTTGTTGGCTTGGGTTGCTCTTGATTCTGATCTGCGCTTACATGAAGTCTTGTGTTCATTATGCTCCTAATCCACTTGGTTTCTGCTCTATTTTTGTTGGCATCTTTCTTGTGGTGGTGGTTTGGTTGACTTAAGCTTCTTCCGGTTGCGACTATTGGATATTGTCCAAGCCAGGTGTCAGTATCTGATACGTCCCAAACGTATCTACTTTTCCAAACACTTTTACTCTTGTTTTGGACTCTAATTTGCATGATTTTAATGGAACTAACCCGGACTGACGCTGTTTTCAGTAGAATTGCCATGGTGTTGTTTTTGTGCAGAAATAAAAGTTCTCGGATTGGGCCGAAAATTTACGGAGAATATTTCCAGAATATGTAAGAAATACTGGCAAAGAGAAATACCAGAGGGAGGCCACTAGGGCGCCACAAGCCCAAGGGGCACGCCACCCCCCCAGGCACGCCTAGTAGGCTTGTGGGCCCCTGGCAGCTCCCGCAACCCTAACTCCAACTCCATAAGTACCTATTCGTCCAAAAATATCAGAGAGAAGGAATCATTGTGGTGTACAATACGGAGCCACCGCCACCTCCTGTTCTTCATTGGGAGGGCTGATCTGGAGTCTATTCTAGGCTCCGGAGAGGGGGATTCGACGATGTCATCGTCATCAACCATCCTCCATCACTAATTTCATGATGCTCACCACGGGGAGTGAGTAATTCCTTCGTAGTCTTGTTGGACGGTGATGGGTTGGATGAGAGTTATATCGAGTCAGTTTTGTTAGGGCTTGATCCCTAGTATCCACTATGTTCTGAGATTGATGCTGCTATGACTTTGCTATGCTTAATGCTTATCACTAGGGCCCGAGTAGTGCATGATTTCAGATCTGAACCCTTTATGTTTTCATGAATACATTTGTGTTCTTGATCCTATCTTGCAAGTTGTATGCACCTATTACGTGTTATGATCTGCATACCCCAAGGTGACAAAATTGGAATTCTTTCCAGTGATTACCGTAGTTTGAGGAGTTCATGTATTCACTATGTGTTAATGCTTTGTTCCGGTTCTCTATTAAAAGGAGGCCTTAATATCCCTTAGATTTCCTTATGGACCCCGCTGCCACGGGAGGGTAGGACAAAAGATGTCATGCAAGTTCTTATTATAAGCACGTATGACTATATATGGAATACATGCCTACATTACATTGATGAATTGGAGCTAGTTCTATGTCGCTCTAGGTTATGACTGATACATGATGAATGTCATCCAACATAATTATCCATCATTGATCCAATGCCTACAACTTTCACATATTGGTTCTTACTAAGTTACTTTTGTTCCTGCTGAAGTTACAATCACTATAAAACTGCTACTATTACTGTTACTATTGCTACTATTACCACTGCTATCAAATTATCATACTATTGTGCTACTGATCACTTTGCCACAGATATTTAGTTCTCCAGGTGTGGTTGAATTGACAACTCAACTGCTAATACTTGCAAATATTCTTCGGCTCCCCTTGTGTCGAATCAATAAATTTGGGTTGAATACTCTACCCTCAAAAACTGTTGTGATCCCCTATACTTGTGGGTTGTCTGTATCCTTCTTTGACACCTTGAGGAAGAATAAAAAGAGCTGGTTGCAACAAAGAAAACAAGAAATGCAAAGGGTAAAAATACAAGAGCAAATAAAACCAAATCCTTAGGACGGTGTAACATGGCCGAGGTAGACTAATATAACTAACTAGCGCTCTCGGCACACCTATAAGGATTTTAGAAACAAGACTATCCGATCCTCCTTGTAGCAACCATTGTCAAGTTCCTACTACTTCCTTAGGACAACTACTGCGACTGGACACGAGACCATTGACGAGGTGGCGTAGTCACTAAATTGGGTTCATACTGATAAGAGAATAGATATCTAGTCTTTCACAAGGAAACTAGAATTGAGAAGAGGAAGTCCATGGCTAGCTAGTAGGGTAGGGGTTTGGTTTCTATGTGGCTAAGGGCTCATCGGTCGGTGCCTGATGTGAATATTTTGTCGTCGTCGGCAAAGCCATGAGAGGGGGTCTGGTCTTACGGGACACCTACGCGTTATCTGTTCATCAATAGTAGCCGTGCCGGTATGGTGAAGATGGTTGATATCCATCTGGTCTATCTTTCGATCAACGACACCTAGGGGCAACCTTAGTTAGCCTCGGCTCTGATACCAAGTCTTCTGGCGCTCCCTTTTGAATAAAGTGGATGACCACCATATTCATCCGGGAGGCCGCATACGCCAGCACAGGATATCCACCTGGCGCATGCTTTTACAATCCTTGAGTAGCAGCGTATAAGCTAGTCGACAAAAGGGATGCTTTATTGCTATATACACTATTACAATGCTAGCGTTCCAAGTCCCAACATTGCGTTGAGGTCGGAATGGTCTTAGTAGTCTGGGTGACTACCTCAGAGATGATTGCAGCGGAAACTTCTACAATGGTAGCAGCACGGTCCTAGCACGGCTGCATTCCATAGGGATCTGACCAGGTGCTCTCTTGCCTAGTGTCGCATCAACTTCGTCTCCCAAAGTGATTCATACCCGACCATGTTAAAAGTCACTACATTTGAATGTACTCGCAAGCCAAAACTCGCAACCGCACCAAAGGAACACTCCAAGCTACACAAGCAAGAAACTGCTCTAACCATAATAAACATTAATAACAACTTAGCATGAATAGATGCCAAGTCTTATCTACTCAAGTAAAACAGTAATACGACTGCAAAGCTTTACTAGCAATAAAACTGGTACAACTATGATGATCACTACTAGACTAAAGCCATTCCCATAGAGTGATCATTTAGTCTAAAGTTATTCCTCCGAATGCAATTAAAAGTACTACTTAGTAAAAGCCTGAAATAACAAAAGCATAACAACGGTAAGAACAACATAAACAGTAAAAAAATCAAGTCACTATCTCGCGGTCTTCCGACCATCTTTCACAAAGGTATTGGTCAAGTCCTGGCATCCCCGATGCTGGCTGCTTGCACCAATTCCTTACCTTGCCAATTCTAATTATTAAAGTTCATACCTCCGACTAGATGCTCCTAGTGTGACTTCCCCCAATGATGACCCACAAGTATAGGGGATCAACCATGGTCCTTTCGATGAGTAAGAGTGTCACACCCAACGAGGAGTAAAAGGAAATGACAAGTGGTTTTCAGCAAGGTATTCTCTGCAAGTACTGAAAGTAGCAGTAATAGATAGTTTTGTAGCATGGTAATTCGTAACAAGTAACAATAGTAACCAAGGTGCAGTAAGGTGGCCCAATCCTTTTTATAGCAAAGGACAAGCCGGAAAGTTCTCTTATAGTAAGCAAATCATTCTCAAGGACACATGGGAATTCTCGTCTAGTCACGTTCATCATTTTTAGTTGATTCGCGTTTGTTACTTTGATAATTTGATATGTGGGCGCACCGATGCTAGGGTGATGTTCTTACTTGAACAAGCAAGCCTCTTATGATTACCCCCTCTCGCAAGCATCCGCAACTATGAAAGAAGAATTAAGATAAATCTAACCATAGCATCAAACATATGGATCCAAATTAGCCCCTTACGGAATAATGCATAAACTAGGGTTTAAGCTTCTGTCACCCTCGCAACCCATAATCTACTTATTACTCCAAATGCCTTCCCTTAGGCCCAAGTATGGTGAAGTGTCATGTAGTCGACGTTCACATGACACCACTAAAGGAAGAACAACATACATATCATCAAAATATCGAACGAATACCAAGTTCACATGATTACTTATAACAAGACTTCTCCCATGTCCTCAAGAACAAAAGTAACTACTCACAAATCATATTCGTGTTCAAGATCAGAGGTGTAATGCATATGCCTAACGATCTGAACATTCAATCTTCCACCAAATAAACCAACTAGCATCAACTACAATATGTAATCAACACTACTAGCAACCCACAGGTACCAATATGAAGTTTTGGGACATAGATTGAATACAAGAGATGAAATAGGGTTTGAGATGAGATGGTGCTGGTGAAGATGTTGATGAAAATTGGCCCTCCCACAATGAGAGGATCGTTGGTGATGTCGATGGCTCCGATTTCCCCCTCCTGGAGGGAAGTATCCTCAGCGGAATCGCTCCACCGGAGAGCAAAAGTGCCCTGCCCAGGTTCCGCGTCGAGACGGCGACGCTTCATCCCGAAAGTCTTCTTCTGTTTATTTTTCTAGGGCAAATAGCATCATATAGGAGAAGATAGGCCCCATAGGCCTGTTGGTGGGGTCATGAGCTCACCAGGCGCGCCCCAGGGGGCGCCCCCTGAGCTCGTGACTCTCTGGTGGGCCCCCTTCTGGTATTTATTCTGCCAATATTTTTATGTATTCCAAAATAATTCTCCATAAATATTCAGGCCATTTGGAGCTGTGGAGAATATCTATCTCAGATGTAGCTTTTTCAAGTCCGGAATTCAAGCTGCCGAAAATTTCCCTCTTCATGTGAAACTTGCAAAATAAGAGAGAAAAGGCATTAGAATAGCATCATAAAGTGAAATAATGACCCAAATCATAATAAATAATAGTAGGAAAACAGGATGCAAGATGGACGTATCAACTCCCCCAAGCTTAGACCTCGCTTATCCTCAAGCGAATACAAAACTCGATAATCATGACCACATGCATATATATATATAGAGAGAGAGAGAGAGATATATATCGATAAAACAAAATACGGACATGAAAGCATCATGATCATTATCATAACAACAATGTATCATCATAAAATTCCCATGATCAAGTAACAGTTCATTCACATGCTAAAGTATGAACCATAAACTTCATTGAAAACTAACAAACTATGATCTCAGTCATTGAAACAATTGCAGTTTATCATATTTTCAGAAAGAGTCTATGTAAGAGCTTTGTTTAGCAAGTTCACATACTCAACTATCATTTAGTCTTCCATGATTGCTGACACTCATGATATATTTATGGAGAAAAAATTTTAGTCAATCACATAGGAAGATGGGGGTTTATAGTTTTCACCTCCCAACTTATTATCTCAAGGATAATGTCAACAATAATAACTCATGATTACCTACATCCAACTGGATATATGTGCCTAGATCTTTCCCTACCACATGATGCTTTCCAACTGGAGCATAATTAAGAATGGAATAGGGATGAATATTATTGACTCTTGCATAAAGTAAATACCGAAAAGTAAAAGATAGGCCCTTCACAGAGGGAAGCAGAGGTTGTCATGCACTTTTGATTTTAGGATGTGCAAATTCTTAATGGAAAGGAACGTCTCTTTATATTGCCCCTTGTGATAGCAAACTTTGTTATGCAGGCCATCGTTTTATTTCTTTACCATCACAAGTTCATACAAAGCTTATTTTCCCTTACAATAAAAGACCATACATATTTAGAAGCAATTTTTATTGCTTTTTGCACCAATGACAACTTACTTGAAGGATCTTATTCAATCCATAGGTATATATGGTGGACTCTCATGGCAAGAAACTGTGTTCAAGGGTTTTTGGATGCACAAGTAGTATCTCTACTTAGTACGAATTTTGACTAGCAAAAGATTATGAGCAAGCACCGCATGTTAGAGGATCCATGACAATATAACTTCTATGTGAATATAAGCAAACATAACCTATTACGTTGTCTTCCTTGTCCAACGTCAACTATTTGATCATGCATAGAATATTTGATGGGGGATCACAATCATAAAAGATGTCCAAGATAGTGTATTTATATGCAAGACCCCTCTTTCTTTATTAATTCTCATGAATTGCATCAATGAACAATGCTATCTTTGTTAACTTTCAACAAATTTTATCATACTTCTTTTATGTGAAGTCATCACTTAGATGGGATTAGCATATGATCCTCTTATTCTTTTTATTTCTAAGATTGAAGCAAGAAGGTAAAGCATCACAACTCAAACTACTCTATTATATAACTCTCACACTGGATTACATAGATACATAGATCACGAAAGAAGCACTTGAAACTAAATCATACTAAAGCTTTATCCTTCTAAATCATGAAATAACTAGGGATCGAACTAAGATAGATAATGATGGTAAAAGTGATGGTGATACGATACCGGGGCACCTCCCCCAAGCTTGGAACAAGCCAAGGGTGGTGCACATACCCGTGTACTCAAGTGTCTTTCTTCGGTGATAATGGTGATGAGGTACTAGGCTTGTCCTCTGTCTTCCAAGGCATAGGCTCCCCATCATAAAAGTATGAATGCGTTTCCCGAGTCTTGAAATTTGCAGCCAAGCTCATACCTTTAAACCTAGACTCATACTCACAGTTTTGGTTTTGAGGTCAAAAACTTGGGCTTGAAGATGATCAATCTGGTCATTGAGCTTGAAGATAGCATCTCCAATTTCCTTGTTGTCCCACTTGTGCTCACGAACGAATTCGATGATCATGGAGTGATTGGCGCTGCGCCCGCGCTCTACCATCCCTTGGCACTTGAAGATCTCCTACTCCACTGCTTCAAGCCTGGTCTTCTCGCTTCCCTCCTTCTTTGGGCGTTGGACATCCTGGATGTGGAGCACCCCCTCATGAAGCTCGATGGTTTGAGGGTGCTTCATCACCTTCGGGAGGTAAGGGTTGATGACCTTCTCGTAGAACTTATCCTTGGACGAACTTGGTGGCGACATGGCGTTCTAGATCTGTCAGAAAAATAGCCCAAAATAAGAACAAAGGAGAAACTTGTGATACGGTGGTCAAAATAGCCAGAAGTATATATAATGAATTTTTCCCATGCAGGACAAGTAATCTGGGAGAAAACAGAGTCAAAAAAGTCCACGGGGGAGTCACGAGCTCACACGGGGTGGGTGCGCCCCTGAGCTCGTCGCTCCCTCGTGCACTTTCCTGATTGTTTATTACTTTCCTAATTTCCTATATATTCTAAAATGAACAAAAAGTACTTTTATGGAGCTTTTGGGGTCAGTTTACTTACCGTATCACATACCTACTCCTTTTCAGGGTTCTAGAGCGTTCCGGAAGGTCTCTTTTATGTGTTCCTCTGGTGTCATTATTTGAATAATGTTGGTTTCCATTTTAATGGGTGTACCTGAAATATAATGTTTAATTCTTTGCCCATTAACCACCTTTGGATTTGTCCCCTCGGCATTATTGATTTTTGAGTTTTTATCATTTATGCCACCAGTTGTGTCCCACTATTTAGTTTTGCCATTAGAAGTTACAACTACTCAAAAATGCCATCGATCCGTGAGATGCTTGCTCAAAAATGCCATCGTTCCGTTAGATGTTTGCTCAAAAATGCCATTAGACATTGTTATTTTCACGTCAAACCCGTTGACCATGTTATATGACAAAAATAAGCCTAGACCCACATGTCAACTCTCTCTATCTCACAATGATAAGTGTGGCCCCACTTGTCAGGAGTAACCAAGCGAATAACTTTACAGGAAAATAAGAACGCTGTTGGGATCAACTGGGCCCCACACTTTATTGTAGTGAGATAAAGGGAGACCTGGCATGTTGGTTCATAGGTATTTATGTCATTGTAACATGGCAAAAGAGATTTGAGATCACAATAATGCTGTCCAGTGGCATTTTTGAGCATGTGTCTAATGAAGCGATGGCATTTTTGAGTAGTTGAAATTCTTAGTGGAAAAACTGAGTAGTGGGACACAACCGGTGGCATGATTTTTATAGCTCCAGAGCGATAAACTTCTTCGATGATATATGGTCCTTCCCATTTAGAGAGAAGCTTTCTTGCAAAAAATATGAAACAAGAATTGTACAATAGAACTTGATCACCAACATTAAATTCCTGTTTTTGTATTCTTTTGCCATGCCATCTTTTAACCTTTTCTTTAAACAACTCGGCATTTTCATAAGCTTGTGTTCTTCATTCATCTAGAGAACTAATATCAAATAGCCTCTTTTCACCAGCAAATTTGAAAGCATAGTTAAGTTTGGTAATTGCACAATAAGCTTTATGTTCTAATTCTAGAGGTAAATGACATCCTTTTCCATAGACCATTTTATATGGAGACATACCCATAGGATTTTTATAAGCCATTTTATAAGCCCATAATGCATCATCAAGTTTCTTAATCCAATTCTATCTCGATCTATTAACGGTCTATTGCAAAATTAATTTTATTTCCCTATTTCTCAATTCAACTTGACCACTAGACTGAGGATGATAAGGTGATGCAATCCTATGGTTGACACCACATTTAGCTAGAAGTTTACAAAATGCACCATGAATAAAATGTGAACCACCATCAGTCATCAAATATCTAGGGACTCCAAACCTCAGGAAAATAACTTCTTTAAGCATTTTAATAGATGTGTTATGATCAGCACTAGTAGTTGGAGTAGCTTCTAACCACTTAGTAACATAATCAACAGCAACTAAAATATGAGTATACCCATTAGAGGAAGGGAAAGGTTCCAAATAATCAAAGCCCCAAACATTAAATGGTTCAATAACAAGTGAATAATTCATAGGCATTTTCTGACGTCTACCAATATTACCAATTCTTTGACATTCATCACAAGAAAGGGCAAACTTACATGCATCCTTGAAGAGAGAAGGCCAACAAAAACTAGACTGTAATACATTATGTGCAGTTCTATCTCCAGCATGGTGCCCTCCGTATTCCTCGGAATGACACTTCTGTAGGATTTGTTCCTGTTCATGCTCCGGTACACATTGTCTAATAACACCATCTACTCCTTCTTTATATAAATGTGGGTCATCCCAAAAGTAATGTCTTAAATCAAAGAAGAACTTATTCTTTTGTTGGTATGTGTAACTAGGTGGTATATGATGGCTCGTATCCGCGTCAGTATTTCCCCGAAGAGGAAGGGACGATGCAGTACAGCCTCGGTAGGTATTTCCCTCAGTTATGAAATCAAGGTTATCGAACCAGTAGGAGAACCAAGCAACACTATATAAACGGTACCTGCACGCAAAGAACAAATACTTGCAACCCGACGCGTAAGAGGGGTTGTCAATCCCTCTCGGGTAAAAGATAGATTGGTTTGTATAATTTTGGATAAATAGATCTCGCAATAAAACAAAAGAAAATAAATAAATAAAAAGTGCAGCAAGGTATTTTTGGGTTTTTAGAATAATAGATCTGAAAACAAAAGCAAATAAAAATAGATCTCAAAGCAAATATGATAAAGAATAGACCCGGGGGCCGTAGATTTCACTAGTGGCTTCTCTCGAGAAAAATAGCATACGGCGGGTAAACAAATTACTGTTGGGCAATTGATAGAACTTCAAATAATTATGATGATATCCAGGCAATGATCATTATATAGGCTTCACATCCAAGATTAGTAGACCGACTCCTGCTTGCATCTACTACTATTACTCCACACATCGACCGCTATCCAGCTTGCATCTAGTGTATTAAGTTCATGAAAAAATAGAGTAATGCAATAAGAACGATGACATGATGTAGATAAGATCTATTCATGTAGGAATAGACCCCATCTTGTTATCCTTAATAGCAACGATCAATACGTGTCTTGCTGCCCCTTCTGTCACTGGGAAAGAACACCGCACGACCGAACCCATCACAAAGCACCTCTTCCCATGGCAAGAAAAATCGATCTAGTCGGCCTAACTAAACCAAAGATTCGAAGAAGAAATACGAGGCTATAAGTAATCATGCATATAAGAGATCAAAGAAACTCAAATAACTTTCAGGGATAAATAGATCTGATCATAAACTCAAAGTTCATCGGATCCCAACAAACACACCGCAAAAAAGAGTTACATCAAATAGATCTCCAAGAGACCATTGTATTGAGAATCAAAAGAGAGAGGAAGCCATCTAGCTACTAACTACAGACCAGTAGGTCTACAATGAACTACTCACACATCATCGGAGAGGCACCAATGAGGATGATGAACCCCTCCGTGATGGTGTCTATATTGGATCTGGTGGTTCTGGAACTTGCGGCGGATGGAATTGTGTTTCGTCGGCTCCCCTAGGGTTTTTGGTTTTTCAGGGTATTTATAGAGCAAAGAGGCGGTGTGGGAGGCGGCCGAGGTGGGCACAACCCACCAGGGCGTGCCTGGGCCCCCAGGCGAGCCCAGCTGGGTTGTGCTCCCCTCGGAGCCCCCTCTGGTACTTCTTTGGCCCAATAGGTGTCTTCTGGTCCAGAAAAAATCTCCAAAAAGTTTCGCTGCATTTGGACTCCGTTTGGTATTGATTTTCTACGAAGTAAAAAACAAGCAGAAAACAGCAACTGGCACTGGGCACTATGTCAATAGGTTAGTCCCAAAAAATGATATAAAGTTGCTATAAAATGATTGTAAAACATCCAAGAATGATAGTATAACAGCATGGAACAAGCAAAAATTATAGATACGTTGGAGACGTATCAATATACATTTAGCAACAATAAAATTATCATAGTCTGCATACCAAGGATTATTGCAAGAAGTAGAAGCATTTATAACAGCTCACTGCTCATCAGGAAAACTATCATCGATAGGCAGTGGGTCATCAAGAACATTTTCCATCCTAGACAAGTTATCTGCTACAGGATTCTCAGCTCCTTTTCTATCAGCAATATGCAAGTCAAATTCTTGTAGTAAAAGAACCCATCTAATCATTCTAGGTTTAGCATCTTTCTTTTCCATAAGATATTTAATAGCAGCATGATTGATGTGAATAGTAAATTTAAAATCAACAATATAAGGTCTGAATTTATCACATGCAAACACAGCAGCTAATTTTTTTCCTCAGTAGTAGCATAATTCTTTTGAGCACTATCTAGAGTCTTACTAGCATAATGCATAACATTCAATTTCTTATCAACTCTTTGACCTAGAATAGGACCAATAGCATAATCACTAGCATCACACATATTTTCAAAGGGTAAGTTCCAATCAGGTGGTTGAACAATCGGTGCAGAAATTAAGGCTTGCTTAAGTATTTCAAAGGCATCTACACAATCATCATAAAAAACAAATGGAACATCTTTTTGCAAAAGATTAGTAAGAGGCCTAGAAATTTTAGATAAGTCTTTTATGAACCTTCTATAGAAACCAATATGACCAAGGAAACTTCTTATACCTTTGATATCTTTAGGACATGGCATTTTCTCAATTGCATCAACTTTAGTTTTATCTACCTCAATACCTCTTTCAGAAATTTTATGCCCAAGGACTGTACCTTCATTCACCATGAAGTGGCACTTCTCCCAATTCAAGACAAGATTAGTCTTTTCACATCTCTGCAAAACTCAGTCAAGTTTGCTCAAGCAATCGTCCAAAGAGGTTCCATAAATAGAAAAGTCATCCATGAATACTTCAACAATTTTCTCACAGAAAACAGAGAATATAGCAGTCATACATCTTTGAAAAGTAGTAGGTGCATTGCATAAACCAAAAGGCATACATCTATAAGTATAAGTTCCAAAAGCACAAGTAAAAGTAGTTTTCTCTTGATCTTCTTGTGATCAGGGCATTTGAGAAAAAAACAGAATATCCCTCTAGGAAGCAAAAGTGTGTATGCTTAGATAACCTTTCTAACATTTGATCAATAAAAGGAAAATGATAATGATCTTTTCTAGTAGCTTTATTTAATTTCCTGAAATCAATTACCATCCTATAACCAGTTACAATTCTTTGTGGGGTAAGTTCATTTTTATCGTTAGGAACAACGGTAATGCATCCTTTCTTAGGGACACAACGAACAAGACTTACCCATCTACTATCAGCTATAGGATAAATTATATCTGCCTCCAGAAGCTTTAATATTTCAGTTCTTACCACATCCTTCATTTTAGGATTCAAGCGATGTTGATGATCGACAACCGGTTTAGCATCTGGCTCCATATTAATCTTGTGCTGGCATAAACTGGGGCTAATGCCCTTAAGATCATCAAGAGTGTATCCAATTACAGCATGATGCTTCCTTAAAGTTTTAAGTAATCTCTTTTCTTCATGCTCTTTGTCAATTTCCCAATCTTTAGAGTTGCATTTAATTCTTTCCAGAAGATCCCATTTGAATTCAATAGTTTTCTTCATAAAGGAACCAGTAGAAGAAGTATCGAGCATGGATTGATCATTATGAGGAAGTTGAGCATAAAAGTTTTGTATAATTATATCTCTTGAGAGCTCATGATTGGGGCATGTGTGCATCATATATTTAAGCCTCCCCCAAACTTGAGCGATACTTTCTCCTTCACGAGGCAAAAATTATATATATAATTCCGATCATGATGAACCAAATGCATAGGATAAAACTTCTGGTGAAATTCCAGCTTCAACCGGTTCCATTCCCATGTTCCGGTATCATCCAATAGCCTATACCATGTCGATGCCTTTACCCCCAAAGATAAAGGGAATACTTTCTTATTAACTCCAACCTCATATAAACCTGCAAACTTAAATAATCCACAAATTTCATCTATATAAATCAAGTGCATATCATGATGTATTGTTCCATCTCCTACATAAGGATTAGCTAGCAGTTTCTCTAACATACCCGTGGGAATTTCATAATAAATATTTTTAGTAGGTTCAGTAGGTTGAGGAGCAACTCTTATTGCTTTTGCTCGAGGTGAAGATACCCCGAACAAGCGCCTCAAAGGATTATTTTCCATAGTGACAAGTGACAGTAAACTTCAGCACATAATAAAAATGTTTCCTTACCAAATTCCACTTACCAAAGGTGCTTCACTCCCCAGCAATGGAACCATAAAAGAGTATTTATGACCCACAAGTATAGGGGATCAATCATAGTCCTTTCGATAAGAAAGAGTGTCCAACCCAACGAGGAGCAGAAGGAAATGACAAGTGGTTTTTAGCAAGGTATTCTCTACAAGTACTGAAAGTAGCGGTAATAGATAGTTTTGTAGCAAGGTAATTCATAACAAGCAACAAGTGAAAATACTAACCAAGGTGTAGCAAGGTGGACCAATCCTTTTTATAGCAAAGGACAAGCTGGAAAGTTCTCTTATAGTGCGCAAAGCGTTCTCGAGGACACATGGGAACTCTCATCTAGTCACGTTCATCATGTTTAGTTGATTCATGCTCATTACTTTGATAATTTGATATGTGGGTGGACCGGTGCTAGGGTGATGTTCTTACTTGAACAAGCAACCCTCTTATGATTACCCCCTCTCACAAGCATCCGCAACTACGAAAGATGAATTAATATAAATCTAACCATAACATGAAACATATGGATCCAAATCAGCCCCTTACGGAATAACGCATAAACAAGGGTTTAAGCTTCTGTCACTCTCGCAACCCATCATCTATTTATTACTCCCCACCAATGACTTCCCTTAGGCCCAACTATGGTGAAGTTTCATGTAGTCGATGTTCACATGAAACCACTAAAGGAAGAACAACATACATATCATCAAAATATCAAACGAATACCAACTTCACAAGATTACTTATAACAAGACGTCTCCCATGTCCTCAAGAACAAAAGTAGCTACTCAGAAATCATATTCATGTTCAAGATTAGAGGTGTATTACATATGCTTAAGGATCTGAACATTTAATCTTCCACCAAATAAACCAACTAGCATCAACTACAATATGTCAACACTACTAGCAACCCACTGGTACCAATCTGAGGTTTTGGGACAAAGATTGAATAGAAGAGATGGACAAGGGTTTGAGATGAGGTGGTGCTGGTGAAGATGTTGATGAAGATTGGCCAACCCACGATGAGAGGATTGTTGGTGATGTCGATGGCTTCGATTTCCCCCTCCCGAAGGGAAGTATCCCCGGTGGAATTGCTCCGCCGGAGAGCAAAAGTGCTCCTGCCCAGGTTCCATCTCGAGACGGCGGCGCTTTATCCCAAAAGTCTTCTTCTAATTTTTTATAGAGAAAATAGCATCATATAGGAAAAGGTGGGCCTAAGAGGCATGCTGGTGCGGTCACGAGCTCACCAGGCGCGACCTAAGGGGGCGCCCCCTGAGCTCGTGAGTCTCTGGTGGACCCCTCCTGGTATTTCTTCCGGCAATGTTTTTTATATATTCCAAAATAATTCTTCATAATTTTTTAGGTCATTTGGAGCTATGGAGAATATTTATCTCTGTTGTAGCTTTTTCAAGTCCAGAATTCCAGCTGCCAGCAATCTCCCTCTTCATGTGAAACTTGCAAAATAAGAGAGAAAAGGCATTAGAATAGCATCATAAAGTGAAATAGTGACCCAAAATATAATAAATAATAGTATATAAGAATTGGTTTGGTGAATCGGAAACAATTTTATAGAAAAATTGAAGTAAAAACTGCAAAGGTTGCGGCTAATGTTGCAAAAATAAGAGCTTGAATACCGCTTGTAAATAATCCAAGAAACATGACCAGTAGGAAAATATTATGCAAAATGGACGTATCTCCCAACTATGTCCATCACTGAGGACGTGGCTAGTCAACTAGTTTTTAAACACACACTCTGCAGAGGTTGTACAGTTTACCCAAACCATAGGCTCAAACGCCCAACATACCCTGTTCATAGCATGGCACTCTAACTGTGGCTCTGACCTCCCACGGGCTAGCCTTGGGTCGAGGGGATCTGGGTCCTTGCCACCCCGTGGCAATACTATTCCCTTTGGGAATCTCAACTCTTGGATATCCTTAACCAACCCAGACCCTCTAACTTTGGATGGCCTCTTCCTCGTGAAGGAAGATCACTCGTCTAGGTTTCCCTCTTTAGAGACACATGATAGAGACATAGCTATAAACAAAATATGGCCCCCCATAGGTAAATGTGGTTGTACGGGTTAGTTTGGTTCTGTGGCACTTTTGTCTCACCCAACCTGGAGGAGGTTGTTAACATGTTTAATTACTATAACAGTGTGCTCCTGCAACATTAGACTTGCACGGAAAGTAAACAAGCAATAGCAAGAAGTAACAGCCTATCTCCAGTAGTGTTTTACCACTAGGATGTAGGACAAAGCAGGAATAAGAAGCAACAGTAATAAGTAACATCCTATCTCCAGTAGTGTTTTATCACTGTAAATAGGATCAAGCATAAATACTGAGCATTTACGGTACAACAGAAGTAAATAACAACAAGTAAACAACAGAAGTAAATCAACTGCAAACACGTCCCGGAAAAAACCGACACAAAAATAGCAAATAACAAGGAGCAAAACCTCAGGGTGTACATCATAGAAATGACTTGCCTTGACACTTGAGGCCTACCGAGCAGGGTTCCGGCAATGCCTGGTAACATGACGGTGGATTTCGGGGTTCCAAAATGGCCTAATAAGGGACAAAGGTAAAATGGTAATTATAGTGGGTGGAGACATGATGGAAGTGGATGTGTCGAAAAGTGGGCGATGAGTGGAGAATGTGGGCATTGGTTTCGTCGAAAACGGAGTTGGTGCTGAAAAGATATGAGGGGTTGAAGTGGAAGGACCTTTGTGTAAATAAAATATTTACTTTTAGGTCCCTTGTGCAAATCTGTTGGCGCCTTCTCTCTGAATGCGCTTTCCAGAGAGGAGAGCATATTATGGCCGAGGCGTTTTCTAGAGAAGTAAATGGTTACCTCTCCAGTACGCTTTCAGAAGGGGGAAGCGTCCTCCGGTGTTTGCGCGTCCACTTAAGTCATGGGCCCGCGGCTTGGGTCGCTGAAGGGAGGGGCCTATGCTCCTTCTCTCTCATCCTCCTTCTTCTCTTCTTTTTCCTTGTGTCAGAGACAGAGGGTCGGCTCCGCTCCGGCGTCACAGCTGCTCCGTTGGTCGATGGCTTGCGGCGAGGGGGGAATGGATGTGTCAGTCGACGGCGAGCCTGCACTTGCCTGTGGTGGTGGAGGGGATGGACTGAGGCGGCCGGACGATGGCGATGGCGGCTACGGGTGGAGCTCGGGCTCGGGGCTACGGCCTGCCCCAGGCCAAGATGGAGGGCGGGGAGTCGTGGTGGTGGTGGTGGTAGTCGATGGTGGTGGCTAGGTGGAGAGGAGAGGGGAGGAGGCGCTCGTCTCGTCCCCAAAAATGATATAAAATGGCATATAAAGCATACAAGATTGATAATATAATAGCATGAAACAATAAAAAATTATAGGTATGTTGGAGACATATCAGCATCCCCAAGCTTAATTCCTGCTCATCCTCGAGTAGGTAAATGATAAAATAGAATTTTTGATGTGAAATGCTACCTAACATGTCTTAATCATGTAGTCATTTGGGGTATGAATGTTGACAAGCGCTGACTCAGTAGATATCAAAACGATAATATAAAAGAATGCTAGAAAATAATCACTACTAGGGAAAAGCTTATACACAAAGGATTATCAGCAGCGCTGGTTAAAACTATGCGCTAATGCTACTTACCCATAGCGCGGGGTCACACAGGGCGCTACTGCTATGTAGATAGCAGTAGCACGGCTCCAGGAAAACGCGCTACTACTATAATTCCCAAACTATTGCCGATAGGCTAGGTATAGTAGTAGCGGGCTTGAAAAACACGCGCTACTGCTAAGTTTATAGTAGTAGCTCATTTTCAGGGGAGAGCTCTACTGCTAAGTTTGAACCGTGACACATGGCTGGCCCCACATAGCAGTAGCGTGTGTTGCTGGAGTGCGCTACTGCTACGTTTTTAGCAGTAGCGCATTTTCCCAACACTCGCTGCTGCTAAGGCGCAGTAGCCACATTTTCCCACCCCCTCCCCTCCCCCATCCTTTCTTCCTTTCACTTTCCCCTAGCTCCCACCTCCTCTCTCCCTCACTTTGCTTCTTCCTCACTACTTCTCCCCCATTACTCTCTTTCATCTACCTCTCTTTCTCTCTCTCTTTAATGCTCTCCTAGCTACCACCTCCATTAATGCAACTCCTTTCTCTTTTCCTCCCCCTCCACTAGCTAGTTAGAGTCATCTCCTTCCCCAACTAGCTAGGTAGATCTAACCATTTAATGAAGTGACCTATGTACCTCCCTAACAAGATGTAGCCATGTCAAGAAGTAAGCTTTGTCCATTTTTGAACATCACCTAGGTGTGTGGCGACACCTATCGACATCATCATCACCGTGCTCGATCTCGAGATAGGTGATTAAAAGTTTGTGCTTTTGCAAGAATGGAAATATGTGTATGTGTGCGATATGACATAATCGGGCGATATGATGGAAATTCTGTGTGTGGCATGAGTTGCAGCCGAATTGTGCTTGAGTTGCCTATGTTTTGCCGAAATGTCGGTTTATTTCCATTTCGGCGAATTTCGGGCAAACTCTATATGTCCTATTTTTAGGGAAGGTCATGCCGAATTTTTGTATGACTTTGATGCATGCATGCATTTTTATAATCAATTTGTTTATTATTACCACGCAGGCGTTCATGATGGTTAGTGGAACGATGGTGGAAAGGTGGTTGCGATTGGCGGTGCAGGACATGAATGAGAATAACCGGACAGAGATTTTATGTCTGTGTCGAAGATGCAAAGGAGGAGTTTGGCTCGACCCCTATGAGGATGGTCGTTTGATGGCGTACCTGCTCATGATTGGTTTCATGGATGGCTATACTCGGTGGATAATTGAAGATGATGATGATGATGAGGACGCCGACGGGGCAGCCAATGATGACACGGGGCCAGACGAAGAGATGACCGATAATGGCGGCGGAGAAGGGGCCGAACATGGCAGCGGGGAAGAGGCCGGACATGACGACGGAAAAGAGGCCGGACATGGCGGCGGAGAAGAGGCTGGACATGGCGGCGGAGAAAACATGGACTACACACCGCAGACTTCGTCGCTACTAAGTTCAATCGTGCGGGACCCTCATGTTCGAGACCTACTTCGCAAGGAGACGAGTACCGATAGAGCTGCTTCTAGAGAGGAGGCCAAGCTAGAGCAACTATTGATACACTCAAACACTTCATTGTATGATGGTTGCGATCCCGAGGTGACCCGCTTGAGTTTCACGCTCGAACTTCTGAAGACGAAGGCTAAAAACAAATGGACCGACAGTAGCCTCGATGAGCTTCTCAAGTACCTAAAGAATGTTCTTCCTGCGGGGAATCTATGTCCTACTAGTGTGGATGAGGCCAAGAAGATTGTGTGCCCTCTTGATCTGCCGCACGTTAGATACCATGCATGCATCAACGATTGCATCATATATCAGAAGGAGCACGCGAAAAAAACCAGCTGTCCGGCGTGCAATGCTCCTCGATACAAGAAGGCCGGAAAGAAATCTCCCCAGAAAGTTGTATGGTATTGTGACACCCCCGGCCCGATTGTGCACTAATCATACACACAAATGCACACGATCAAGCCTAAGGACTCACGGGAAGATATCACAACACAACTCTAAAACATAAATAAAGTCATACAAGCTTTATATTACAAGCCAGGGGCCTCGAGGGCTCGAATACATAAGCTTGCGAACAAGCGTCAGCGGAAGCATCAGATATCTGAGTACAGATATAAAAGAAAGCACAGAAAGGCCTTTAGAAAGGCGGGACAAAATAAAACACTATGATCGAAAGGCGTAGGCCTCCTGCCTGGGACCCTCCGATCCTACTCCTGGTCGTCAGTCAACTCATAGCAGAATCCATCCTCTGGGTAGTAGTAGTAGCGATCATCGGCAGGGCAGCTGTCTCAGGGGCTCCGTCATCTAGTCACGACAAACTGATATGGGGAGAAAAGGAAAACAAAGCAACCGTGAGTACTCAGAAGTACTCAGCAAGCAAGGATCTACACTACATATGCAACATTTTCAAGGGGAGGCTGTATATGTGGACTGGGCTGCAGAAATGCCAGAATAGAGAGAAGGCCTAGTCCTATCGAAGACTAGCATCTTCAGTGGTCTTGCAGCAGTAGAAGAGAGTAGAACAATTCAATATAATGTAGCAGTATCATTAAGTCTCATCCTCACCCAGAGATCCTTTCTCGACTCCCTGCGAGAAAGCAATCCCAGAGCCATACAGTCATCAACCTCGTCCGGAGATCCCTTCTCGACTCCCTGCGAGAAGCAATCCCAGAGCCATAGTATCCAAGTATCCAGTTCTAAATTGTATCAATCAGGATACAACTCCGAGTGTCCGTTACCTTAGGACAGGCTATCGATAGAAGTTTTCTTCCCTGCAGGGGTGCACCAACTTACCCAACACGCTCGATTAACTCCGGCCGGACACACTTTCCTGGGTCATGCCCGGCCTCGGCCAAACAACACATCGCAACCCTACCTACAGCTCAGTAGAGAGGTCCCCGCCGGTCTACATCCTAAGCGCAAGGGGGTCTTGGCCATCGCCCCTCACCCTCCGGGTCGTTGCGCACATGGCTCAGATCCAAGCACCACCGCAATGGCGCCAATCACTCCATGCCGCACTGATGAATTGGACGTCTGACAGAGCTTTTGGCTGATGCATATGATGCAGAACGCCCATACTATGCCCATGTGATGGTTAGTGCTATCAGACCAGAGGCCTGCTCGGATCAAATATCCAAATCGTTAGGACTAGGGGCTTGCGGTAACGAGCAGAGACTCACGAAAGATGTGACCCCGTCGCCCCGTCTCGAGGACTTGCTGCAAGGGTTAAGAATGCCCGGCCGCGCCTCGTATTCACCACTCGGGCACCACACTGGCACCCGTCTTCACAACACTCGCCACTTAGGCACACGCGGGTACCCCTCAGGGTCGACCCGCCTTTCCAAGTAATCAACAGTACAGTCCAAGTATCCGTGTGTCCATAACATCAGGGGAATCTGAGGTATCACCCTCGTTTGATTTCCCACTCGATGTATCCGTCAAGGTGAACTCGGAGGAATCACCCTCGCTGGGTTCACACTTGAGGTGTTGTACGACAGCGTCGTTACCGGAAGTGGTGAAGGAGGAATCACCCTCGATGACCACGACCGAATAGCTACTCTGCAGAGTTAACATCAGAAGTGCTACAAGAGGTTTCACCCTCGGCACTCGATAGTAACGCTGTAGTGTCGTTACAACTAAAGGGGGTGATGTGCGGTGTCGGGGCCTGGTCTTCAATCCCGTTGATCGGGTCTTCTGACAATCCAGCGCGGCAGTCGGGATAAGTGGGGTCACTGATAGGTCTCTACCCAGCCTAGACTAAACAGTTTAGGATATGCAGGTAATTATCAACAGCAGGTTACAATAAACAGGCTATGCATTAGAATAGGTAAAGCAGTAGCAGCAGCAATTCTAATGCAAGCATGGGAAATTAGAATGGGCGATATCGGGATGATCAAAGGGGGGGCTTGCCTGGTTGCTCGGCGGCAAGGGCAAGGTCTTCAGGGGTCGTCGAACTCCGGAGCTGCGTCGGTCTCGGGGACGACATCGGGGTCGGGGGGGGCTATCGAGAGAGAAGAGGGGGAGGAAACAGTATAAATACACAGCAAACATGGGCAACACAATGTACGACAAGGCAATACGCAGTGCTAGGGGTAGTCTAACACAGTACTACACGTATCAGACGGAGCGGGAGAATATCTGACGATATTTCCCGGGTCTTTGTAATTATCGGATAGACGATTCGGAGGGGGACGGTTCCATGTTCGGATAGATAGGGACGCGTGACGGACGAACGGACCACGTATCTGAATTCGTCTCGTCGTTCTGAGCAACTTTCATATAGAAAGTATTTTCATCCGAGCTACGGTTTATTTTCTATTAAATTTCAATGATTTATTCAAATTCTGGAATTATTTAAATAATTAAATTAGAATTATCCGAAATAGTGTATGCTGACGTCATGATGATGTCAGCATGACATCAGCAATTAGTTAAGATTAATTAGGGTCTAATTAAGTTAATCACAGATTAATTAGGCTAAGTTAATTAACATGATGAATTAGGTTAATTAATTACTTACCTAATTATTATTATTATTATTATTTTAAATCTCTTTTTTTTAATTCGTTTTGGGGTGGGCCCTCATTGTCATAGGCCCAGGGGGCCTTAACGGGCGCGGGGTGCGGGCATGGCCTGAACGGGCGCTGCGGGCGCCCGACCGCAGCCAGAGGCCATAGCCCGGCGCGGCTGGGCGCCGGCAGCAACGGCGCCGGCCAAGGGTTGCGGCGGAGGGGGTGGCCGCGGACCGGCTGGGCGGAGCGGGCGCAGGGGGGCGCGGCTGGAGGTGGTGGTGGTGGCGGCGAGCGGCGAGCAGGGCGGCGCGATGGTGGTGCGGGGACAGAGGTGGGGCGCGGTGCGCGGAGCGGCGGTTGCGGTGGTGGTGGTGGCAGCGGCGCAGCTCACAGGGCGCAGCGGGCAGCAGCAGGCCGCGGGCGGCCGCGCGGGCGTGCACAGGCAGCGCGCGCGCTCGGGCGCGGCAGCGGCGAGCAGAGGGACTCGCGTGGGCGCGGGCGAAGCAGTGCAGCAGCAGTGGTCGCCGGCGAGCGCGGTGCATGGGCGGCGACAGGGGAGAGAGGAGGACCGGGGTCCTCACCGCGGGCGTAGGGTTCGGGGCAATGGGGGATGAGGAGGAGGACGGAGACGACGTGCGTAGGGGAAGCAGGCCGGCGAGGAGGTCCGGCGAGGTCCAGGCGGCGGTGACGGCGTCGGGTCGTCGTGCCCCGATCCGATCTGGATCGGGGGAGGGGAGGGGAACGACGTGGGGGGGAGGAAGGAGTGGGGGAGTGGATAAGGTTTCGGGGGGGTGAGGGGGGTGGATAAGGGAGGAGTGGGGTGGGCTTGCAGGGCCAGTTGGGCCGGCCTGTTGCTGGGCCGGAGCCCAGTGGGGAGGGGGGAGTTTTCCTTCTTGATTTTTGCTTTATTTCTTTTCTGTTTTTTGTTTTTGCAATAACGTGTGGCCTCACAATTAGTTTTGTAAAATATGTGAACTAGTCACAAAACTCCAGTGCATAATCTACTAATGCCATAAAATGGTTTTGAGTCCATACCATTTCATGTACAATTTTATAAAACAAAAGGGGGTTTAAATACTGCTGTTTTGGCACTGTTAGAGTTACTTAATTAATTTATTAAATGTTGGTTACAATTTTAGAATAGTCTCTGGAATATTTGCCATTTAATGAACAATTTAGTTTTCAAATTTGAACAACTTTTATTTTCCACTTTCATTTAAATTTGAATTTGAGTTAGGAGTTGAAATGCAATATGATGCGAATGATGTTTAGGCACTGATAATCATGATGACATGGCATAATCAAAAGGGTGATTACTGTAGTTAACCACTGGGGGTGTTACAAATCTCCTCTACTAACAAGAATTCTCGTCCCGAGAATTAAGAGGTAGAAGGAAAAAGTTCGGGGTATTCCGCACGAAGATTATCCTCGCGTTCCCAAGTGGCTTCATCTTCAGTATGATTTGACCACTGCACTTTGAGGAACTTGGTAACCTTTTGACGGGTCCGACGTTCAGCTTCATCGAGAATGCGGATCGGATGCTCCTTATAAGATAGATCATCATGCAATTCGAGCATTTCGTGATCCACAGCTTGGTGCGGAGATTCCTTGAAGCATTTACGAAGTTGCGACACATGGAAGACGTCGTGGATATGAGAGAATTGCGGCGGCAACTCCAATTTATACGCCACCTGACCACGTCTAGCAATTATGCGGAAAGGACCAATGTAGCGCGGAGCTAACTTGCCCTTGATTCCAAAACGGTGAGTGCCTTTCATCGGGGTGACTCGCAGATAAGCCTGATCACCAGGTTGATAAGTCAAACCCCATCGTTTGCGATCATAGTTGCTCTTCTGGCGGTCCTGAGCCGCCTTGAGATTTTCCCGGACAATACGAACTTGTTCTTCGGCGTGTTGAATAATATCCGGACACACGAGCGGTCGTTCCCCAGTTTCTGACCAATTCAGAGGGGTTCGACACTTACGTCCATATAGAACTTCAAAGGGAGCCATTTTCAAACTGGCTTGATAGCTGTTGTTATAAGAGAACTCGGCATAAGGAAGAGATTCTTCCCACTTCTTACCGAATGAAATAACACAAGCTCGAAGCATGTCTTCAAGCACTTGATTGACTCGTTCGACTTGGCCTTGAGATTGAGGGTGATAAGCTGAACTCCAGGTAATATGAGTTCCCATAGCTGTTTGGAAACTTTCCCAGAACTTTGAGGTGAAAAGACCGCCACGGTCCGAACTGATCTCCTTCGGAATACCGTGGAGTGAAACAATTCTGGAGATATACAACTCTGCTAACTGACTAGCAGTGATAGTCTCTTTGACGGGCAGAAAGTGTGCAACTTTAGAGAGTTGGTCGACGACGACAAGAATAGCATCGTGACCCTTCTGTGACCTGGGAAGTCCTGTAACGAAATCCATCTGAACCTTATCCCATTTCCATAGAGGAATAGGAAGTGGTTGCAGAATTCCAGCTGGTTTCTGATGTTCTGCTTTAACGCGACGACACACATCACATTCGGCAACATAACGAGCAATGTCCTGCTTCATTTTAGACCACCAGTACCTTTGACGGAGATCACGATACATCTTGGTGCTACCTGGATGAATAGACAATGGTGTGTCATGTGCCTCCATCATGACTTTGTCAGTCATGAGTTCGAAACGAGGTACGACAATGCGGTTTCTGAAATACAAGGTTCCATCTTCAGACAGCGAGAAATCCCTGTACTTTACAAGGTGAAGGTCTTTCTTCATCAGATCAATTTCAGCATCTTTAGCTTGCACATTCTTAACAGCATTCTCAAGATCTGGTTGTATCACAAGGTTATTTAGAGAGCCCTGTGGGACAATAAGCAGATCAGCTTGCATAGTTCTTCAAAAAGACGAGGTTGAGCTCGCCTAACCATGAGGTTGTTGCAATAGGACTTGCGGCTTAAGGCATCAGCCATCACGTTAGCCTTACCAGGGGTATAGGAAATACCCAAATCATAGTCCGCAATGGCCTCCATCCATCTTTGCTGACGGAGGTTTAGAGAAGGTTGAGTAAACAAGTACTCAGACTTTTATGATCCGTGTAGATCTCGCAACGATTACCGAGAAGGTAATGTCGCCACAACTGCAGTGCATAGATCACAGCAGCTAGTTCTAGATCATGTACCGGATAATTCTCTTCATGTGGGCGCAACTGACGAGAGCCATAAGCAACCACTTTACGCTCTTGCATTAGGACACAGCCTAATCCTTCACAGGATGCGTCACAATAGATTACAAAGTCTTTGCGGGTATCTGGAGGAGATAGTACTGGGGCAGATGTTAGCTTGTCTTTGAGTGATTGAAAACTTTCCTGACATTTTTCTGTCCATTCGAACTTAACGCCCTTGTGAAGCAGATCAGTCAAAGGCTTAGCAATCTTGGAAAAGTTCTCGACAAATCGACGGCAATAGCTTGCAAGGCCGAGAAAACTTCTCACTTGCTTGACGTTCTTTGGAGGAGTCCAGTCCAGAATAGCCTGAACTCGTTCTGGGTTAACGGCAATGCCATCTTTGGAAATCACATGACCAAGGTAAGTTACTTCAGAAAGCCAGAATTCACATTTGGAGTATTTGGCATACAACTGGTGTTCTCGGAGCCTTTCCAGTACTAGACGGAGGTGTTCAGCATGTTCTTCTTTATTCTTCGAATAAACCAGAATATCATCCAGATATACCACGACAAATTTATCGAGGTAATCCATGAAGATGTAGTTCATTAGGCGGGAGAATGTGGCTGGAGCATTTGTTAAGCCAAATGACATGACAGTGTACTCATAAGAGCCATAGCGAGTAACAAATGCAGTCTTCGGAATATCCTCTTCACGAACACGGATCTGATGGTATCCCAATCTCAAATCAAGCTTAGAGAATACTGAGGAACCGGCAAGTTGACCATACAAATCATTGATCAGGGGAAGCGGATATTTGTTCTGGATTGTTGCTTGGTTGATAGGTCGGTAATCCTGAACCAACTGGTTAGTTCCATCCTTCTTCTTAACGAAGAGTGAAGGTGCTCCCCAAGCAGAGGAACTGGGGCGGATGAAACCTTTCTTAAGTGACGTGTCGATTTCTTCCTTAAGTTCAAGAAGGTGGTGCGGAGGCATCTTATAAGGACGCTTCGCAATAGGAGTTGTGCCAGGCTTCAAGTCGATGACGAACACAACAGCTCTAGCAGGCGGTATTCCTGGAAGTTCTTCTGGAAAGACATCTTGAAATTCACGAACAACTGGAACGTTCTCGATGCCTTCAAGAGGTGAAGCGTTCAATGCATTTAGGACATATATCTGAGCTTCGGCGTCCTGCACTGTACGAGCTGAGTATCTGACAGTCTGACCGGAAGGGTGTGTGAGGCGGACTGTTTCAGTGGCACAGTCAATCAAAGCTTTATGGGGCTTCAACCAGTCCATACCCAGAATAATGTCTATGTTGGAGGTCTTGAGAGCAATGAGTGAAACGGGGAACATCAATCCTCCGATCACAATGTGGTTACCGTGGCTTACCATGGTAGTTTGCCAATTAGCCCCAGGCGGATGGATTACTAATGGGATGGACATCTCCTCAAAAAGTATATCATGGCTTCGCGCAAAACTTTCGGACATGAAGGAGTGCGATGCTCCAGAATCAAAGAGGACTGAAGCTGGGATTGAATTCACTAGAAGGGTGCCCATCACAATGTTGGGGTCCTGTCGAGCTTCTTCCATGTTGACTTGGTTGACATGAACAAGTTGACTAGCCGGTAGTCTGGTTCCAATGTTCCTAGAAGGATGTTTTCGACGGCTCTTCCTGCAACCAGCAGAAGGACGTGGTGCATCCTGACGAAAAGCCATAGCATCAGGCGGTCCAGCATGAACCGATAGCTGTCTCGGCGGTGAAGGCAAACGAGGTGCAACATAGGACGGCCTTGGTGTTGGAGCAGGTCGGTGGTGTACATTGTGCGGGATCCACACTCGACGCTTCTGAACAGGCTGACCCGAGGATGAGCCAGCTCCATGAGTGCGCTTGAATGACTCCTGGCATTCAGTCAGAGCTGTTTCAATTTGGAAAGATTTGCTGACAAGCGTTGCGTAGTCTGTGAAATCATGGACAGCAAGTGCAAGTTTTATATCAGTACGTTGTCCTTCATGGAATTTCTCCTGCTTGCGAGTGTCGGTGTTGACATCATCCTCAGCATAGCGGGACAGTTCGATAAATTTCCTCTGATATTCATCCACAGCCATTTTGCCCTGTGAGAGTTTGCGAAACTCCTGCTTCTTCTGGTCGATCAGACCTTGAGGAATGTACCATGCACGAAAGGCTGACCGAAATTCCTGCCAAGTGGTTACAGTTTCAGCAGGCAACATACCCTTGTGGCTTTCCCACCATTGAGCAGCTGAACCCCTTAGGTGATACGTCGCATAGGTGACGTAACTATCAGGGATAACATTAGCCGACTTCAACTGAAAGGCAATGTCACGGAGCCAATTATTAGCATCCATTGGATCAGTCGAGCTACGAAAAGCGGACGGATTGAGGCGCACAAATTCTGACAGTGTTATTGGTGTAGGATGCTGATGAGCATTCTGGTTTGGGAACTGAGCCAATATCCCGTTCATAACCTGACGGTTCAGTTCAAATTGCTGCATCATTGCGGCAATATAAGGTGGAGGTGGAGAATCGTCAGCCATCCTGCCAAATCAACAGGGGTAGTTTAGCAAGAAAAACTGCAGGTGTATGGAATGATTCATGAAGTAACACGCACAACAGAAGAAGTGCAATAGATACTTCATCATATTCGCACCAGACATTCGAATCCACACATAGCCTCGGTTAGTATCCGGCATTACGACAGTTGAAAAGGGAGGGCTAGACATCTAGGCGGCGCGCAGGCACGCGGTAGGGAAGTACACAACGAGACATAGCAAAGGCTACATCAACGTCGGAGAAAACTATTGGAGCGAGGAATCTGCAAGTGACAACATAGGGTGCCCTCGATAAAAGGATCCTGTAAGCAGAACCTGGCCCACAATCTTGAAGCAAGGGGGGATATTTTCAGAACTCCGGGTGGATGTGAGCACGAGAACCTAATGTTGGAGTTAGTAAAATTTTAACCCGAATAGGAGAGAGATCAGAGTCCCAGAATAAAGGTCGAGGAGTAAAAGATCCTAATACCACCCAATTGGCGACGTGGGCCCGTAAGCCACACAGCCAAGTTAGTAAAACAGTTTTCGGTTACTAGACTCAACTTCGGCCAAGGAGTTGGAAAAGGGGGCTTCCTAGAGGCAGTTGGCTCTGATACCAACATGTGACGCCCCTGGCCCGATCGTGCACTAATCATACACGCAAATGCACACGATCAAGCCTAAGGACTCACGGGAAGATATCACAACACAACTCTAAAACATAAATAAAGTCATACAAGCTTTATATTACAAGCCAGGGGCCTCGAGGGCTCGAATACATAAGCTTGCGAACAAGCGTCAGCGGAAGCATCAGATATCTGAGTACAGATATAAAAGAAAGCACAGAAAGGCCTTTAGAAAGGCGGGACAAAATAAAACACTACGATCGAAAGGCGTAGGCCTCCTGCCTGGGACCCTCCGATCCTACTCCTGGTCGTCAGTCAACTCATAGCAGAATCCATCCTCTAGGTAGTAGTAGTAGCGATCGTCGGTAGGGCAGCTGTCTCAGGGGCTCCATCATCTAGTCACGACAAACTGATATGGGGAGAAAAGGAAAACAAAGCAACCGTGAGTACTCAGAAGTACTCAGCAAGCAAGGATCTACACTACATATGCAACATTTTCTAGGGGAGGCTGTATATGTGGACTGGGCTGCAGAAATGCCAGAATAGAGAGAAGGCCTAGTCCTATCGAAGACTAGCATCTTCAGCGGTCTTGCAGCAGTAGAAGAGAGTAGAATAGTTCAATATAATGTAGCAGTATCATTAAGTCTCATCCTCACCCAGAGATCCTTTCTCGACTCCCTGCGAGAAAGCAATCCCAGAGCCATACAGTCATCAACCTCGTCCGGAGATCCCTTCTCGACTCCCTGCGAGAAGCAATCCCAGAGCCATAGTATCCAAGTATCCAGTTCTAAATTGTATCAATCAGGATACAACTCCGAGTGTCCGTTACCGTAGGACAGGCTATCGATAGAAGTTTTCTTCCCTGCAGGGGTGCACCAACTTACCCAACACTCTCGATTAACTCCGGCCGGACACACTTTCCTGGGTCATGCCCGGCCTCGGCCAAACGACACATCGCAACCCTACCTACAGCTCAGCAGAGAGGTCCCCGCCGGTCTACATCCTAAGCGCAAGGGGGTCTTGGCCATCGCCCCTGACCCTCCGGGTCGTTGCGCACATGGCTCCGATCCAAGCACCACCGCAATGGCACCAATCACTCCATGCCGCACTGTTGAACTGGACGTCTGACAGAGCTTTCGGCTGATGCATACAATGCAGAACGCCCATACTATGCCCACGTGATGGTTAGTGCTATCAGACCAGAGGCCTGCTCGGATCAAATATCCAAATCGTTAGGACTAGGGGCTTGCGGTAACGAGCAGAGACTCACGAAAGATGTGACCCCGTCGCCCCGTCTCGAGGACTTGCTGCAAGGGTTAAGAATGCCCGGCAGCGCCTCGTATTCACCACTCGGGCACCACACTGGCACCCGTCTTCACAACACTCGCCACTTAGGCGCACGCGGGTACCCCTCAGGGTCGACCCGCCTTTCCAAGTAATCAACAGTACAGTCCAAGTATCCGTGTGTCCATAACATCAGGGGAATCTGAGGTATCACCCTCGTTTGATTTCCCACTCGATGTATCCGTCAAGGTGAACTCGGAGGAATCACCCTCGCTGGGTTCACACTTGAGGTGTTGTACGACAGCGTCGTTACCGGAAGTGGTGAAGGAGGAATCACCCTCGATGACCACGACCGAATAGCTACTCTGCAGAGTTAACATCAGAAGTGCTATAAGAGGTTTCACCCTCGGCACTCGATAGTAACGCTGTAGTGTCGTTACAACTAAAGGGGGTGATGTGCGGTGTCGGGGCCTGGTCTTCAATCTCGTTGATCGGGTCTTCTGACAATCCAGCGCGGCAGTTGGGATAAGTGGGGTCACTGATAGGTCTCTACCCAGCCTAGACTAAATAGTTTAGGATATGCAGGTAATTATCAACAGCAGGTTACAATAAACAGGCTATGCATCAGAATAGGTAAAGCAGTAGCAGCAGCAATTCTAATGCAAGCATGGGAAATTAGAATGGGCGATATCGGGATGATCAAAGGGGGGGGGGGCTTGCCTGGTTGCTCGGCGGCAAGGGCAAGGTCTTCAGGGGTCGTCGAACTCCGGAGCTGCGTCGGTCTCGGGGACGACGTCGGGGTCCGGGGGGCTATCGAGAGAGAAGAGGGAGAGGAAACAGTATAAATACACAGCAAACATGGGCAACACAATGTACGACAAGGCAATACGCAGTGCTAGGGGTAGTCTAACACAGTACTACACGTATCAGACGGAGCGGGAGAATATCTGACGATATTTCCCGGGTCTTTGTAATTATCGGACAGACGATCCGGAGGGGGACGGTTCCATGTTCGGATAGATAGGGACGCGTGACGGACGAACGAACCGCGTCTCTGAATTCGTCTCGTCGTTCTGAGCAACTTTCATATAGAAAGTATTTTCATCCGAGCTACGGTTTATTTTCTATTAAATTTCAACGATTTAATCAAATTCTGGAATTATTTAAATAATTAAATTAGAATTATCCGAAACAGTGTATGCTGACGTCATGATGACGTCAGCATGACATCAGCAGTTAGTTAAGATTAATTAGGGTCTAATTAAGTTAATCACAGATTAATTAGGCTAGGTTAATTAACATGATGAATTAGGTTAATTAATTACTTACCTAATTATTATTATTATTATTATTTTAAATCTCTTTTTTTTAATTTGTTTTGGGGTGGGCCCCCATTGTCAAAGGCCCAGGGGGCCTTAACGGGCGCGGGGTGCGGGCATGGCCCGAACGGGCGCTGCGGGCGCCCGACCGCAGCCAGAGGCCATAGCCCGGCGCGCCGGCAGCCACGGCGCCGGCCAAGGGCGGCGGCGGAGGGGGTGGCCGCGGATCGGCTGGGCGGAGCGGGCGCAGGGGGGGCGGCTGGAGGTGGTGGTGGTGGCGGCGAGCGGCGAGCAGGGCGGCGCGATGGTGGTGCGGGGACAGAGGCGGAGCGCGGAGCGGCGGCTGCGGTGGTGGTGGTGGCAGCGGCGCAGCTCACAGGGCGCAGCGGGCAGCAGCAGGCCGCGGGCGGCCGCGCGGGCGTGCACAGGCGGGGCGCGCGCTCGGGCGCGGCAGCGGCGAGCAGAGGGACTCGCGCGGGCGTGGGCGAAGCAGTGCAGCAGCAGTGGTCGCCGGTGAGCGCGGTGCATGGGCGGCGACAGGGGAGAGAGGAGGACCGGGGTCCTTACCGCGGGCGTAGGGTTCGGGGCAATGGGGGATGAGGAGGAGGACGGAGACGACGTGCGTAGGGGAAGCAGGCCGGCGAGGAGGTCCAGGCGGCGGTGACGGCGTCGGGTCGTCGTGCCCCGATCCGATCTGGATCGGGGGAGGGGAGGGGAACGACGTGGGGGGAGGAAGGAGTGGGGGAGTGGAATAGGTTTTCGGGGGGTGGGGGGGTTGGAAAGGGAGGAGTGGGGTGGGCTTGCAGGGCCAGTTGGGCCGGCCTGTTGCTGGGCCGGAGCCCAGTGGGGAGGGGGGAGTTTTCCTTCTTGATTTTTGCTTTATTTCTTTTCTGTCTTTTGTTTTTGCAATAACGTGTGGCCTCAAAATTAGTTTTGTAAAATATGTGAACTAGTCACAAAACTCCAGTGCATAATCTACTAATGCCATAAAATGGTTTTGAGTCCGTACCATTTCATGTACAATTTTATAAAACAAAAGGGGGTTTAAATACTGCTGTTTTGGCACTGTTAGAGTTACTTAATTAATTTATTAAATGTTGGTTACAATTTTAGAATAGTCTCTGGAATATTTGCCATTTAATGAACAATTTAGTTTTCAAATTTGAACAACTTTTATTTTCCACTTTCATTTAAATTTGAATTTGAGTTAGGAGTTGAAATGCAATATGATGCGAATGATGTTTAGGCACTGATAATCATGATGACATGGCATAATCAAAAGGGTGATTACTGTAGTTAACCACTGGGGGTGTTACAGGTACCTACCGATCACTCCTCATCTGTAATGTTATTTTGTAGATCCCAAGGAAGCAAAGCTCATGCGTTGGCACTCGGAGAGGAAAAAGCCCGACGATGGAGATGATCCGAGGCTCAGACACCTCGCGGATGCAAGCCAGTGGAGAGCGTTCAATGCCGAATATCGATATTTCATAGGTGATGCAAGGAACATCGTGCTTGGCACGTGTACCAATGGCATGAATCCGTTTGGCAACCAGAACACCAACCATAGCACATGGCACATGTTTGTATGGATGTACAACCTCACCCTGGTTGTGCATGTTGTCGGAGTACATACACATGAGCATGCTGATTCAAGGGCCGAAACAACTGGGAAATAATATTAATCTGTATCTGGGGCTACTTCAAGAGGAATTAGACACGTTATGGAAAACACCGGCCAAGACATGGGACGCCAGCAAAGGCGAGTATTTCTATATGAGAGCCGTGCTGATCACGACGATGCACGACTATCTCGGTTACGGATATGTTGCAAGCCAGGTGTGCCATGGATATTGCGGATGCACGTGGTGCATGGATGATACGATGTCTCAGCAGCTAATGTCAACGAAAGATGGCGGGTCTAGGAAAATCATGTACATGGGGCATCGAAGATGGCTCGAGAAGGACGTCCAGTGGAGAAACTATGGAGATCTATTCAATGGTGAGGCTGAGCATCGAGGACCTCCACGTAAGCGGAGTGGCGCTGAAATCGATGAGCTGTTGAAAAACTAGGAACAGTGCCCCGTGCCGGGAAAGACGATGAAAAAGGCGCCGGAGCCGCTGTTGAAGGTATGGAAGACGAGGTCTATTTTCTGGGACTTGGAGTACTGGCACAAACTCGACACGCCTCATTGCCTTGACCAAATGCATATTTGTAAGAATGTCCTTGAGAGCTAGCTTGCGACACTGATGAACATGCCGGATAAGACCAAGGATGGGCCGAAGGCAAGAAAAGACTTGCAAGATTTGAAAATCAGGGCAGATCTGCACATGCCGCCCCATAAAAAATCAGAGGAGACAGAGACGGAGACGGAGGCGCGGGAGAAGAAGAGCAAAAAAGTGAAGGAAGAGGATTATTGCCCCCTTCTTGCATCACCTTAAGTCCGGCTGAGATCGATCAATTCTTCAAGTGCCTTACCGGAATCAAAGTTAGTTCCGGTTACTATGGGAAGATAAGCAGATTTCTAGACATGAAGAAGAAAAGGTTCAGCGGGATGAAGTCCGATGACTGTCATGTGATGATGACGCAGATACTACCTGTTGCCCTTAGAGGGATAATGGACAAGCACATCTGTGACACGCTTATTGGTCTATGCAACTTTTTCGATGTCATCTCTTGAAAGTCGATCAGTGTGAAGCAGCTCCGAAGGCTACAGGAAGAGATCGTTGTGATACTAAATGAGCTTGAGATGTACTTCCCGCCTGCGTTCTTTGATGTCATGGTGCATCTGTGTGTCCACATCGTGGATGACTTAATAGACCTGGGGCCGTCATTCCTACACAACATGATGCCGTTCGAGAGGATGAATGGGGTCATCAAAGGATTCGTTCGTAACATGTCCCGTCCGGATGGAAGCATCGTCCAGGGTTATCTGACACAAGAGTGCATCTCTTTCTGCGAGAATTATCTATATGGCGGAGACCGGCCTGGTGTTGGTTTGCCTGTTAAGAAGCACCTTGGGAGGCTCGAAGGAGAAGGTCACTCCAACGGTCGCAGGGAACTGCATGTGGGTTACTCGGATCGATGCAACAACTTTTACATAGCAAAATTAGTAGTGCTACATCACCTAGACGTGGTAGATCCTTTCGTGACACTGCACAAAGAAACCATCGCACAAAAGTATCGTGACCGGGGGCTATGCAGGACGAACACCGAAGTTACTAGAGAGCACAACTCCACTTTCCTGCATTGGTTCAAAGAGCATATTCTTGCTAATCCCCTGTAAGAGGGCTCTAAGGACGGATTGCTCATATACGCCTTAGCACATGGCCCCACGGCCAATCTCGTGACCTATCAGGCATACGATATCAACGGATACACGTTCTACACGGAGGCCAAAGATATGAACAGTGATTTTCAGAACTCAGGGGTGACGATGGAATGCATGACCGGCGACAACGCCCCAACTGAGAGATTCTACGGAAGGGTCGAGGAGATCTGGGAGCTTGACTACTCTGGATTGCACATCGCGATGATGTCTCGTGTCAGATGGGCTAAGAATGTCGAAAGATAAAACAGGTATTTCACTACCATGTCTATACCCGACGCCAAGAGCGCTACCGTGAACGCAGTCGCAAAAAACGAGCCATGGGTACATGCTAAGCACGTGACACAATGCTTCTTCATAACCGACCCGAGGAATCCCAGCCATGTTGTTGTGAGGAGAGG
Source organism: Thinopyrum elongatum (assembly GCA_011799875.1). Classification (NCBI taxonomy): domain Eukaryota; kingdom Viridiplantae; phylum Streptophyta; class Magnoliopsida; order Poales; family Poaceae; genus Thinopyrum; species Thinopyrum elongatum. Next base: position 344,269,263 of record CM022299.1, on the reverse strand, counting down.
CAAAAGGAACATCATTGGAATGGATGGAGTCGCCAACAAGGAAGACTACGACCAATACGGCAACCCAATGAGGGAAGATGACGACGACGATGAAACATACGTCAGAAGAAGAATCAGTACTACATTACCTAAGAAAGATCGTACTCCCTGGAAAAGGAACAGTCACAACGAGGGGCTCAATTATTTGTCAACGAACAAGAAGGGAAAGAAGCTCACTCAAAAACGAAAACGTCGACGCTGAGAAACCATGCATCATATATATATATATGTATTTATTTTGTGTACGCACTTAATTGTTATCGGTGAAATGATGTGTAATATAAACCACCGCCTGAGTTATATACATTGTATCTAATCCGATCCCCTTCTTCCCGGCTCGGTCTTCCTTCGGAAAAGAAAAGAAAAAGAAAAATGAGAAAGGAAAGAAGAAAATGAAATGATTAAAAAAGAAAATTAAAGGAATAGAAAAGAAAATGAAAAAGGAGAAAGGAAATAAGAAAAATAAAATGAAAAGAAAAAGGAGAAAATGAAAAGAAAATACACAGGAATAGCAGTAGCGCGGTTTCAGACACGCGCTCTAACTTTGACTTAGCCAGCATGCGGGCTCCCTTCCTCCTCATTCCTCCCCCAAATCCCAACCTCTATCTCTCTGTCCTCGCTGCAGGAGCCCCTACCCTCACCCCCGCCCTTGCCGCCGGAGCCCCTGCCCTCGAGCATCGCCGGAGCCCTCGCCGCATCGCCGCCTCTCCTCTGGTGCGCCAGTCTCGTCGCCGCCGCGCCACCGTCGCCCCCGACACCCACCACCGGGCTCCCTTCCTCCTCCACCACCCGCTGCCGTCTCCCCCGACAACCACCTCCCTGCTGTAAGCCCTCCTCTCCCCTTCCCTCTTCTCTCTCTCTGCTCTTTGTCTCTCTCTGCCATATGTTTAACCCTAGGTTAATAAGGCTAGATTATGAACCCTAGGTGCCATTTGAACCCTAGGTTAGTGTTATGAACCCTAGATTAGTGCCATGTATACCCTAGGGTTAGTGCTAGATGATAAACCCTAGTTAGGATTAACCCTAGTTAGTATGAACCCTAGGTTTCAAATTATGACAGAAATTTAGCTAGGTTTTCAAATTAGGACAGAAATTTATATAGGTTTCAAATTAGGACAGAAATTTAGGTAGGTTTGAAATTAGGACAGAAATTTAGCTAGGTTTCAAATTATTACAGAAATTTAGCTCATCGATTTAGGTTTTGTAGTTAGGTTTTGTAGTTACGTTCTAAGGTTAGGTGTTTTAGGTGTAGTTAATAGAATTTATGTGTTTTTGGTGTAGTTAACAGAATTGTAGGTGTTTTAGGTGTAGTTAACAGAATTCTAGGTATTTAATTTTTTTAAGTTAAAGCAATTGTTGCTATTTAAAGAAAAAACAGAATTGATTAACACTAGTTTCAAATATTGTGAAGAAAAAGGACTTCTTGCATTTTTTTCAAGTTCTATATTTTTCTTCCTGTTATATGCAAATTTGAAGTGGACATGTGATATTTGGAATTTGGACATGTCATATTTGGACATGTGATATTTTGGACATGTGTGATTTGGAAAATGATGGTTATGTGCAGGGTAAATGATCTGAGTGGCCTATCTTTCGCCGGAATGTTGATTCATTTCTGTTCCGGTGAATTTCAAGTGCTTGATATGTCCACTTTTTAGCAAAGGTCATGCCGAAATTTCCCATGAATTTTGGCATGACTTGTGCTAGAAAGTAGGCATATCGAGTGTCGGGATTTGCTGCGACGGGAATGAAACGGCATTCCGGCAAACCATAGACCTTTTTTATGTCATTACTCAATTTATTATAGTTTAAGAATTAAACGAGGAGACTTAATTGTAGGAAACATGTTGAAGAACGAAGAAACTCGGCCTTCTGACCATGATGCAGACGAGATGGATTATGAGGGTGAACAAAACTACCTCGACTTTTTGGCTGCTAAGCACAGTCAAGGTTTGTAGGGCGGCCTTGATGATGGTACTGATGCCGACATCGACACCGATGGCACCGGCACTGATGGCGGCATCGAGACCGGCGGGGAAGGTACCGGCGCCGAAGCCGCCAACGAAAAGAAGAAGCAAAGGATACGAAAACCTAACAAACTCGGCATCGGACAACTGGTGATCACAAAGATGGCCCCTGGCAAGTTTGAGCCATTAGAGCCGGATGAACCTCGCAAGTGCTACGGGAATCAACTCGGATGCATCCTACAGGAAACCGCGAGCATCAACGACGATGACTTAAGGGGTAAAGAACATTTGACGCAGTTGCTCCTAACGAAGCTGCACAAGAGATTCTAGTTCCCCGACCGGGATGACAGCATAGAACACCCGTGGGATGATCCGAAGATAAAAAAGATTAACAATCACGCCATGGGCATGTTCAACAATGATTTGGCCTCCTGGAAAGGGAGGGTGAAATGAGCTATTGAGGCTAAGGAACCCCTGTCCAAGATTCTGGAGGAAAATTCATCACTTACAAAAGAAGAGTTCCAAAAGTTCAAGTACACTTGCGCTACCGACGCAGCCAAGGCTAAGGCTGCCAAATTCAAGGGCCTTCAGAAAAGGAACACAGGGAACCAACGCCTCGGAAGCCATGGCTACCTTGGGAAAAGGCCCATATAGGATAAGGAGGACGCGGAACTTGAAGCCGCAGGGATCCCAGACCCCTTCGCGAAGTTCACCGCCCCCTTGGAGCGTGACTTCATCAGGGCCAGGTGAGGGAGTTATGGACTAAGGGGTCCTCGGGGCGACGGCCCATTGTACATGGGCCGGACTGGTGGAGCCGTATAGTGACAGGAGATCTATGAAGTCGTGGCGTGCCCTCCAAGTCAAGAAGGTGCAGGATCTCTTTAATCCCTTATTGTAATCTATCTTCGGTAACCCTAAGCCTACCGGTGTCTATATAAACTGAGGGTTTTTAGTCTTTAGCGCTAGAGCTACATTCATCACCTCATCTCCTTAGGGTTTAGCTCATGCTGATCTCGAGGTAAATCTACTCTGTAAACCATCTTATACATCCAATGCTATCAAGCAGGACGTAGGGTATTACCTCTTCGAGAGGGCCCGAACCTGGGTAAACACTGTGTTTGTCGTCCCTTGTTCCCCATCGATCCCAGATCCACATCTCGGGACCCCCTACCCTGAGGTCTGCTAGTTTTGACACCAACATTGGTGCTTTCATTGAGAGTTTCGCTGTTGGATCACCTGAAGAATCGATGGCTCAACCGGTCGTCGGATCTCTTCGTCTTCGGCGGCATGTTAGTGCGCGCCGATCCCACTAGTCGCCTCGACCAGATCGAAGGCTTCACCCCCATTGAAGGGTTCACTGGTTCAGGGGCATCGACCCCAGGACCAGCAGACTCACAAAAATCCGATATCTCTCAGAGTTTGGCCCTGAAGCACAACTCCGACAGACCGCCCACGAGATCTCCCGCCGAATCGCCGGAGTGTCCGGCACCCCCATGTGCCCAGCCGGCAGACCACTTGGCGAGTCTTTTCCGTGCAATGGGAATCTCTATTATCAGGCCCACGGCCTATGATCGGATCGGGCTTAAACCCGACGACCGAGAAATCAACACCCCTTCGGTCACGCACCTCGTCGCCATGGTCGAAGAGGCCCAGGAGGGGCTACAACCTTGCAAGCTAAGAACGGTGTACACTCAAATCTCCAGCTCAGAGTCAGACACCAGTTCAGATGTACGTCCAGACTCGAGCCCCAATGCTAGATCCGGCCTCGAGCTGATCCAGCCGCACACTAGTCCGGATCCGGGCCCTGCACGATCAGAACCAGACATGACTCAACCACCCATCAAGGATAGTCCGGGTCCGCTGCAGGAGGGAATTCTCGAAATTTTCCCACCCACCCACCACACCGAATACTCTCCGGATTCAGGAAACCGAGACATATGGGACCTCATGTATGTCAAACAGCTGCCAAACGAGACAGTCCATCATTATTGGGCTAGATTTCTCCTGGTGAAGAACAGGATGGCACCTTGCTGTGACAAAGAAATAATTAAAGCCTTCCAGTTTAACTGCAGGGACGAGGGCCTCTTAAACGCCCTCGCGCGTCGCCGAATTCAAAGCTTCAGCGAACTACCAGACATGGTACGCAAATATTGCGCCATGGAGAACACGTGGAGGCCATCGCCCGTCGTGCATCACGAAAATCCTCGCTTTAAACAAGCTTACACAAATCGGTCACCGGAGCGCGAGCCTAACGAAAGGAAAACTAGGACCAGATCGGTGTTAGACGAGTTGCTGGATAAACCATGCCCAATACACTCAGTATTGCTAGACGCAAACCCAACCCATAGACTTCGAGCCTATTGGGTGGTAAGACAAGTGGCCAAATATGGTGAGCCAATCTTGGGCCTTACACCCCCAGATAAGCAGTCCTCGGCTTCACCACAGGACCACAATGTCCTTACGGTATACGAGACATTCGCCTCAAACAATAAAAGGAAAAAGGCTCTTCGAGAAATCAACCAAATATATCAAGTGACGGCCGCTCAGCCATGGGTAGCCACGCCTATCATCTTCAACGAGAAGAACGAGCCAAGCCCCCGTAACAACCACGCACCGGCCGCACTAGTCCTCAACCCCACTGTTAATGGCTTCTGGCTGACTAAAGTGCTGATGGACGGAGGCAGCCGCCTCAATCTCATTTATGAGGATACTCTAGACAAAATGCAGTTCAACAGGTCTCGCATCGAACGCAGTCATACCACATTCCGAGGTATAATACCCGATAGGGAGGCACACTGCTCAGGACGCGTAACCCTGGACGTTGTGTTCGGCACACCCGATAAATAGTTCCAAACCCTTACTATTTCACATTGTGCCCTTCCATAGCGGATACCACGCCCTTCTAGGATGTGAGGCATTCTCAAGATTTCAGGCCATACCACATTACGGGTATATGAAACTCAAGATGCTAGGGCCCAATGGGGTAATCTCACTTAAAAGCGACCCGAGCAAAGCCCTGCGAGCCGAAAACAAGACGGTATCCCTCGCCCTAGAGGCACTATCCGAAGCCCTCGCGGCTGAAGAGTTGACAGCACTACGCACTACAGTCGACAAGGATGATATGGTTCTCAGTAAAAGACAAAAACCCACATCATTCAAGCCAGCAGATGAAATAGTAAAATTTCAAGTGCACCCAACAGATCCCAACAAAACGGCATCCATAGGAGCACAGCTGGACCCCGCAGTTGACGAGGCGCTAAGGACATTCCTACGTGAAAACTAGGAAATATTCGCCTGGCACCCATCAGATATGCCAGGAATCCCACGCAGGCTAGCAGAGCACAACCTCAACATTTTAAAAGGCTTCAAGCCAGTGAAACAAACCCTGCACCGATTTTCCGAACCCAAACGGCAGGCCATGGGCAAAGAGCTTGCATAACTACTAGAGGCCGGATTCATCCACGAGATCAAGCACCCCGAGTGGTTAGCAAATCTGGTTATGGTACCCAAGAAGGATAAGTCCTGGCGGCTATGTGTCGACTTTAAAGACCTCAACAAGGCTGCCCTAAGGATCCATTCCCCCAGCCAAGGATAGACCAGATCATCCACGCCACCACCGGACACGACTCGTTATGCTTCCTTGACGCATACTCCGGATACCATCAGATTAAGATGAAGGAGTCCGATCAGGCAGCAACCACATTCATCACACCTTATGGGCCTTTCTGCTTCAACACCATGCCGTTCGGGCTAAAAAACGCAGGAACCACATACCAGCGCATGATTCAAACATGCCTCGAAAACCAAATTGGCAGAACAGTCGAGGCATACGTGGATGACGTGCTTGTCAATACCAAACACATCGACCAACTAATAGACGACCTACGCCAAACCTTCGACAACCTACGGGCCTACAACATACGGCTCAACCCGGAGAAATGCGTCTTCGGGGTCCCTGCCGGAAAGCTACTCGGATTCATCGTTTCCTATAGAGGAATCGAAGCCAATCCAGCCAAAATTAGAGTGTTGTCTCAGCTCGCAATACCAATAGAGCTCAAGCATGTCCAGAAGCTAGCAGGATGCATGGTAGCCTTGAGCCGCTTCATATCTCACCTCGGAGAAAAGGCACTGCCACTCTACAAGCTGCTCAAAAAGACCAAGAACTTCTAGTGGACAGATGAAGCAACCATGGCACTCGAGGAGATTAAAACAATCCTCGCTCGCAACCCTATCCTGGCCGCACCCAGCATCAGCGAACCCATGCTACTATACATTTCAACCACCAATCAGGTGGTCAGTGCGGTGCTCGTCGTGGAGCGGGAGTCCGAGGGCCACAAGTTCCAAGTCCAGAAGCTGGTCTACTATGTGTCCGAGGTACTTACGCCATGCAAATCACGATACCGCACTATCAAAAGATAGCCTACGGTTTTCATGGCATCCCGAAAGCTACGACACTACTTTCAAGAATGTTCGGTCATAGTGGCATCAGAGGTTCCCTTGAATGATATAATCAATAATAGGGATGCCACGGGCCGCATCGCCAAATGGGCCATCGAGCTCCTCCTCTTCGAGATAACATACAAGCCATGCCGAACCATTAAATCTCATGTGCTGGCTGATTTCATAGCCGAATGGACCGAGGCCGAACAACCCCGGGAGTAATCTACATACTCACACTGGACAATGTATTTCGACGGCTCAAAGATGTTAGCCAGACTGGGGGCTGGGGTCATCCTAATATCCCCCACAGGCGACATTGTTCGGTATGTCCTCCAAATAATGTACACGGACTCCAACAACGCAGCCGAGTACGAAGCACTACTACATGGTCTTCGTATGGCCACATCAATGGGCGTGCAGCGCCTCGAGGTAAGGGGAGATTCAAACCTGGCGATCACTCAAGTAAACGGCGAATTCGACGCCAAAGACCCCAAGATGGCGGCGTATAGAAACGCGGTCCTCCGGATATCGGCCCGATTTGAGGGCCTAGAATTTCACCATGTCGCTACAGACAGCAATCAAGCAGCCGACGTCCTCGCCCGCATGGGCGCCAAGCGCGACTCGGTTCCCGAAAACACCTTTCTTGAGCGGCTCTTTAAGCCCTTCGTGGTGTGGCAGGACGACGTCACCGGTGCACTATCCAATGAGCCCGCTCACAATACCTTGCCCGAAAATGAACAAGACGATCACATCATCGGCGGCTCCGCACTCGAGGAAACACCTTCCGCACACGAAGTCATGGCCGTAATCCCACCCTGGACAGAACCCCTGCTAGCCTACCTCACACAACATCAGCTTCCGGAGGATCAAACCGAAGCACGACGCATAGTTCGGCGCGCTAAAGCATACAAGGTCCATGAGGGTGAACTCTATAAGAAGAGTACCACATGAGTTTTACAAAGGTGCATCTCCGAAGAAGAGGGGCAGCAACTCTTGGCAGAGATATACGCGGGCATGGGCGGACACCATGTGGCAGCTCGGGCTTTGGTTAGCAAGGCTTTCTGAGCAGGGTTTTTCTAGCCTACCGCCCATGAAGATGCCTGGACATTAGTCCAACATTGCGTCGGATGCCAGCTGTTCGCAAATCAAAGCCACATGCCCCCCACAGCTCTTCAGACGATACCGATCACATGGCCTTTCGCGGTCTGGGGTCTCGACATGGTTGGGCCACTTAAAGGGGGGACAAACAAAAAGAAGTACCTATTGGTCAAGGTCGACAAATTCACCAAGTGGATCGAGGCAAGACCCGTCACTTCGGCAGAATCTGGACCAGTCGTCGACTTCTTATCCGATGTCGTACACCGTTATGGTGTCCCCCATAGCATAATTAACGATAATGGTACCAACTTCACCGCCCAGGAAGTTAAAGACTGGTGCGGCAAAATGGGCATTAAGCTCGATTACGCCTCAGTGTACCATCCACAGACCAATGGACAGGTCAAACGAGCCAACGGACTCATTATGAGCGGCATTAAGCCTCGCCTAGTTCGATCCCTTGAACAATCAGACTGCCATTGGGTCGAGGAACTCGATTCCATACTATGGGGGTTGTGCACTACTCCTAATCGGTAAACCAGATACACACCATTTTTTATGGTATACGGTGCGGAAGCAGTTCTCCCATGCGACCTTATCCATGACGCGCCTAGAGTGCGCATGTACGAAGAAAAGGAAGCCGAGCTCGATCAGCAGGATGATTTGGATGCTCTGGAAGAAGAACAGGACATAGCTCAAGCTCGGTCCGCGTTCTATCAACAGCAAGCGCGACGTTACCACAACCGTGAAGTCCAGGCGAAGACATATAACGTGGGAGACCTCGTCCTCCGACTCCCCGAAAAACAGAAGAATAAACTATCACCTAAATGGGAGGGACCGTACATCATCGATGAAATACTCATTGGAGGAGCATATCGTCTTCGCTGCCCGTCCGATGACTGCCTCGAGCCGAACCCGTGGGACGCAGCCCGGTTGCGGCATTTTTACACCTGAGCTTGACATACATCTCCACCTTTTCCTTCTTTTATTTTCCTTTTTTCCCCTTTTCGACATGGCGCTAGTTCGGCTAAACCGAACCATACCAAGCTCGTATTATATACATCATTGAATGTAACACCCCGCTTTGCAAGGGGGCTCACTCAGAAGAGCCGAATAAATGTATAAATCGCATTCGTACTGATTGCATCCTTCTCACACATGTTAAGCCAACACATGCACTTGTTTAACTTAAGATCTTTGCCAAGCTGGGTTGCCTGGCTCCTGTGTTTACCCCTACGTTCCTGATTGTTCGGCTAGGGAGTAAAGGGAGCACCTCTGCGATTGTTACGACCGGGTCATCCGGGACCGTACCTCAGATGGGTGAAGCCGAAAGCTAGCATTCTTACAGAATACAATAAGTCGGAATAAGAGAAGTGAATATAGCCTCGCACTTATCACCAGGGTTTTCTCGCAGCCATTGGTCTCCGTTGATTTCACGCATCCGGACTATAAACTTACCTGAAGAAAGGAACCTTTGGAGGAATTATTTTCGTCGAAAGATGTTTCTTACGTCAAACAGTAATATAACATAACTCTCCGCACAGGTTTCGTCCGTTCAAGCCAAATGGCCAGATTGCCTGGTTCCCGAAGTACTGCCTTGTTTCCCTTGGCACGTAGTATGGAACACTTCCCGATCACTGATCTGGGAGGTGGAATCCGATGGCCGGCTAAGACAACATTTCTTTTAAAATAAGACGGTGGATTGAGCTCAGTCAATGTACAGTACATAGATACATAGAATTGACACAACTACTCTTGATCTACATTGTCTATCAATTGCTCTAAAGCGCAATCCTTCTGAGAATGATGAGCGGCTGGCATCACATCATCATATACCAAGCTTAGAGGTATCTCTTGGCCATCAGGGCCCACTGGACCAACCCAGGCCATATGCTCCGGGTCCAGCTTGGTGAAACGGGTCTTTACCATAGCCCATGCCTCGCGCGCCCCTTCTCGGCAAGAAGAGATCTTCCACAATTCAATCCTTCGCCGAGCTCCTTTAAAGCGACTGGCTAGTTCGGCCATGCTCTCTGGTGGCACCTCCAACGGCCATAACGCCTTCGCCATACTCTTCATGGCCTTCCGGGCCCTCTTGTAGGTCTTCGACAGCTCCTTTAAAAGATTCCCGTCATAGGCGCTGACTTCTTCCTCGGGCCGCCCAGTCAGGAGACCTAACAAGCAGGTGTGGCATATCGTCATTACAACGCCAATGCCACTGGAACAACGTATCGGTCAGAGTAGTACTTACCAAATATGCCGCCTTTTAGCTTCTGGTTTTCCTCCAAGGCTTGCACCAAGCTGAGTTCTCAAGCTTTCAATTTCCTCGGCTTTCCGCCGATTCTCTTCCTTGAGCTCATTTTTCTCCTCCTGACTTCGCGTCAGCACCCGTTTGCCAGCCTCTAGCTCCCTCCGCAGCTCGCTTGCAGCTCCCGCGGCTATACGGAGAATAAGGTGTTAATGCATAAAATATAACATATACCTGCGAAATAAGTCTTTTCTACTTACCGGACAACTCGCTGCTGGTTTTTCGAGCCACATCCAGTTCAGCCTTGGTTTCGACCAACTGTGTCCGACTCACTTTAAGGTCCTCGGACAGCTTTTCGTTCTGCTCTCTTGTGGCCTACAAAAATAATATCATTAGACACCCTTAACTCGGCCGTCCCGCCCAAATTAAGGCTTGGGGGTTTGGTGGTTAGGGAACATGATCTGCTTTCAAGCCATATACCTGCACCTTGGCGGCAAAAAGACCGGCAATCCCTTCAAGACCTATCCGGGCTGCTCCAAGGTACGCATCCACCGAATTAAAAGCACTAAATTCTTGTTCGGCAAAGGCAGTATGACATAACGTCTCCCTCCGGCGGCGATGATTCATTACGCTCTCGACTTCAGAGTTGGTGACTGAAACATCGTCGGAGGCGCGCCGGCCGCCGTGTGTTCGGAGGATTCTCTGGCTTGTGCCGAAGACTTGGGACCGAAGCTGCGATTCGGCATGCCCGGAGAATCTTCGGATTGGTGCAGAGGCATACGCCTTCTGCAAAATTGAGCAAGCTTTAGTAAAAGAGTGCTAAAATCAACCCTCGTTGCAATTCCGAAATACGTTATCTCTGGGCCGAGGGAGCAGGTGCTTCCGCTTCAGCGGAGGCTTTCCACTTTGATCTCACATTAGGGGCCAAAGTTGGCGTGGTCTGCGCTCCTCCCAAGATGGTCTTACGTGTAGTGCGGCGACCCTTGGGAGCAGAAGTAAGCACGCGGGGAATAGCACGAGATGAGCGCCCTGTTCGGGTAAGGGTCTTCTTTTCACTTACTATGGAAGAGGGAAGAGCCCCGGGGTGATCGGCTGTCACAGCAACTTTGACGCCGTCAAGGCTCTCCTGATAGAACACCCCGTCTTCGAAATCGATCGACATCTCTGGGTCGTCATGATACCCCGGATCGTCATCACGGGAATGATTCTCCGGTTGAGGAGGAGGGCAATTAATGGACGCAACCTGACGCCTCCAGCCCTGTTCAAATACAACCAGTCAGAGTTCGGGTGTAATCCATGAGCTCAGGACAATGGATCGTGGCTTACCCAGTCGGCCGGATTGTATCCGGAGCAGCCTTCCCGAATACTCATGCGAGCGTACTCTGCCTCCTCTCCCTTGAAGAGATCGGCCAATATTTTGGCCAGAGCCGCCTTGTTGTCTGGCCCTTGTCATTGGTAACGGGTTATGTCATTCATCCCGTTATAGCACCATAGAGGATAACCCCGCTGCTGGAGGGGTTGCATGCATTGGGTAATAGCGATGGCCATTACTTCAACCATGGTCAGCTTACTGCTGGTAAGCAGCCTGATCTGGGCCGCCAGTGCACGCACCTCTTCACTGTCCTATTGGGAAGGTCCTCTGGGCCGCCAATTGAACCGCTTTATAGGCGGGTCGTTTGAGTATTCGAGCAACCCTTGCCAAATTGGATCGGTGAGGGGAACGTCTTCAATATAAAACCACTCCGAAGTCCATCCTGCGGGATCTTTCTGTGGGGTCCCAATTGGGTACCCTGTCCCGGCTATCCGCCATACTTCGGTGCCGCCCACCTCGAATATGGATCCCTCCCGGAGGTGAGGGACAAGACATAAATACTTCATCCACAAGTCAAAGTGGGCCTCGCAACTCAGAAATATCTCGCACAGGGCTATGAAGCCAAAGATGTGCAATATGGACCCCGGGGTGAGGTTGTGGAGCTGGATCCCGTAGAACTCTAACAAACCCCGCAAAAAGGGATGAATAGGAAAACCCAAACCTCTTAGCAGGAAGGGCAGGAGACATACCCTCTCCTCCTTACTCGGAGCGGGAGAGTTCTCGGCAAGGGCACATCCATCTATGGAGATGAGACCGGCATGGATAGGAACCAAATCTACTGGAGGGAGGAAAAACTGCGTCTGCAAGTGCCTCAGATGAAGGTGCGAAATTGAACAGCTCGACCAATCGCCTGGGAGTGGGCCTTGCGGGCGCGAGGATGAACCCGGGAGATCAGCCATGGCGTTGGGGAATTTCTTCGGTGTTGTTCCTTGTGAGAAAGAGGAAGTAAGTTGTCCCCCGCACCTTTGGATCTATAAATGTGCGTCTTGCCTTGAAGCTGGAAGGACAGGCTCATGGAAAGTCGGAATGGCCCGCACGCCTTCTAAAAAGGTGCACGACGCTCTTGCCCCGAGGAATGGCATTAAAACTCTGATGGTCCCACCTTGATCTCGAGATGTCTTCGGAGCCCAGAGTCCTGAACCTGTCCGGGCTTGAGTCACATTAGTCCGGGTTCCGGATAGGGTTTGGTGAAAGTAACACGGCTCCAAGTTGAATAGAGGAATAGAAGAACTCGTCTCGCAAGCCGCCGATCTGAAGATTCCAGAGGACAATCCCCGGCGTTGGAGGCAAGTTCTGTTGGGGAACGTAGCAGAATTTTAAAATTTTCTACGCATCACCAAGATCAATCTATGGAGTCATCTAGCAACGAGTGAGAGGGGAGTGTATCTACATACCCTTGTAGATCGCGAGCGGAAGCGTTCAAGAGAACGGGGTTGATGGAGTCGTACTCGTCGTGATCCAAATCACCGATGACCGAGCGCCAAACGGACGGCACCTCCGCGTTCAACACACGTACGGAGCAGAGACGTCTCCTCCTTCTTGATCCAGCAAGGGGGGAGGAGAGGTTGATGGAGATCCAGCAGCACGACGGTGTGGTGGTGGAAGCAGCGGGATTTCAGCAGGGCTTCGCCAAGCGCTACTGGAGGAGGAAGAGGTGTCACGGGAGGGAGAGGGAGGCGCCAGGGGCTGAGCTGTTTCTCCCATGCACCTCCCCACTATATATAGGGGTGGAGGGGGCTGGTTTCTTGCCCTCCAAGTCCATTGGGGCGTTGGCAAAGGTGGAAGGAAAGAAATCCCATCCTTTCCCTTCCCCACCGATTGTTATCCCCCATTTTTAGGGATCTTGATCTTATCCCTTCGGGATATGATCTTATTCCTTCTAAGGGGGAATCTTGGTGCGCCTTGACTAGGGGTGTGGGGCCTTGCCCCCACTACCCACGTTCATGTGGGTCCCCCATGCAGGTGGGCCCCACTCCGGAACCTTCTAGAACCTTCTCGGTACAATACCGAAAAATCCCGAACATTTTCCGGTGGCCAAAATAGGACTTCCCATATATAAATCTTTACCTCCGGACCATTCCGGAACTCCTCGTGACGTCCAGGATCTCATCCGAGACTCCGAACAACCTTCGGGTTACCGCATACTAATATCTCTATAACCCTAGCGTCACCGAACCTTAAGTGTGTAGACCCTACGGGTTCGGGAGACACGCAGACATGACCGAGACGACTCTCCGGTCAATAACCAACAGCGGGATCTGGATACCCATGTTGGCTCCCACATGCCCCTCGATGATCTCATCGGATGAACCACGATGTCGAGGATTCAATCAATCCCGTACGCAATTCCCTTTGTCTATCGGTACGATACTTGCCCGAGATTCGATCGTCGGTATCTCGATACCTTGTTCAATCTCGTTACCGGCAAGTCTCTTTACTCGTTTCCGTAACACATCATCCCGTGAACAACTCCTTGATCACATTGAGCTCATTATGATGATGTCCTACCGAGTGGGCCCAGAGGTACCTCTCCGTTACATGGAGTGACAAATCCCAGTCTCGATTCGTGCCAACCCAACAGATACTTTCGGAGATACCCGTAGTGCACCTTTATAGCCACCCAGTTACGTTGTTACGTTTGGTGCACCCAAAGCACTCCTACGGTATCCGGGAGTTGCACAATCTCATGGTCTAAGGAAAAGTTACTTGACATTGGAAAAGCTTTAGCAAACGAACTACACGATCTAGTGCTAGGCTTAGGATTGGGTCTTGTCCATCACATCATTCTCCTAATGATGTGATCCCGTTATCAATGACATCCAATGTCCATGGTCAGGAAACCGTAACCATCTATTGATCAACGAGCTAGTCAACTAGAGGCTTACTAGGGACATGTTGTGGTCTATGTATTCACACATGTATTACGAATTCCGGATAACACAATTATAGCATGAATAACAGACAATTATCATGAACAAGGAAATATAATAATAACCATTTTATTATTGCCTCTAGGGCATATTTCCAACAGTCTCCCACTTGCACTAGAGTCAATAATCTAGTTACATTGTGATGAATCGAACACCCATAGAGTACTGGTGTTGATCATGTTTTGCTCGTGAAAGAGGTTTAGTCAACGGATCTGCTACATTCAAATCCGTGTGCACTTTACAAATATCTATGTCTCCATCTTGAACATGTTCACGTATGGAGTTGAAGCGACGCTTGATATGCCTGGTCCTTTTGTGAAACCTGGGCTCCTTGGCAAGGGCAATAGCTCCAGTGTTGTCACAGAAGAGAGCCATTGGACCCGACGCATTTGGAATGACTCCTAGGTCGGTGATGAACTCCTTCATCTATACTGCTTCATGTGCTGCCTCCGAGGCTGCTATGTACTCCGCTTCGCATGTAGAACCCGCCACGACGCTTTGCTTGCAACTGCACCAGCTTACCGCTCCACCATTCAAAATATACACGTATCCGGTTTGTGACTTGGAGTCATCCGGATCTGTGTCGAAGCTAGCGTCGACGTAACCCTTTACGACGAGCTCTTCGTCACCTCCATATATGAGAAACATATCCTTAGTCCTTTTCAGGTACTTCAGGATGTTCTTGACCGCTGTCCAGTGTTCCTTGCCGGGATTACTTTGGTACCTACCTACCAAACTTACAGCAAGGTTTACATCAGGTCTGGTACACAGCATGGCATACATAATAGACCCTATGGCTGAGGCATAGGGGATGACACTCATCTCTTCTATATCTTTTGTCGTGGTCGGGCATTGAGCCGAGCTCAATTTCACACCTTGCAATACAGGCAAGAACCCCTTCTTGGACTGATCCATATTGAACTTCTTCAATATCTTATCAAGGTATGTGCTTTGCGAAAGACCTATGAGGCGTCTCGATCTATCTCTATAGATCTTGATGCCTAATATATAAGCAGCTTCTCCAAGGTCCTTCATTGAAAAACACTTATTCAAGTAGGCCTTTATACTTTCCAAGAATTCTATATCATTTCCCATCAGCAGTATGTCATCCACATATAATATGAGAAATGCTACAGAGCTCCCACTCACTTTCTTGTAAACACAGGCTTCTCCATAAGTCTGTGTGAACCCAAACGCTTTGATCATCTCGTCAAAGCGAATGTTCCAACTCCGAGATGCTTGCACCAGCCCATAGATTGAGCGTTGGAGCTTGCATACCTTGTCAGCATTCTCAGGGTCGACAAAACCTTCCGGTTGTATCATATACAACTCTTCCTTAAGAAAACCATTAAGGAATGCTGTTTTGACGTCCATTTGCCATATCTCATAATCATAGTATGCGGCAATTGCTAACATGATTCTGACGGATTTCAGCTTCGCTACGGGTGAGAAAGTCTCATCGTAGTCAACCCCTTGAACTTGTCGATAACCCTTAGCGACAAGCCGAGCCTTATAGATGGTCACATTACCATCTGCGTCAGTCTTCTTCTTAAAGATCCATTTATTTTCTATGGCTTGCCGATCATCGGGCAAGTCAGTCAAAGTCCATACTTCGTTTTCATACATGGATCCTATCTCGGATTTCATGGCTTCAAGCCATTTGTCGGAATCCGGGCCCGCCATCGCTTCTTCATAGTTCGAAGGTTCACTGTTGTCTAACAACATGATTTCCAGGACAGGATTGCCATACCACTCTGGTGCGGAACGTGTCCTCGTGGACCTTCGAAGTTCAGTGGTAGCTTGATCATGATCATTATCAATAACTTCCTCTCTAGCCGGTGTAGGCTCCACAGAAACATTTTCCTGTGCTGCGCTACTCTCCGGTTCGAGGGTCATCTCATCAAGCTCCACTTTCCTCCCACTTACTTCTTTCGAGAGAAACTCTTTCTCTAGAAAGGATCGATTCCTGGCAACAAAGATCTTGCCCTCGGATCTTAGGTAGAAGGTATACCCAATAGTTTCCTTAGGGTATCCTATGAATACGCATTTTTCCGACTTGGGTTCGAGCTTCTCTGGTTGAAGTTTCTTCACATAAGCATCGCATCCCCAAACTTTCAGAAACGACAGCTTAGGTTTCTTCCCAAACCATAATTCATACGGTGTCGTCTCAACGGATTTTGACGGTGCCCTATTTAAAGTGAATGCGGCAGTCTCTAAAGCATAACCCCAAAAGGATAGCGGTAAATCGGTAAGAGACATCATAGATCGCACCATATCCAATAGAGTGCGATTACGACGTTCGGACACACCATTACGCTGAGGTGTTCCAGGCGGCGTGAGTTGTGAAACAATTCCACATTTCCTTAAGTGCGTGCCAAATTCATGACTCAAATATTCTCCTCCACGATCTGATCGTGAGAACTTTATTTTCTTGTCACGTTGATTCTCAACCTCACTCTGAAATTCCTTGAACTTTTCAAAGGTCTCAGACTTGTGCTTCATCAAGTAGACATACCCATATCTACTCAAATCATCGGTGAGGGTGAGAACATAACGATAACCACCGCGAGCCTCAACACTCATTGGACCACACACATCAGTATGTATGATCTCCAATAAGTTGGTTGCTCGCTCCATTGTTCCGGAGAACGGAGTCTTGGTCATCTTGCTCAAGAGGCATGGTTCGCATCTGTCAAATGATTCATAATCAAGAGACTCCAAAAGTCCATCTGCATGGAGTTTCTTCATGCGTTTAACACCGATATGACCAAGGCGGCAGTGCCACAAGTATGTGGGACTATCGTTATCAACCTTGCATTTCTTGGCATTCACATTATAAACATGTGTAACATCACGTTCGAGATTCAATAAAAATAAACCATTCACCAGCGGGGCATGACCATAAAACATATCTCTCATATAAATAGAACAACCATTATTCTCAGATTTAAATGAGTAGCCATCTCGCATTAAGCGAGATCCAGATACAATGTTCATGCTCAAAGCTGGTACTAAATAACAATTATTGAGGTTTAAAACTAATCCCGTAGGTAGATGCAGAGGTAGCGTGCCGACGGCGATCACATCGACCTTGGAACCATTCCCGACGCGCATCGTCACCTCGTCCTTTGCCAGTCTACGCTGATTCCGCAGTTCCTGCTTTGCGTTACAAATATGAGCAACCGCACCGGTATCAAATACCCAGGAACTACTACGAGTGCTGGTAAGGTACACATCAATTACATGTATATCATATATACCTTTGGTATTGCCGGCCTTCTTGTCCGCCAAGTACTTGGGGCAGTTTCGCTTCCAGTGACCGTTTCCCTTGCAATAAAAGCACTCAGTCTCAGGCTTGGGTCCATTCTTCGACTTCTTCCGGGCAGCTGGCTTACCGGGCGCGGCAACTCCCTTGCCGTCCTTCTTGAAGTTCTTCTTACCCTTGCCCTTCTTGAACTTAGTGGTTTTATTCACCATCAACACTTGATGTTCCTTTCTGATCTCTGCCTCCGCTGACTTCAGCATCGCATATACCTCAGGAATGGTCTTTTCCATCCCCTGCATGTTGAAGTTCATCACGAAGCTCTTGTAGCTAGGTGGAAGCGACTGAAGGATTCTGTCAACGACCGCGTCATCCGGGAGATTAACTCCCAGCTGAGACAAGCGGCTGTGCAACCCAGACATTTTGAGTATGTGCTCGCTGACAGAACTATTTTCCTCCATCTTACAGCTGTAGAACTTATCGGAGACTTCATATCTCTCGATCCGGGCATGAGCTTGGAAAACCATTTTCAGCTCTTCGAACATCTCATATGCTCCGTGATGCTCAAAACGCTTTTGGAGCCCCGGTTCTAAGCTGAAGAGCATGCCGCACTGAACGAACGAGTAATCATCGGTGCGTGTCTGCCAAACGTTCAAATCGTCTGGCAGTGCTGGGAGAGCAGGTGGGTCACCTAACGGTGCTTCAAGGACATATGATTTCTTGGCAGCTATGAGGATAATCCTCAGGTTACGGACCCAGTCCGCATAGTTGCTACCATCGTCTTTCAGCTTGTTTTTCTCTAGGAACGCGTTGAAGTTGAGGGTAACATTAGCGTTGGCCATTTGATCTACAAGGTAGATATGTAACATTTAGACTAAGTTCATGACAATTAAGTTCATCTAATCAAATTATGTAATGAACTCCCACTCAGATAGACATCCCTCTCATCATCTAAGTGATACATGATCCGAATCGACTAGGCCGTGTCCGATCATCACGTGAGACGGACTAGTCATCAACGGTGAACATCTCCATGTTGATCGTATCTTCTATACGACTCATGTTCGACCTTTCGGTCTCTTGTGCTCCGAGGCCATGTCTGTACATGCTAGGCTCGTCAAGTCAACCTAAGTGTATTGCTGTGTAAATCTGGCTTACACCCGTTGTATTCGAACGTTAGAATCTATCACACCCGATCAACACGTAGTGTTTCGAAACAACGAACCTTCGCAACGGTGCACAGTTAGGGGGAACACTTTCTTGAAATTTTAGTGAGGGATCATCTTATATGCTACCGTCGTTCTAAGCAAATAAGATGCAAAAACATGATAAACATCACATGCAATCAAAATAGTGACATGATATGGCCATTATCACTTCGCTCCTTTTGATCTCCATCTTCGGGGCTCCATGATCATCATCGTCACCGGCATGACACCATGATCTCCATCATCGTGTCTTCATGAAGTTGTCTCGCCAACTATTACTTCTACTACTACGGCTAATGGTTAGCAATAAAGTAAAGTAATTACATGGCGAATTTCAATGACACGCAGGTCATATAATAAATTAAGACAACTCCTATGGCTCCTGCCGGTTGTCATACTCATCGACATGCAAGTCGTGATTCCTATTACAAGAACATGATCATCTCATACATCACATATATCATTCATCACATCCTTTGGCCATATCACATCACAAATCACTTGCTGCAAAAACAAGTTAGACGTCCTCTAATTGTTGTTGCAAGTTTTTACGTGGCTGCTATAGGTTTCTAGCAAGAACGTTTCTTACCTACGCCAAAACCACAACGTGATATGCCAATTTCTATTTACCCTTCATAAGGACCCTGTTCATCGAATCCGATCCGACTAAAGTGGGAGAGACAGACACCCGCTAGCCACCTTATGCAACTAGTGCATGTCAGTCGGTGGAACCTGTCTCACGTAAGCGTACGTGTAAGGTCGGTCCGGGCCGCTTCATCCCACAGTGCCGCCGAATCAAGATAAGACTAGTAACGGCAAGAAGATTGACAAATCGACGCCCACAACTACTTTGTGTTCTACTCGTGCAAGATACTACGCATAGACCTAGCTCATGATGCCACTGTTGGGGAACGTAGCAGAATTTTAAAATTTTCTACGCATCACCAAGATCAATCTATGGAGTCATCTAGCAACGAGTGAGAGGGGAGTGTATCTACATACCCTTGTAGATCGCGAGCGGAAGCGTTCAAGAGAACGGGGTTGATGGATTCGTACTCGTCGTGATCCAAATCACCGATGACCGAGCGCCGAACGGACGGCACCTCCGCGTTCAACACACGTACGGAGCAGAGACGTCTCCTCCTTCTTGATCCAGCAAGGGGGGAGGAGAGGTTGATGGAGATCCAGCAGCACGACGGTGTGGTGGTGGAAGCAGCGGGATTTCAGCAGGGCTTCGCCAAGCGCTACTGGAGGAGGAAGAGGTGTCACGGGAGGGAGAGGGAGGCGCCAGGGGCTGAGCTGTTTCTCCCATGCACCTCCCCACTATATATAGGGGTGGAGGGGGCTGGTTTCTTGCCCTCCAAGTCCATTGGGGCGTTGGCAAAGGTGGAAGGAAAGAAATCCCATCCTTTCCCTTCCCCACCGATTGTTATCCCCCTTTTTTAGGGATCTTGATCTTATCCCTTCGGGATATGATCTTATTCCTTCTAAGGGGGAATCTTGGTGCGCCTTGACTAGGGGTGTGGGGCCTTGCCCCCACTACCCACGTTCATGTGGGTCCCCCCATATATAAATCTTTACCTCCGGACCATTCCGGAACTCCTCGTGACGTCCAGGATCTCATCCGAGACTCCGAACAACCTTCGGGTTACCGCATACTAATATCTCTATAACCCTAGCGTCACCGAACCTTAAGTGTGTAGACCCTACGGGTTCGGGAGACACGCAGACATGACCGAGACGACTCTCCGGTCAATAACCAACAGCGGGATCTGGATACCCATGTTGGCTCCCACATGCTCCTCGATGATCTCATCGGATGAACCACGATGTCGAGGATTCAATCAATCCCGTACGCAATTCCCTTTGTCTATCGGTACGATACTTGCCCGAGATTCGATCGTCGGTATCTCGATACCTTGTTCAATCTCGTTACCGTCAAGTCTCTTTACTCGTTTCCGTAACACATCATCCCGTGAACAACTCCTTGATCACATTGAGCTCATTATGATGATGTCCTACCGAGTGGGCCCAGAGGTACCTCTCCGTTACATGGAGTGACAAATCCCAGTCTCGATTCGTGCCAACCCAACAGATACTTTCGGAGATACCCGTAGTGCACCTTTATAGCCACCCAGTTACGTTGTGACGTTTGGTGCACCCAAAGCACTCCTACGGTATCCGGGAGTTGCACAATCTCATGGTCTAAGGAAAAGTTACTTGACATTGGAAAAGCTTTAGCAAACGAACTACACGATCTAGTGCTAGGCTTAGGATTGGGTCTTATCCATCACATCATTCTCCTAATGATGTGATCCCGTTATCAATGACATCCAATGTCCATGGTCAGGAAACCGTAACCATCTATTGATCAACGAGCTAGTCAACTAGAGGCTTACTAGGGACATGTTGTGGTCTATGTATTCACACATGTATTACGATTTCCGGATAACACAATTATAGCATGAATAACAGACAATTATCATGAACAAGGAAATATAATAATAACCATTTTATTATTGCCTCTAGGGCATATTTCCAACAAGTTCAGGGGCTACTAAGGGAGTTATGGACTAAGGGGTCCTCGGGGCGACGACCCATTGTACATGGGCTGGACTGGTGGAGCCGTATAGTGACAGGAGATCTATGAAGCCGTGGTGTGCCCTCCAAGTCAAGAAGGCGCAGGATCTCTTTAATCCCTTATTGTAATCTATCTTCGGTAACCCTAACCCTACCGGTGTCTATATAAACTGAGGGTTTTTAGTCTTTAGGGCTAGAGCTACATTCATCACCTCATCTCCTTAGGGTTTAGCTCATGCCGATCTCGAGGTAGATCTACTCTGTAAACCATCTTATACATGTAATACAATCAAGCAGGACGTAGGGTATTACCTCTTCGAGAGGGCCCGAACATGGGTAAACACTGTGTTCGTCGTCCCTTGTTCCCCATCGATCCCAGATCCACAGCTCAGGACCCTCTACCCCGAGGTCTGCTGGTTTTAACACCGACATGAGGTACAAGTGGACAATGAAAAGAAGGTTTTTTACACGGACCCGATCATGAGGAAATTGATTAGAATGCTCGTCATTATTCTTTTACCACCTTACATTTAGCTTCTGATCAAGTCGACTACACATTCGTAAATGGTTCATGTTCCTTTTGCAGGAGAAGCAACACAGGCTTGCAGCCAAAAGCAAGTCTTCATCGATGAGGCCCAAGTGGGACACCCCTCTCAACCGGACCTTGAACGAACTTAATGGACTCCCTTTGGACCAGCGGCCACAATATGGACGTGTGTACGGCACCGGAGATGGCGCCACGTGGAAGGTCTTTTACAACAAGGGCCCGGAGGCCAAGAAGCAGAAAAAGAAGTTCAGTCAGGCGGACATCAACGAGAAGGTGAAGCTTGCGTTCGAGAAAAAAGCAGTTGAGGATGCGAAAAAAGCAATTCAGGAGAAAAATGAGTTGGTCTAGCAGACAATCGCTGCAGTTGTAGCTGTCTGCAGAAATGATTTTGCTACTAACTTGATCCCGGCTATCATCAACTAGACGAAGGAAAATCCAGACAAGACGTTAGATGATTTCCCCATGCCCAGCTTTGTCGGGAGCAACTCGGTGAACATCACAACCGCACCATCACCTGCTCACGCAACCGCGCCTGCTCCTGCACCCGCTCATAGCAGCCTGTCCTCAGTCTCTGGCACATTAGGCGGGCCTTCGTGTTTGGCTGAGCTCGATGCCCTCACGGTAATTACACGTCGCACCAACATATAACTAGAATATTCCGTTTTCGTTGCCTTTCGGATGTATTACGCCGCAGACATGTCTTTGCAGGCCGACGAAACCCCGTGCACCGTACTCTACTAGATCAAAGGCCAAAAGGTGGACGTCGGAAAGGCGGTGATAACGAAGCCCTTGGAACTCATGTTCCACGGCCAGCCGATCCCCGGTGGCCACTTTAGGGTTACCTTGTTGAGTGTGAAATCGGGGCACAAGGATTTGCCTCCTCCAGTACGGCTCGGGGGAGAGGAGGACGAGACCCCGATGCGGCTTGGAAACTGCAAGGGTTGGATGCTGCTATGGCCGAAGAATCTTCTTCGTCTGGATATTACCAGCGCCTGTAGTGCCGGGTGAGAGCGGCGGATGACGCGAGGAAGGGGTCCATTAGTGGCTGATGTAATCACCCCCATAGAACAAAGAATGGATGATGAGATGGACGAGGATGACCCTCTTCAGTTCCTCAATACAGGCGCCTATGATGATGACTTAGAAATGATGAGTCAGCCATATGACGACTCGGGCTATCAGCATGCTGATGAGGAGATGGATGATGTGCCCTGGCAGGAACGTCCTAGCAGGGTTGATTGCAAGAAGTCTCTCTTCATGCAATCCTCACAGGACACGCCTGAAGATGCCGCCTCAATGCAGGCTCAACTAGCCGAGGGTCATACAGTGCTTAGCCCGACAGCACTGGGGCAGGGGTTAAGGAAGGGTCTGGAAGGTCAGCCCAAGAAAAATTAGAGGAAGAGACCGCCGAAGAAAGGCTGTGCTGCCTACAAACAAGCCAGAGCACATAGCAGCCAGACGGCGGATTTTGAAGAGCGTGTACCCATCAAAGGTGCGGCCATGTTCCATGTCACGGGCCAGCCGATCCTACCGCCGAAACCGCTGGAGGCCATATCAGGGGATCTCAGGAGACTGCACGACCATGTGTTGTTAACTAAGATAAGCGTACTAGCCTCGAAGGATCCAGGATATCCGACATACATGGCTCGTGTGCCTAAGGGGAAGTGCTACATCGACACACGGCCCGCGGAGGTGCTCTTCCTGCAGTTTGACCATATCTTCGAGATGTTTCTGACAAGGCGGCTCAATTTTACAATCATCCGCCTTTTTGCACTACATATGAGCTCCGTCATGAAGAGAGAACAAGTCTCGCAAATCTGTGTGGCGGATCCATACTACATGCACGAGTCCTTCTTGAGTCTTGGCAACTTGGAGCGTAAAACTGCTAGGGAGTACCTCAAAAACTTCATGATAAGGAATAAGGACCAGGAAATTGTCCTCCTGCCTTATCATCCAAAGTAAGTCAGTGCCGGACAACACTTTCGTACATTTCAATCATTCCTTCTCGCTCATACGGAGAATATTTTGAGGTGTTTTTTCCCCGTAGCAACGAGCGCGTCGTCCTTATTGTTCTTTACCCGCGAGTCTCCCACGCCGTGTATTTCGACACTACCAGAAACTACGAGAAGAAGGACTACACCTACGTAATGAATGTTCTAGATGATGCTCTCCATGGCTTCAGCTTGAGGGGTGGCCACCTGCAGATCAGGAAACAAAGGAACCGCAAGCCAGGTTTCTCGCATAAAACTAACTACTGCTGCATCCATGTCCCGAAACCAAGCATGAATGATGGATTCTACCTCCTCCATCTCATGATGGAGTTCAGAAGGGATCACCAATAGCTTCGCATGACAACCAGAAGCGATGATCATATCCGCAAGTGGGTAGAATCCCAAGGAGAAGCGGATTATAAACTTAGAGAAGACTTCTTTCGCATCCAGAGGGACATTGCGACGATCATCATGAAAGAAGTCATCGAAGAGAAGGAGATGTTCCACCACGGCCCTATATCATGAGCTGATGTTCGAACTCGCATAGGTATGCAACGTCAGGACCTCACGCCGTTCAAGAAGCTAGGGTGCATCCTCGATGATATGGATGGATGGAACTTCTAGTGATTTACGATGCCGATGATGATGATATGTGTCGGTTGAACTTGTATACTTTCTGTAGCGATGAAACTTTGTGATGTCCACGGTCCCTGCCGAACTTGCGTAACGCTACTTTATTAGTTTGGGTACGATGGCCTACGTACCTCTAGTTAATTAGTTTGTGTACGATGAAACTGCGGTGATTATTTATGTTTACTATATGTTGCATCTATTTGCTAACCCTTTGTTTTCGTGTTGCTCAAGTATATTTTGTTGCATATGATTGTACATTCTCTTGATGAAGATGCATCTCTAACAGGTACCTAGATCCTTGATGGCAAAGAAGCAGTGCTATGTCATGTACATAGGGAAGGTTCCGAGAGTGTAAGACGAGTGGCCCGAGTGTCAGGCGCAAGTGGAGCGGTTCTCAGGCGCCAGCCATAAAGGCTTAAAAAGCAGACAAGAAGCAGAAGCTAGTTACTTGAGGTTCACGCTAGTGCGAGAGAGGAATCATAACCGCCGCCTCATGTACTGCATAGTTCCGCTCTCACTCATAGTGATAGCTCTTCTCATCTATATCATTGTTTAGATGGATGACGATGTAGTTGCAAGTATTCGAGCCTTGTATCGCTATTTCGAGATGATGACGAGAGACCACTTTGTGTTGGATGATGATTATGATGATGACATGATTTGATGAGACTATTTGTATGTGTATGCTATGATTACATTTGTATGTTTATGATATGCTAGAGATTATTGTATAAAACATGTACAAATACAAAATAAATATGCAAGAACAAAATTCAGAAACTAATAAACATAACAGTAGTTAGGGGTATGAAGTTAGCAGCAGCGTGCACTTAGCAGTATCGTTGTTTAAAGTAAAGCACTACAACTAATAGCAGTAGCGCATTTCAGTGAAGCCCGCTACTGCTACCCATATATAGCAGTAGCGCGGGTCAAAATGCACTACTGCTAAATGTTAGCTGTAGTGCCGTATCAATAGCGCGGGACCCCGCGCTACTGATAGCCCTTAAACCCGCGCTACTGCTAGGCTTTTCCCTAGTAGTGAATCATTACTCTTCAAAATAAACAATGCTAAAGAACGTTATTCCTACTCATTTAATCATGTAAGCTCAGGTGGCGCCCCCCTAGGGGCGCGCCCCTTCAGCTTGTGGCCCACCAACAGGTCTTCTGGCCTTCCCCCGAAGCTTCTACGGTCCCTTCTGGTCCATAAAAAATCACCATACAGTTTTATCGTATTTGGACTTCCTTTGGTATGGTTTTTCTACGAAACAAAGAAATAGGCAAAAAAATATAGGAACTGGCACTGGACACTAAGTTAATAGGTTAGTTCCCAAAAATGATATAAAATGGCATACAAAGCATAGAAGATTGATAATATAATAGCATGAAACAATAAAACATTATAGATACATTAGAAATGTATAAGTGCGCTTAGCCATACCTATGTTATCTCTTCGGAATTGATCCAACAAAAAGGAATTTTGTGAGGTTGTATCATGTATTTCAATAAAGTTACCATGTTGGTAGTTGACAATAGTGAAACCTATGACCCTAGACCTTGTTTCCAAGCATTGCAAAACTCGTTTCAGTCACATTTCCATCTTGTTACCTTGTTGTTTTAAATTTTCCAAAAATACAAAAATATTTGCACCATCCATATTTTCCATCTCCATCTACCATCAAACGTGTCAATCTCTTTGCCGAACTAGTGCAACCCGCACAGATACAGGACCAGTCACTTGAGGCCTCCCTTATTTTCAGGTATGAACAAAAACATGACTAGACTCACTAAATGCTATAGGCGGAGAGCTAAAACATTGGGTTGTAAATAACTTACTTCCACCATGTTGTTCTTAAGCGTAGAAGAAAAACAGAATTGCTTCACTTAAAGATGAGAACAACATTGTTCAAGTTGAACCTCATGCTATTCCTAACACCTTCATCAACTACTTCAACAATTTATTATCCTCCCCTAACATAAATTATGCAGGCCTTATGTTCATACTTCACAACCAGAAGGAGAGACCGATTACATTATAGCATCCTAGATAAAAAAAAGAGATTTTGGAAACATTAAAAGCCATTAAGAGGAATGCTTCATGAGGGCCAGATGGATTCAACGTGGAGTTTTACCTTGCTCCTTGGGAGTAGATTGGAGATGACATAACAAAAGTGGTCAGAGACTTTTATATCCAAGGTATGTTTTCAAAGCACACGAATGATACTCACATTGTCTAGATTACTAAGAAATTAGCACCCCGCATTCTTCAAGATTTTAGGCCTGTTAGATTGTGTAACGTGATCTATTAGATTATTACTAAATCCCTAGCTGATAGGCTTCAACCTCATTTTCCTAGTTATATTCATGAGAGCAATGTTCAAGAATTTGTCCGTTTAACCAGTTAACGGGCCAGTTAATCGCTACTCATAGGCTGGCTGAATCAAATAGCGCGTATTCATCGTGTTAACTTGTGAGGCCGATTAATTGGCATGTAAGACCCGATTAATAGGTTGTTAGGCCGATTAATCGCTGCTGACCCATTAACTTGTGCGCAAACAAAGCCCAAAAATTTTCCCTGTAACCCTTCCCATCTCCCTCTCACTCGTCAATAGCTAGGGTTCGACCAAACAGTAGCATATTTTGGTATATTACATAGATGAGAACATGACATTATGGGATAATACATAAAAAACTAGATATATGTTGGCAAGTTCCTATTTAATAATGGTGGACCGATTAATCCAGTTAATAGGTTGATTCACCGATTAATCGTTACTCCCAAGCCGACCGATCAGCTACCAGTTACCAATTTCCTAAACAATGCATAAGAATCAACAAGCTTTTATAGAAGGTAGAAGGATTGATAACCCACAAGTATAGGGGATCGCAACAGTTTTCGAGGGTAGAGTATTCAACCCAAATTTATTGATTTGACTCAAGGGGAGCCAAAGAATATTCACAAGTATTAGCAGTTGGGTTGTCAATTCAACAACACCTGGAGAACTAAATATTTGCAGCAGAGTGATCAGTAGCACAGTATTATGGTAGTTTGATAGCGGTAGTAGCAATAGTAATGGTAACAGTAACAGTGGCAGTTTTGTAGCGATTTAACAGCAGCAGCAGTAGTAGTAACTTAGCAAAGATCAATATATAAAAAGCATAGGCATTGGATCAGTGATGGATATTTGTGTTGGATGACATTCATCATGTAACAGTCACAACCTAGAGCGATACACATAGCTCTGATTCATCGATATAATGTAGGCATGTATTCCATATATAGTCATACATGCTTATATTAAAAACTTGCATGACATCTTTAGTCCTACCCTCCCGTGTCAGCGGGGTCCATAAGGAAACTAAGGGATATTAAGGCCTCCTTTTAATAGAGAACCGGAACAAAGCATTAACACATGGTGAATACATGAACTCCTCAAACTATGGTAATCACCGGGAAGAATCCCAACTATTGTCACTTTGGGGTATGCGGTTCATAACACGTAATAGGTGCATATAACTTGCAAGATAGGATCAAGAACTCAAATATATTCATGAAAACATAAAGGGTTCAGATCTAAAATCATGGCACTCGGGCCCTAGTGACAAGCATTAAGCATAGCAAAGTCATAGCAACATCAATCTCAGAATATAGTGGATACTAGGGATCAAGCCCTAACAAATTGACTCAATTACATGACAAATCTCATCCAACCCCATCACTGTCCAGCAAGCCTACGAAGGAATTACTCACTCCCGGTGGTGAGCATCATGAAGTTGGTGATGAAGAAGGGTTGGTGATGATGATGGCAACGAATCCCCCTCTCCGGAGCCCCGAACAAACTCCAGATCAGCCCTCCCAATGAAGAACAGGATGTGGTGGCAGCTCCGTATCGTAAAACGTGATGAAAGTTCTCTTATTTTTTCTCTAGGAAAAGGAATTTATAGGCTTGAGATTAGGGTCAGCAGAGCCATGTGGGCCCCATAAGGTACCAAGGCGTGCCTGGGGGTGGCCGCGCCCTGGTTCCTTGTGGGCAACGGGTGGCCCCCCTCCAGTAGGTCTTTGCTCTAGTATTTTTTATATATTCCATAACAAATCTCAAAAAAGTTTTGTCCAATTCCGAGAACTTCTATTTCTGCACAAAAACAACACCATGGTAGTTCTGCTGAAAACAGCGTCAGTCCGAGTTAGTTTCATTCAAATCATGCAAATTAGAGTCCAAAACAAGAGAAAAGGTGTTTTGAAAAGTAGATACGATAGAGACGTATTAACTCCCCCAAGCATAACTCATTGCTTGTCCTCAAGCAATTCAATTGACAAGCTGGAAGTGATAAAGAAAAACTCTTACGAACTCTTTTGTTCTTGTATCCATATATAAGCTTAAATAGTACCCAAGTTTTCAGCAAAGATCATAACTAACCATGCAAATGATAACTCTTAGAAATTATATTCACTCATATCAATGGCATAATCAACTAGCGAGCAATAATAACATATCTCAAATTCCAACACTTTGTCAAAACAATCATGATATAATATGGTATCTCGCTAGCCCTTTCTGAGGCCGCAAAACATAGATGCAGAGCACCTCCAAAGTTCAAGCAGCGACTAAACATTGTAATTCATGGTAGAAGAGATCCAGTCATGATGCACACAATATTAACTATACACAATGCATAAGAATGACAATAGTGCTCTCAGGACTGGTGCTTTAATTGAGAAGGTGATGACTCAACAATAAAAGTAAATAACATAAAAGTAAATAGATAGGCCCTTCGTAGATGGAAGCAGGGATTCGCAGAGGTGCCAGAGCTCGAAGCTTAAATCAGAGATAAATGCAATTTTGAGAGGCATGCCTTTCCTGTCAACGTCATGACCAAGAATTCTCAATATCTTCCATGCTAAGCACATTATTGGTGGTTCCCAAGTGGAAAGGTAAAGTTTACTCCCCCTCAACCAACAAACACAAGCCATGGCTAGCCGAATTCACGGGTGCCCTCCATACCAACAACTTTCCGGGAGAGTTTGTTTCATTATATATATATCATTTTGATTATAGGACTTGGCATCCCAATTACCAGCCTCTCTCATGCAATGATGGGTGAATAAACCCCCATCGTGAGAATAACCCACTTAGCATGGAAGATACTGACCACCCCCTGTCACTCCATGAGCGGTACGGGCACATAAAACACATGATTATTTGAAGGGTTAGAGGTGGCACATGCAAATTTACTTGGAACGGCAGAGTAATACCGCATATGGGTAGATATAGTGGACTCATTTGGAACAACTTTGGATTAGGGATTTGGATGCACAAGTAGTATTCCCGCTTAGTACAGGAGAAGGCTAGCAGATAGATTGAGAAGCGAACAACTAGAGAGCGACAACGGTCATAATCATGCATTGTGAATAATTAACATTGAATACTAGCATGATTAGGATATAAACACCATGAACATAAATATCGTGGAGGCTATGTTGGTTTTGAATCAACTACATGCGTGAACATGTGCCAAGTCAAGCCACTTGAAACATTCAGAGGAGGATACCATACTATCCTACTACATCATAACCATTTTAATGCATGTTGACACTCAAAATAAATCATTATCCACTCCTAGCTACTTAAGCATGGCATGAGCAACTATAATCTCTAATTGTCATCATAAACATGTTTACTCATAATATGCTGAATCATGGATACTGAGTTAAACATATTTACAAAAACAAAAACAAGTTGAGTTCATACCCGCTTTTCTTTGCCACAGTCACTTCATCAAATTATCTTCATTATTGAATTTCACTTGCACGGCCGAATGATATGAAAATAATAATAGTGCAAGGGTGTCGTGGACTAAGCTGGAATCTGCAAACATTTTATTCAAAGGAGAATACAAGGTAATATGGGCTCTTCGTTAGATCGACAATAATGCGTATGAGAGCCATTCAACAATTTCATCGTGGTCTTCTCCTTACGACGACTCAATTAAAAGAAAAGAATTTCAGAGAAACACACTGAAATATTTTTGGAGTTTTTTAGTTTTTCTGAAGGCAGCAAACTAACGAAGGAAAAATGAATAGCAAGAAAAACTATTTACACGGGAAAGCTCCCAACAAGTAAAAGAAGGAATGAGAAAGCTTTTTGGGTTTTCTTTTAATGCTACAACTAATTAAACGAGAAAGAAAACCGAAAAGAAGCGAGAAATATTTTTGGATTTTTCAAAGTTTTTCAAACACACAAGAATAAAGTGGAAATAAAACTAACATGGATATCAATGAAAACGGATGAACACCGACAACTAGATGAAATGTGTGAACATGAATGTAATGTCGGTGAGAAAACGTACTCCCCCAAGCTTAGGCTTTAGGCCTAGCTTGGTAATCACCATTGCTGATCAGGATAATAGTCATAATGGTAGCTCGTGGAGGCATGCTGAGCTGCCTCCTCAGCGAGATGGGTAGCTTCCACTGCCTCGTTTTACTCTCGTACAACATCCTCATGGAGAAAATATCTTTGTTTGCTTTGAAAATCAAAGATGATAAGCGCAGGCAAAATAATAGAGACAACCCGGTGTTTATCAAATATCAAGTTATAGTCATATATGTCAGTGTTATCCTTAATAAAATCATGGTGCTGCATTGCCTCAAAATCTAGATATTTATTAGGAAGCACAAGTTCATTAGGACGAGGGGAAACCCCAAGTCTGGCAGCTAGACGAGAAGCATAAACTCCTCCATATAAACCACCATTGCTCGCATTGCGGTGCAGCCTCCGAGCAACAATTGCCCCAAGATTATATGATTTATGGCCTGTTAGAGCGGTATGGATAATGCTCAAGTCAGGGGCACAAAGTGCACTACAGTCTTGTTTACCAGAAATGCATTTCCCATTAAAAAGTGCAAAGTAACGAATAGCGGGAAAATGAATGCTTTTTATCCTAGCTTGTGTGACTCCCATGTCCTCATCATTGCAAAGGCTATTAAGAAACATATCATAATCAGATTTTGGTGGTTCACCAAGCGAACCCCAATATGGGATTTTGCATGCATCACAGAATTCTTCCAGAGACATACCATAGGATCTATCATATAGGTTAAACAAGACTCTAGAATTCCGAGAGTGATACTCAAACTTTTTCGTGAATGAATGGGTCAGGTTGTAGTGTTGAGCGCACTTATCTGTGACGAAGGGAGCAAGCTCAGTGTTATGGACATATTGATCAAATTCTTCCTTAATGCCAGCACCTATCATGAACTCATTTCACGGCCACCAGCATGATTTTGCTTCAGCGATTCACGCCGAACTTGCCCTTGGCTCAACATACGGTTGTCATACCGAGTTCTCACTCGACGATCCCTCTGAGGACCTCCTCCTCAAAGAACTCCTCCTAAAGAGGTTCATTTCCCTAATAACAAATTTCTAAAAAATTTGGGCCACAAAATGATGTCAATAAAACTTCATAAGATTGATAGCAACTACTCATATGAATGTCTAGAGGCTATATCAAGCATTCAAACTACTTGGAACTCAAAGAATTCAACATGCAAGCTCATTTTCAATAGCACCAAGACCAGCTAATTATGCAAAATATAATCCACTAAAGCAAAAGCTAATTGGAGCAATGGGGGAGTCACATACCAAGGAGCAATCCCCCAAAACAGTTTTAGAAATGGAGCTCCGAGCAAAGAGATCGAAATCTCAGATTTGGGAACAAGAACACGAGGGAGAGAGCAACCAGGATTTTTTTCTGGAGGTAAGTGTTGGGAAACGTAGCAAGGAAAACAAAAAATGTCTACGCACACGCAATGATCTATCCATGGAGATGCATAGCAATGAGGGGGAGAGTGTGTCTATGTACCCTCGTAGACCGAAA
Organism: Thinopyrum elongatum; assembly: GCA_011799875.1. Lineage (NCBI taxonomy): Eukaryota > Viridiplantae > Streptophyta > Magnoliopsida > Poales > Poaceae > Thinopyrum > Thinopyrum elongatum. The sequence goes on along the minus strand of CM022299.1, from coordinate 344,237,081 downwards.
GCGGAAGCGTTTCACAACGCGGTTGATGTAGTCGAACTTTCTTCGCGCTCCACCGATCGAGTACCGAACGTACGGCACCTCTGAGTTCTGCACACGTTCAGCTCGATGACGTCCCTCACCTTCTTGATCCAGCAAGGTGTCGAGGTAGTAGATGAGTTCCGTCAGCACGACGGCGTGGTGACGGTGATGGTGATGTGATCCACGTAGGGCTTCGCCTAAGCACCGCGAGAATATGACCGGGGGTGTAAACTGTGGAGGGGGGCGCCGCACATGGCTAACTATTGATGTTGTGTGTTCTAGGCGACCCCTTCCCCACATATATATAGGTGGGAGGGGAGGAGAGGCAGCCAGGGGGCACCACAAGTAGGATCCGAATCCTACTTGGGGTTTCCCCAAGTGCCCCCCCCCCTTCCTTTTTTCACGGAGGGGGAAGGAAAGAGGGGGGAGAGAGAAGGAAGTGGGAATCCTAATCCACACTTGCCTTTCTCCCTTCCCCTTTCCTTCTCCATCCCTGGCCGGCCCATATGGGGGGCGCACCAGCCCCTTGTGGCTGGTGCGTTTCCCCTCTTGGCCCATAAGGCCCATATCTTTTGCCGGGGGTGCCCGGAACCCCTTCCGGTGACCCAATATGTACCCGGTACCCTCCGGAACACTTCCGGTGTCCGAATACCATCATCCTATATATCAATCTTTACCTCTCGAACATTTTGAGACTCCTCTTCATGTTTGTGATCTCATCCAGGACTCCAACAACATTCGGTCACCAAATCACTTAACTCATATAATACTAAATCGTCAACGAACGTTAAGCGTGCGGACCCTACGGGTTTGAGAACTATGTAGACATGACCAAGACACCTCTCCGGTCAATAACCAATAGCGGAACCTGGATGCTCATATTGGCTCCTACATATTCTACGAAGATCTTTATCGGTCGAACCATTATGACAACATATGTAATTCCCTTTGTCCATCGGTATGTTACTTGCCCGAGATTCGATCGTCGGTATCTTGATACCTAGTTCAATCTCGTTACCGGCAAGTCTCTTTACTCGTTCCGTAATACATCACCTCGTGACTAACTCCTTAGTCATTTGCTTGCAAGCTTATGATGTGTATTACCGAGAGGGCCCAGAGATACCTCTCCGATACTCGGAGTGACAAATCCTAATCTCGATCTATGCCAACTCAATAGACACCTTCGGAGATACCTGTAGAGCATCTTTATGATCACCCAGTTATGTTGTGATGTTTGATAGCACACAAGGCATTCCTCCGGTATCCGGGAGTTGCATAATCTCATAGTCGAAGGAATATGTATTTGACATGAAGAAAGCAATAGCAATAAAACTGAACGATCATTATGCTAAGCTAACGGATGGGTCTTGTCCATCACATCATTCTCCTAATGATGTGATCTCGTTATAAAATGACAACTCATGTCCATGGTTAGGAAACCTTAACCATCTTTGATCAACGAGCTAGTCAAGTAGAGGCTCACTAGGGACACAGTGTTTGTCTATGTATTCACACATGTATTATGGTTTCCGATCAATACAATTCTAGCATGAATAATAAACATTTATCATGAATAAGGAAATATAAAATAACAACTTTATTATTGCCTCTAGGGCATATTTCCTTCAGTCTCCCACTTGCACTAGGGTCAATAATCTAGTTCACATCGCCATGTGATTTAACACCAATAGTTCACATCGTCATGTGATTAACACACATAGTTCACATCGCCATGTGACCAACACCCAAAGGGTTTACTAGAGTCAATAATCTAGTTCACATCACCATGTGATTAACACCCAAAGAGTACTAAGGTGTGATCATGTTTTGCTTGTGAGAGAAGTTTAGTCAATGGATCTGTCACATTCAGATCCGTATGTATATTTGCAAATTTCTATGTCTACAATGCTCTGTATGGTGCTACTCTAGCTAATTGCTCCCACTTTCAATACGTATCCAGATTGAGACTCAGAGTCATCTGGATCGGTAAAAACCTTGCATCGACATAACTCTTTACGACGAACTCTTTATCACCTCCATAATCGAGAAATATTTCCTTAGTCCTCTAAGGATAATTTTGACCGCTGTCTAGTGATCTACTCCTGGATCACTACTGTACCCCCTTTCCAAACTCATGGCAAGTTACACAACAAGTTTGGTACACAACATGGCATACTTTATAGAACCTATGGCTGTGGCATAGGGAATGACTTTCATTCTCTCTCTATCTTCTGCCGTGGTCGGGCTTTGAGTCTTACTCAATTTCACACCTTGAATACAGGCAAGAACCCTTTCTCTGACTGATCCATTTTGAACTTCTTCAAAACTTTGTCAAGGTATGTGCTTTGTGAAAGTCCTATTAAGTGTCTCGATCTATCCCTAAAGATCTTGATGCTCAATACGTAAGCAGCTTCACCGAGGTCTTTCATTGAAAAATTCTTATTCAAGTATCCTTTTATGCTATCCAGAAATTCTATATCATTTCCAATCAACAATATGTCATCCACATATAATACCAGAAATGCTACAGAGCTCCCACTCACTTTCTTGTAAATACAGGCTTAATCGTAAGTCTGTATAAAACCATATGCTTTGATCACCTTATCAAAGCGTATATTCCAACTCCGAGATGCTTGCACCAGTCCATAGATGGATCGCTGGAGCTTGCACACTTTGTTAGCATCTTTAGGATCAACAAAACCTTCTGGTTGCATCATATACAACTCTTCTTTGAGATATCCATTAAGGAATGCAGTTTTGACGTCCATTTGCCAGATTTCATAATCATAAAATGCGGCAATTGCTAACATGATTCGGACGGACTTAAGCATCGCTATGGGCAAGAAAGTCTCATCGTAGTCAACCCCTTGAACTTGTCGAAAACATTTCGTGACAAGTCGAGCTTTGTAGACAGTAATTTTACTATCAGCGTCAGTCTTCTTCTTGAAGATCCATTTATTTCTATGGCTTGCCGATCATCGGGCAAATCCACCAAAGTCCACACTTTGTTCTCATACATGGATCATTTCTCAGATTTCATGGCCTCAAGCCATCTGTCGGAATCTGGGCTCATCATAGCTTCTTCATAGTTCGTAGGTTTGCCTTGGTCTAGTAACATGACTTCCAGTACAGGATTCCTGTACCACTCTGGTGCGGATCATGTTCTGGTTGACCTACGAAGTTCTGTAGTAAATTGATCCGAAGTTTCATGATCATCATCATTAGCTTCCTCTCTAGTTGGTGTAGGCATCACGGGAATGGTTTTCTCTGATGAACTACTTTCCAATTCGAGAGAAGGTACAATTACCTCATCAAGTTCTACTTTCCTCCCACTCACTTCTTTCGAGAGAAACTCCTTCTCTAGAAAGGACCCAAACTTAGCAACAAAAGACCTTGCCTTCGGATCTGTGGTAGAAGGTGTACCCAATTGTTTCCTTAGGGTATCCTATGAAGACGCACTTCTCCGATTTGGGTTCGAACTTATCAGGCTGAAGCCTTTTAACATAAGTGCCGTAACCCCAAACTTTAAGAAACAACAGCTTAGGTTTCTTGCCAAACCACAGTTCATACGGTGTCGTCTCAACGGATTTAGACGTTGCCCTATTAACGTGAATGCAATTGTCTCTTAATGCATAACCCCAAATGATAGTGGTAAATTGGTAAGAGACATCATAGAATGCACCATATCCAATAAAGTACGGTTACGATGTTCGGACACACCATTACGCTGTGGTGTTCCAGGTGGCATGAATTGTGAAACTATTCCACATTGTTTTAAATGAAGGCCAAACTCATAACTCAAATATTCGCCTCCGCGATCAGATCGTAGAAACTTTATTTTCTTGTTACGATGATTCTACACTTCACTCTGAAATTCTTTGAACTTTTCAAATGTTTCAGACTTGTGCTTCATCAAGTAGATATATCCATACCTACTTAAATCATCTATGAAGGTCAGAAAATAATGATACCCGCCGCGTGCTTCAACACTCATCGGACCGCATACATCGGTATGTATTATTTCCAATAAGTCATTAGCTCGCTCCATTGTTCCGGAGAATGGAGTTTTAGTCATCTTGCCCATGAGGCATGGTTCGCAAGTATCAGATGATTCATAATCAAGTGATTCCAAAAGCCCATCTGCATGGAGTTTCTTCATGCGTTTTACACCAATATGACCTAAACGGCAGTGCCACAAATATGTTGCACTATCATTATCAACTTTGCATCTTTTGGCATCAATATTATGAATATGTGTATCACTACGATCGAGATTCAATAAACCATTTACATTGAGTGTATGACCATAGAAGGTTTTATTCAAGTAAACAGAACAACAATTATTCTCTGACTTAAATGAATAACCGTATCGCAATAAACATGATCCAATCAAATTCATGCTCAACGCAAACACCAAATAACAATTATTTATTTAGGTCCAACACTAATCCCGAAGGTAGAGGGAGTGTGCGATGGTGATCTTATCAACCTTGGAATCACTTCCAACACACATCGTCACCTCGTCATTAACTAGTCTCTGTTCATTTTGCAACTCTTGTTTCGAGTTACTAATGTTAGCAACTGAACCGGTATCAAATACCCAAGGGCTACTATGAACACTAGTAAAATACACATCAATAACATGTATATCAAATATACCTTTGTTCACTTTGCCATCCTTCTTATCCGCCAAGTATTTGGGGCAGTTCCACTTCCAGTGACCATTTCCTTTGCAGTAGAAGCACTTAGTTTCAGGCTTAGGTCCAGCTTTGGGCTTCTTCATGGGAGTGAGAACTTGCTTGCCATTCTTCTTGAAGTTCCCCTTTCTTCCCCTTGCCCTTTTTCTTGAAACTAGTGGTCTTGTTAACCATCAACACTTGATGCTCTTTCTTGATTTCTACCTTTGCCGATTTTAGCATCGTGAAGAGCTTGGGAATCGTTTTCATCATCCCTTGCATATTATAGTTCATCACGAAGTTCTAGTAGCTTAGTGATAGTGACTAGAGAATTTTGTCAATCACTATCTTATCTGGAAGATTAACTCCCACTTGATTCAAGCGATTGTAGTACTCAGACATTCTGAACACATGCTCACTTGTTGAGCTATTCTCCTCCATCTTGTAGGCAAATTACTTGTCAGAGGTCTCATACCTCTCGACATGGGCATGAGTCTGAAATACCAATTCCAGCTCTTGGAACATCTCATATGCTCCGTGGCATTCAAAACATTTTTTAAGTCCCGGTTCTAAGCCGTAAAGCATGGCGCACTAAACTATCAAGTAGTCATCATATCGAGCTTGCCAAACGTTCATATCGTCTACATCTGCTCCTGCAATAGGTCTGTCACCTAGCGGTGCATTAAGGACATAATTCTTCTGTGCAGCAATGAGGATAATCCTCATATCACGGACCCAGTCCGCATCATTGCTACTATCATCTTTCAACTTAGTTTTCTCTAGGAACGTATCAAAATAAAACAGGGGAGCTATACGCGAGCTATTGATCTACAACATAGATATGCAAATACTATCAGGACCAAGTTCATGATAAATTAAGTTCAATTAATCAAATTACTTAAGAACTCCCACTTAGATTAACATCCCTCAAGTCATCTAAATGATACGTGATCCAAATCAACTAATCCATGTCCGATCATCACGTGAGATGGGGTAGTCATCAATGGTGAACATCTCTATGTTGATCATATCTACTATATGATTCATGTTTGACCTTTCGGTCTCCAGTGTTCCGAGGCCATGTCTATACATGCTAGGCTCGTCAAGTTTAACATGAGTATTCCGCATGTGCAAAACTGTCTTGCACCCGTTGTATGTGAACGTAGAGTCTATCACACCCAATCATCACGTGGTGTCTCAACACGACGAACTGTCGCAATGGTGCATACTCAGGGAAATCACTTATACCTTGAAATTTAGTGAAGGGATCATCTTATAATGCTACCGTCGTACTAAGCAAAATAAGATGCATAAAAGATAAACATCACATGCAATCAAAATATGTGACATGATATGGCCATCATCATCTTGTGCTTTTGATCTCCATCTCCAAAGCATCGTCATGATCTCCATCATCACCGGCTCGACACCTTGATCTCCATCGTTGCGTCATGGTCGTCTTGCCAACTATTGCTTCTACAACTATCGCTAACGCATAGTGATAAAGTAAAGCAATTACATGGCGTTTGCATTTCATACAATAAAGAGACAACCATAAGGCTCCTACCGGTTGCCGATAACTTTTACAAAACATGATCATCTCATACAATAACATATATCATATCATGTCTTGACCATATCACATCACAACATGCCCTGCAAAAACAAGTTAGACGTCCTCTACTTTGTTGTTGCAAGTTTTATGTGGCTGCTACGGGCTTCTAGCAAGAACCGTTCTTACCTACGCATCAAAACCACAACGGTGTTTCATCAAGTTTGCTATTTTAACCTTCTTCAAGGACCGGCCACAGTCAAAATTGATTCAACTAAAGTAGGAGAAATAGACACCCGCCAGCCACCTTTATGCAAAACTAGTTGCATGTCTGTCGGTGGAACCGGTCTCATGTGCGTGGACATGTAAGGTTGGTCCGGGCCGCTTCATCCCACAATACCGCCGAATCAAAATAAGATGTTGGTGGTAAGCAGTATGACTATCACCGCCCATAACTCTTTGTGTTCTACTCGTGCATATCATCTACGCATAGACCTGGCTCGGATGCCACTATTGGAAAACGTAGCATGGAAAACAAAAAAATTCTACGCACACGCAATGATCTATCCATGGAGATGCATAGCAACGAGGGGGAGAGTGTGTCTACGTACCTCATAGACCTAAAGTGGAAGTGTTTCACAATGCGGTTGATGTAGTCGAACTTTCTTCGCGCTCCACCGATCGAGTACCGAACGTACGGCACCTCCGAGTTCTGCACACGTTCAGCTCGATGACGTCCCTCGCCTTCTTGATCCAGCAAGGTGTCAAGGTAGTAGATGAGTTCCGTCAGCACGACGGCGTGGTGACGGTGATGGTGATGTGATCCGCGCAGGGCTTCGCCTAAGCACCGCGAGAATATGACCGGGGGTGTAAACTGTGGAGGGGGGCGCCGCACACGGCTAACAATTGATGTTGTGTGTTCTAGGCGACCCCTTCCCCACATATATATAGGTGGGAGGGGAGGAGAGGCAGCCAGGGGGCGCCACAAGTAGGATCCGAATCCTACTTGGGGTTTCCCCAAGTGGCGCCCCCCCTTTCCTTTTTTCACGGAGGGGGAAGGAAAGAGGGGGGAGAGAGAAGGAAGTGGGAATCCTAATCCACACTTGCCTTTCTCCCTTCCCCTTTCCTTCTCCATCCCTGGCCAGCCCATATGGGGGGCGCACCAGCCCCTTGTGGCTGGTGCGTTTCCCCTCTTGGCCCACAAGGCCCATATCTTTTGCCGGGGGTGCCCGGAACCCCTTCCGATGACCCGATATGTACCCGGTACCCTCCGGAACACTTCCGGTGTCTGAATACCATCATCCTATATATCAATCTTTACCTCTCAACCATTTCGAGACTCCTCTTCATGTCCGTGATCTCATCCGGGACTCCAACAACATTCGGTCACCAAATCACTTAACTCATATAATACTAAATCGTCAATGAACGTTAAGTGTGTGGACCCTACGGGTTCGAGAACTATGTAGACATGACCGAGACACCTCTCCGGTCAATAACCAATAGCGAAACCTGGATGCTCATATTGGCTCCTACATATTCTACAAAGATCTTTATCGGTCGAACCGTTATGACAACATACATAATTCCCTTTGTCCATCGGTATGTTACTTGCCCGAGATTCGATCGTCGGTATCTTGATACCTAGTTCAATCTTGTTACCGGCAAGTCTCTTTACTCGTTACGTAATACATCACCTCGTGACTAACTCCTTAGTCGTTTGCTTGCAATCTTATGATGTGTATTACCGAGAGGGCCCAGAGATACCTCTCCGATACTCGGAGTGACAAATCCTAATCTCGATCTATGCCAACTCAACAGACACCTTCGGAGATACCTATAGAGCATCTTTATGATCACCCAGTTATGTTGTGACGTTTGATAGCACACAAGGCATTCCTCCGGTATCCAGGAGTTGCATAATCTCATAGTCTAAGGATTATGTATTTGACATGAAGAAAGCAATAGCAATAAAACTGAACGATCATTATGCTAAGCTAACGGATGGGTCTTGTCCATCACATCATTCTCCTAATGATGTGATCCCGTTATCAAATGACAACTCATGTCCATGGTTAGGAAACCTTAACCATCTTTGATCAATGAGCTAGTCAAGTAGAGGCTCACTAGGGACACAGTGTTTGTCTATGTATTCACACATGTATTATGGTTTCCGATCAATACAATTCTAGCATGAATAATAAACATTTATCATGAATAAGGAAATATGAAATAACAACTTTATTATTGCCTCTAGGGCATATTTCCTTCAGTAAGAGATGAACTGGGTTGAGTGGATAAGTGAGTGGGTCCCTGTGGGACCCACAAGGCATATTGGCGCGCCCAAGGGGGTGGTCGCGCCATGCTGCCTTGTGAGAAACAGGGGCCCCCTTGGGTTGTATTCAGTGCCAAAAATTCTTAAATATTCGAGAGAAAAATTATGTTAAAATTTTACAACATTCTGGGCACTTTATTTTTGGGCCATTTTTTATTGCACGGATAATTCAGAAAACAGGATAATCATGGCATTTTATTTTATTTAACTAAGAATAATAGAGAACAAAAAATAGGTACAGAAAGTTGTGTTTACTAAATTCATCGACCACATGCCCCTAAAAAAGAATCCATTAATAAGGTTGATCAAGTCTTATTAACAAACTATTTTCGAGTAACATGAAACCAAAGAATCTTCGTACAACACTAGTTACCTCAACGGGGATATGCATCTCCCCAATAATAAGAGTTTCATATTTTTTTTTGACAGTTGGAAGAGGGAATTCAAAGAGTCCAATAGTGATTGTCGAAACCTTTTCAATACAATTGATACCATTCACTTAAAGTTGTTTCTTCGAAAAATATATCGTATGCTCATTACCATTGACATGAAAAGTGACCTTGCTTTTGTTGCAATCAATAACAGCCCGTGCAGTATTCAACAAGGGTCTACCGAGAATAATCGACATGTTGTCGTCCTCGGGCATATCAAGTATAATAAAGTCCGTTAAGATAGTAACATTTGCAACTACAACAGGCACATCCTCACAAATACCGATTGGTATAGCAGTTGATTTATCAGCCATTTGCAATGATATTTCAGTAGGTGTGAGTTTATTCAAATCAAGTCTTCTATATAAAGAGAAAGGCATAACACTAACACCGGCTCCAAAATCACCCAAAGCAGTTTTGACATAATTTCTTTTAATGGAGCATGGTATAGTAGGTATTTCAAATCTCCTAACTTCTTAGGTACTCCACCCTTAAAAGAATAATTTGCAAGCATGGTGGAAATTTCAGCTTCAGGTATCTTTCTTTTATTAGTAACAATATCTTTCATGTATTTAGCATATGGAGGCATCTTCAGAATATCAGTCAAGCGGTTACACAAAAAGACAGGTCTAAGCATTTCAACAAAGTGCTCAAATTTTTCCTCATCCTTATTTTTAGGTGGTTTAGTAGGAAAAGGCATGGGTTTTTAAACCAATGGTTCTCTTTCCTTACAATGTTTTCTAGCAATAAAGTCTCTCTTGTCATATCTTTTATTTTTAGGAGGTGGGTTATCAAGATCAACGGCGGGTTCTATTTCTGCATCATTATCAAGTTATTTATCATTATCCGGTTGAGCATCAACATGAGCATCATCATTATCATTATCACTAGGTGGATGTTCATTACCAGATTGTGTCTCAGCATCAGAAATAGAAATATCATTATGATTCTCAGAAGGTTTTTCTATCACAGGTTCACTAGAAGCATGCAAGTCCTATCATTTTTCTTTTTCTTTCTCTTCTTAGATGGACTAGGTGCATCGATATTAATTCTCTAGGAATCTTGCTCAATTATTTTACGATAGCTTTCAGGATATAGTGGATCCTGAGTCATTTTACCTCCTCTAGTCATTACTCTAACAACATGATCATTCATTTTATTATTCATCTCATTGAGCAAATCATTTTGTGACTTAGCAATTTGTTCTATCTAAGTATGGACCATGGATGCATGTTTACCTAGACCATTAACACCATTATCAATTCTAAACATCAAGTCACTCAAGCGATCAATCATGAAGGCATTACGCTTTGATTGCTTGCTAACATACATATTAAAGTGTTCTTGCTTAACAATGTAATTGTCGAGTTCATCCAGGCATTGACTAGCAGACTTATTGTAAGGAATATCACCCTCATCAAATCTTATAAGAGAATTTACCTCTACTACCTATGTCGGGATATCGAGTCCATGTATTCCTTCAATACGTGGTAAACTCTTAACATCTTCACCTTAATACCCTTTTCTTTCATAGATTTCTTTGCCTCTTGCATATCTTCAAGACTGAGGAATAGAATACCTCTCTTCTTTGGAGTTGGCTTGGGTGGTGGTTCAGGAAGTTTCCAATCATTATCATTTCTCAATTAATTATTCAATAGTTCTTCAGCATGTTCAACAGTTCTTTCCCTGAAAACACAACCAGCACAACTATCTAGGTAGTCCCTAGAAGCATCGGTTAGTCCATTATAAAAGATATGAAGTATTTCATTTTTCTTAAGAAATGATCAAGCAAAGCATTAAGTTATTGGAGAAGCCTCCCCCAAACTTGAGGGAGATTCTCTTCTTCAATTTGCACAAAGTTAAATATTTACTGTAAAGCAGCTTGTTTGTTATGAGCAATAAAATATTTTTCAGAGAAGTAATAAATCATATCATCGGGACTACGCACACAACCATGAGCAAGAGAATTAAACCATTTCTTAGCACCACCCTTTAACGTGAAAGGAAACAACTTAAGGATATAGTAGTAGTGGATTTTTTCCTCATGAGCAAATAGGGTGGCTATGTCATTTAATTTAGTAAGATGTGCCACAACAGTTTCAGTTTCATAACCATGAAAAGGATTAGATTCAACCAAATTAATCAACTGAGGATCGACAGAGAATTCATAAAACTTATCACTAACAAAGATAGGTGAAGTAGCAAACTTAGGATCATATTTCATTCTTGCATTCATAGATTTTTCTTTCAACTTACATTGTAGCGACCTGACCTGAAAATGGTCGAGTCTCTGTGTATCTGTACCATCCCAAGATCATGCTGGCACACATAGTACATTGATGAAAATATTAAAGTTCAATCACACCTGATTTATTACATGATTCTCATATATAGTCTTTATTACATCAGAATAAATTCGGCCAAATGCCAACTCATGAGAAAAAAACTAATGCGGAAGTGTAGACGAAAGCGAGTCCATCCGACTCCAAAGGGCAATCACCGAGCGTGGATCGTAGCCTCACTCCTGGTCAGAATAATCCTCTGCAACATAAGACATTGCAGCCGTGTAGGTCAGCATTTTGAATATGCCGGCAAGTCATAGAGAGAGAACAATAATAAAATACTAACATTATATGCAATTTGGTTGTGGGGCTCTAAGTTTAAGTTTTTGCGAAAAGCAAATTTTTTCCTACATCAAAAGGACTTGCTTGCAATTACTACAAAATGTTTGTTGTTATTGAGATGGTTCCGCCAACCAGTATCTCATACCTGAAATCATTAATAACCCATTAATTAATTAATCATGTTTGGTGGTGAGAGTTCCGAATAAGTCCAATTCCAGAGGCTCAGTTGTCCATAACTGGGGACACGGCTAATCGATTACATTTCACTCTGTAGATTATTGTGCACTTTACCCGCAAGAATCGTTCCATCCTTTATGTCCTCGCACTGCATGGTGTTTGAAGACAGGACAAACGAAACAAGGTCTTCCGTAGAGTTCCTTTGGGACACTGCCGATACCCATTCATTTCCTACCGTTCATCTACATCTGCTGGAACTGTCCGTCCAGAGTCACGCCTAGGGTCGACCAAGCCAGAGCCCATAGTGACTTGCGACTGCACAGGTAAGCTTCCGGTCAAAGTATATCCATCCGTCTCTTCGTGGTCGGGCGAAGCTTTCCGCAAGATGTCATGGCACTTCTCCATGCATCCCTGGGTCAACCACTGGGCACTCCAGGGTGCCCGTCCATCAGTCCTCAACCTAGTAGTGAATTGAAGTCTGTCTTCAGCATCTTGAAGTCTTGGGGTTGTCATCATATTAGCTCTCACAACTCCCGTGCAATTCTATCAACCAACCCCATCTACGAAGCATAGCATAATAACTACAACGTCTCGGGCATTGCTGACATGGGGATTTGGTTCAACCTACCACATGATACTACTCAAGAACATAACTTAAATTCCTACTTGCATGCATGGTGGGGAGGATATCAACTAATGCAATAAAACATAGGTAATAAAAATTCATGATCAAAGACTTGCCGTGGTGACGATCTTCGAACTCTAACGACTCGTAGTAACAAGCCTCACACTCCGGATACTCTATCGAAACAAACAAGACAATAATAATCATACCACTGATAACCCACAAGTATAGGGGATCGCAACAGTTTTTGAGGGTAGAGTATTCAACCCAAATTTATAGATTTGACACATGGGGAGCCAAAGAATATTTGCAAGTATTAGCAGTTGAGTTGTCAATTCAACCACACCTGGAGATTAAGTATTTGCAGCAAAGTGATCACTAGCACAGTAATATGATTATTTTGATAGCACTGGTAACAGTAATAGTAGTAGTAACAGTGATAGTAATGATTTTGTAGCAGGTGTAACAGTAACAGCAGCAGTGGTAACTGATACGTCTCCAACGTATCTATAATTTTGTATTGTTCCATGCTATTATATTATCTGTTTTGGATGTTTTATATGCATTAATATGCTATTTTATATTATTTTTTGGGACTGACCTATTAACCTAGAGCCCAGTGCCAGTTCCTATTTTTTTCCCTGTTTTTTAGTTTTGCAGAAAAGGAATACCAAACGGAGTCCAAACAAAATAAAACTTTCGCGATGATCTTTCTTGGACCAAAAGGAAACCAGGAGACTTGGAGATGAAGTCGGAGGAGCCACGAGGCGGCCACAAGGACGGAGGGCGCGCCCCCCACCCTTGTGGGCCCCTCGTGTGTCTCCTGACCTAATTTTTTCGCCTATATATACTCTTATATGCCCAAACCACCAGAGGCATCCACGAAAAGACTTTTCCACCGCCGCAACCTTCTGTACCAGTGAGATCCCATCTAGGGGCCTTTTCCGGCGTCCTGCTGGAGGGGGATTCAATCACGGAGGGCTTCTACATCAACACCATTACCCTTCCGATGAAGCGTGAGTAGTTTACCTCAGACCTACGGGTCCATAGCTAGTAGCTAGATGGCTTTTTCTCTCTCTTTGATTCTCAATACCACGTTCTCCTCGATGTTCTTGGAGATCTATTCGATGTAATACTTTTTTGCGGTGTGTTTGCCGAGATCCGATGAATTGTGGATTTATGATCAACTTATCTATGAATATTATTTGAATCTTCTCTGAATTATTTTATGCATGATTTGATATCTTTGCAAGTCTCTTCGAACTATCGATTTTGTTTGGCTAACTAGATTGGTTTTTCTTGCAATGGGAGAAGTGCTTAGCTTTGGGTTCAATCTTGCGGTGTCCTTTCCCAGTGACAGTAGGGGCAGCAAGGCACGTATTGTATTGTTGCCATCGAGGATAAAAATATGGGGTTTTCATCATATTACTTGAGTTAATTCCTCTACATCATGTCATCTTTCTTAATGCGTTACTCTATTCTTCATGAACTTAATACTCTAGATGCAAGCAGGAGTCGGTCGATGTGTGGAGTAATAGTAGTAGATGCAGAATCGTTTCGGTCTACTTGACACGAACGTGATGCATATATTCATGATCATTGCCTTAGATATCGTCATAACTTTGCGCTTTTCTATCAATTGCTCGGCAGTAATTTGTTCACCCACCGTATTATTTTCTATCTTGAGAGAAGCCTCTAGTGACACCTATGGCCCCCGGGTCTATTTTCCATCATACAATCTTCTACTTTCCAATCTACGAGTTTCCGATCTACTATTTTGCAATCTTTTACTTTCCAATCTATAAAACAAAAATACCAAAAAAAATATTTACTTTACCGTTTATCTATCTTTATCAGATCTCACTTTTGCGAGTAACCGTGAAGGGATTGACAACCCCTTATCGCGTTGGGTGCAAGTTTGGTGTTTGTTTGTGCAGGTATTCAGTCACTTGTGTGTTGTCTCCTACTGGATTGATACCTTGGTTCTCAAAGCTGAGGGAAATACTTACTCTACTTTGCTGCATCACCCTTTCCTCTTCAAGGGAAAAACCAACGCAAGCTCAATAAGTAGCTGGAAGAATTTTTGGCGCCGTTGCCGTGGAGATCTACACCAAGTCAAGACATACCAAGTACCCATCATAAACTCTCATCTCTTGCATTACATTATTCGCCATTTGCCTCTCATTTTCGTCTCCCCCACTTCTAAAACGATTTTCGAAAAAAAATTGCCTTTTTATTCGCCCTTCTTTCCGTTCGATCTTTTGTTTGCTTGTGTTACCATGTGCCTTCTTTTTGCTTGCATCTTCGCTTGCTAAAATTTTATGGATCCTCATCCACTTGCTAATCTTTTTAAGAGATCCAATTATGATGAACCAATTGCTAGTGAGTTTTGTGCACTAGATTATCTTTATGAAGTTTTGCTTGAAATTCGTGAATCTGAAAATTGTGATGAAGAAATTTATGAAGTAATTCACGGTAGCTCCTTGAATAAAAAGCATGATTGCAATGGTTTTACTATAAATTCTATTAATGTCAGTTGTTCTAATGATATGCAAAACCCTAAGCTTGGGGATGCTAGTTTTGCTAGGTCCACTACTTGTTGCAATGATCATGATTGGGGTGATTTTTCTTATGATCTTAAAAATTTATTTAAGCCCCATGATGAATATGAGATTGATAATAATGTTTGCAATAATATTGAAAGTGGGTTTGGAAGAGTGTCGACTTTAGATCCCACATATTTGGAGAATATTCAATCTTATGAAATTTTTGATAAAAGTGGGTTCGGAGAGGTCATGACTTTATTTTATGATAATCCCACTATTTCGGAAGAGTGTCAACTTTGCATGCATGTGGATCATGAAGAGAAAATTTTAAGTGATAGTCATATTGTTGAATTTCATTATGATCCTACATGTAATTATTATGAGAGAGGAAAATATGGTTGTAGAAATTTTCATGTTACAAAATTACCTCTCGTTATGTTGAGATTGCTATCATCTCTTTCTTCTTCCTTGCTTATGCTAGTTTTTGCTTGCCTTGATAATTTGTTTGCTTATAAAATACCTATGCATAGGAATTATGTTATATTTAAGTGTGTTTTTCACATGTTTTATGATTCTCTCTTTGTGTTTCAATTCTTGTCTTTCATGTGAGCATCATTGAAATCTCAATGCCTAGCTAAAAAGGCTTTAAAGAAAAGCGCTTGTTGGGAGACAATCCAATATTTTTCCTTGCTGTTTTGCAATAAATAATTCATATAGCCTCTGGTTAGATGTGGTTTTATGTTTTAATTAGTGTTTGTGCCAAGTAAAACCTTTGGGATGGCTTATGGTGATAGTTGATTTGATCTTGCTGAAAAACAGAAACTTTTGCGTCCAGTCCAAGAATTTTAGTAATTCATTGGAGAATTGAAAAACCCTGAATTTTTTATACGAGATTGATATACAAATTTCCAATGTTTTCCTAATTGTTCAGAATTTTTGGAGTTACAGAATTATTATAACAATTCAGATCTTCACATACTGTTCTGTTTTTGACAGATTCTGTTTTCTTTGTGTT
Source organism: Thinopyrum elongatum (assembly GCA_011799875.1). Lineage (NCBI taxonomy): Eukaryota > Viridiplantae > Streptophyta > Magnoliopsida > Poales > Poaceae > Thinopyrum > Thinopyrum elongatum. Next base: position 344,221,082 of record CM022299.1, on the reverse strand, counting down.
GTTTGCTTATTTTGATGAATCTATGGGTAGTATCGGGGGGTATGAACCATGGAAAAGTTGGAATACAGTAGATATTACACCAATATAAATAAATAATGAGTTCACAACAGTACAAAAGTGGTGATTTATTTTCTTATACTAACGGAGCTTATGAGATTTTCTGTTGAGTTTTGTGTTGTGAAGTTTTCAAGTTTTGGGTATGGATTTGATGAACTATGGAATAAAGAGGGGCAAGAGACTAAGCTTGGGTATTCCCAAGGCACCCCAAGGTAATATTCAAGGACAACCAAGAGCCTAAGCTTGGGGATGCCCCGGAAGGCATCCCCTCTTTTGTCTTCGTCTATCGGTAACTTTACTTGAGGCTATATTTTTATTCACCACATGATATATGTTTTGCTTGGAGCGTCTTGTATGATTTGATTCTTTGCTTTTAGTTTGCCACAATAATCCTTTCTATACACACCTTTTGAGAGATACACGCATGAATCATGATTTATTAGAATACTCTTTGTGCTTCACCTATATCTTTTGAGCTAGGCAATTTTGCTCTAGTGCTTCACTTACATCTTTTTAGAGCACGGCGGTGGCTTTATTTTATAGAAATTGATGAACTCTCATGCTTCACTTATATTATTTTTGAGAGTCTTTAAAACAGCATGTTAATTTGCTTTGGTTATAAATTTAGTCCTAATATGATAGGCATCCAAGAGGGATATAATAAAAACTTTCATATAAAGTGCATTGAATACTATGAGAAGTTTGGTTCCTTATGATTGTTTTGAGATATGAAGATGGTGATATTAGAGTCATGTTAGTGAGTAGTTGTGAATTTGAGAAATACTTGTGTTAAGGTTTGTGAGTCTCGTAGCATGCACGTATGGTGAACCGTTATGTAACGAAGTTGGAGCATGAGATATTTTTTGATTGTCATCCTTTGTGTGGAGGTCGGGATCGCGCGATGGTTAACTCCTACCAACACTTCCCCTAGGAGCATGCGTCTAGTACTTGGTTTCGATAGCTTCTAGATTTTTTGCAATAAGTATATGAGTTCTTTATGACTAATGTTGAGTCCATGGATTATACGCACTCTCACCCTTCCACCTTTGCTAGCCTCTCTAGTGCCGCGCAATTTTTGCCGGTACCATAAACCCACCATATACCTTCCTCAAAACAGCCACCATACCTACCTATTATGGCATTTCCATAGCCATTCCGAGATATATTGCCATGCAACTTTCCACCGTTCCGTTTATTATGACACACATCATCATTGTCATATTGCTTTGCATGATCATGTAGTTGACATCGTATTTGTGGCAAAGCCACCGTTCATAATTCTTTCATACATGTCACTCTTGATTCATTGCACATCCCGGTACACCGCCGGAGGCATTCATATAGAGTCATATTTTGTTCTAGTATCGAGTTGTAATTTTTGAGTTGTAAGTAAATAGAAGTATGATGATTTTCATTATTAGAGCATTGTCCCATGTGAGGAAATAAAGAAAAAAAAAAGAAGAAACAAAAAAAGAAAAGAGAAAAGAAAAGAAAAAAAAGAGAAGAAAGAAAAAAAAAGAAAAAAATGAGAGAAAAAGAGAGAAGGGGCAATGTTACTATCCTTTTTCCATACTTGTGCATCAAAGTAGCACCATGATCTTCATGATAGAGAGTCTCCTATGTTGTCACTTTCATATACTAGTGGGAATTTTTCATTATAGAACTTGGCTTGTATATTCCAATGATGGGCTTCCTCAAATTGCCCTAGGTCTTCATGAGCAAGCAAGTTGGATGCACACCCACTTAGTTTTCTTTTTTGGGCTTTCATAAACTTATAGCTCTAGTGCATCCGTTGCATGGCAATCCCTACTCACTCACATCGATATCTATTGATGGGCATCTCCATAGCCCATTGATACGCCTAGTTGATGTGAGACTATCTCCCTCTTTTTGTCTTCTCCACAACCACCTTCTATTCCACCTATAGTGCTATGTCCATGGCTCACGCTCATGTATTGCGTGAAAGTTGAAAAAGTTTGAGAATACTAAAGTATGAAACAATTGCTTGGCCAAAACCGGGGTTGTGCATGATTTGAGTATTTTGTGTGATGAAGATGGAGCATAGCCAGACTATATGATTCTGTAGGGATAAGCTTTCTTTGGACATGTTATTTTGAGAAGACATAATTATCTTGTTAGTATGCTTGAAGTATTATTCTTTTTATGTCAATATTAAACTTTTGTTTTGAATCATACGGATCTGAACATTCATGCCACAATAAAGAAATTACATGGATACATATGTTAGGTAGCATTCCACATCAAAAATTCTATTTTTATCATTTACCTACTCGAGGACGAGCAGGAATTAAGCTTGGGGATGCTTGATACGTCTCCAACGTATCTATAATTTTTGATTGTTCCATGCTATTATATTATCTGTTTTGGATGTTTTATATGCATTAATATGCTATTTTATATTATTTTTTGGGACTAACCTATTAACCTAGAGCCCAGTGCCAGTTCCTGTTTTTTCCCTGTTTTTGAGTTTCGCCGAAAAGGAATACCAAATGGAGTCCAAACGGAATAAAACTTTCGCGATGATCTTTCTTGGACCAAAAGGAAACCAGGAGACTTGGAGATGAAGTCGGAGGAGCCACGAGGCGGCCACAAGGATGGAGGGCGCGCCCAGGGGGGTAGGGCACGCCCCCCACCCTTGTGGGTCCCTCGTGCGTCTCCTGACCTAATTCTTTCGCCTATATATACTCTTATATGCACAAACCACCAGAGGCATCCATGAAAAGACTTTTCCACCGCCGCAACCTTCTGTACCCGTGAGATCCCATCTAGGGGCCTTTTCCGGTGTCCTGCCGGAGGGGGATTCGATCACGGAGGGCCTCTACATCAACACCATTGCCCTTCCGATGAAGCGTGAGTAGTTTACCTCAGACCTACGGGTCCATAGCTAGTAGCTAGATGGCTTTTTCTCTCTCTTTGATTCTCAATACCACGTTCTCCTCGATGTTCTTGGAGATCTATTCGATGTAATACTTTTTGCGGTGTGTTTGCCGAGATCCGATGAATTGTGGATTTATGATCAGCTTATCTATGAATATTATTTGAATCTTTTCTGAATTCTTTTATGCATGATTTGATATCTTTGCAAGTCTCTTCGAACTATCGATTTGGTTTGGCCAACTAGATTGGTTTTTCTTGCAATGGGATAAGTGCTTAGCTTTGGGTTCAATCTTGCGGTGTCCTTTCCCAGTGACAGTAGGGGTAGCAAGGCACGTATTGTATTGTTGCCATCGAGGATAAAAATATGGGGTTTTCATCATATTGCTTGAGTTAATTCCTCTACATCAAGTCATCTTCCTTAATGCGTTACTCCGTTCTTCATGAACTTAATACTCTAGATGCAAGCAGGAGTCGGTCAATGTGTGGAGTAATAGTAATAGATGCAGAATCGTTTCGATCTACTTGACACGGACGTGATGCCTATATTCATGATCATTGCCTTAGATATCGTCATAACTTTGCGCTTTTCTATCAATTGCTCGGCCGTAATTTGTTCACCCACCGTATTATTTTCTATCTTGAGAGAAGCCTCTAGTGAAACCTATGGCCCCCGGGTCTATTTTCCATCATACAATCTTCTACTTTCCAATCTACGAGTTTCCGATCTACTATTTTGCAATCTTTTACTTTCCAATCTATAAAACAAAAATACCAAAAAAATATTTACATTACCGTTTATCTATCTTTATCAGATCTCACTTTTGCGAGTAACCGTGAAGGGATTGACAACCCCTTATCGTGTTGGGTGCAAGTTTGGTGTTTGTTTGTGCAGGTATTCGGTGACTTGCGTGTTGTCTCCTACTGGATTGATACCTTGGTTCTCAAAGCCGAGGGAAATACTTACTCTACTTTGCTGCATCACCCTTTCCTCTTAAAGGGAAAAACCAACGCAAGCTCAAGAAGTAGCAGTAACTTAGCAAGAACAATATGTGGAAAATTCGTAGGCATTGGATCGGTGAATTAGTTGGATGATATTCATCATATAACAGTCATAACCTAGGGTGATACAAAATTAGCTCTAGTTCATAAATATAATGTAGGCATGTATTCCGTAAATAGTCATGCGTGCTTTTGGAAAAGAACTTGCATGACATCTTCTGTCCTACCCTCCCATGGCAGCGGGGTCCATAAGGAAACTAAGGGATATTAAGGCCTCCTTTTAATAGAGAACCGGAACAAAGCATTAACACAAAGTGAATACATGAACTCCTCAAACTACGGTCATCACCGGAAAGTATCCCAATTACTGTCACACTGGGGTTTACGGATCAGAACACATAATAGGTGAATATGACTTGCAAGATCGGATCTAGAACATAGATATAATGGTGAAAACATAAACGGTTCAGATCTGAAATCATGGCACCCGGCCCTAAGTGACAAGCATTAAGCATGGCAAAGTCATAAGAACATCAATCTCAGAACATAGTGGATACTAGGGATCAAGCCCTAACAAAACTAACTCGATTACATGATGAATCTCATCCAACTCCGCACAGACCAGTGGGCCTACGAAGGAATTACTCACTCCCGGTGGGGAGCATCATGTAATTGGTGATGAAGGAGGGTTGGTGATGGCGAAGACCAAAGATTCCCCTCTCCGGAGCACCGAACGGGCTCTAGATCTGGCTTCCTGATGAAGAACAGGAGGTGGCGGCAGCTCCGTATCGTGAAACATGATGAAACTTCCTCTCCTATTTTTTCTCCGAAGATAGGATTTTATAGCGTCGGAATTAGGGTCTGTGGGGCCATGAAGTGGGCACAACCCACCAGGGCGCGCCAGAGGGGGGCGCGCCCTGGTGTCTTGTGCCCAGCCAGGGGCCCCCTCCGGTGATTCTTGGCTCCAGTATTTTTCTTTTATTGTAAAACAATTCTCAAAAAAGTTTCGTTCCATTCCGAGAACTTTTATTTCTGCACAAAAACAACACCATGGTAGTTCTACTGAAAACAACATCAGTCCAGGTTAGTTTCATTCAAATCATGCAAATTAGAGTCCAAAACAAGAGCAAAAGCATTAGGAAAAGTAGATACGATGAAGACGTATCAACTCCCCCAAGCTTAAACCTTTGCTTGTCCTCAAGCAATTCAGTTGATAAACTGAAAGTCATGAAGAAAAACTTTTATGAACTCTTTTGTTCTTGTTTACATAAATAAGCTTAAGTAGCACCCAGGTTTTCAGCAAAGATTATGACTAACCATTTCAACAATAACTCTTAAAAATTATATTAACTCATATCAATAGCATAAGCAACTAGCGAGCAATAATAAGATATCTCAAATGACAACACTTTGTCAAAACAACCATGATATAATATGACAATAATGGTATCTCGCTAGCCCTTTCTGAGACCGCAAAACATAAATGCAGAGCACCTCCAAACCAACATCAGTCCTGGTTCCCAAGCGATAAAAAGTAACGGTTTACTCCCCCTCCACCAACAAACACACTCCACGGCTAGCCGAATCCACGGGTACCGTCCATACCAACATCAGTCCTGGGGAGTTTTGTTTAATTAGTTGCAATTTTTGAATTCGGGACTGGGCATCCCTATTACCGCCCCTCTCGTGCAAGGACGAGTGAATAAACACTCATCATGAGAATAACCCGCTTACCATGAAAGATACTGACCGCCCCCTGTCGCTCCATGAGCGGTCCAGGCACACAAAACAGATGTTCATTTGAAATTTTAGAGGTGGCAGAGGCAAATTTACTTGGAACGGCAGGGTAATACCGCATATAGGTAGGTATGGTGGACTCATCTGGAATAACTTGGGTTTAAGGATTTCGATGCACAAGCAGTATTCCCGCTTAGTACAGGCTAAGGCTAGCAAATAGGTTGAGAAGCGGCCAGCTAGAGAGCGAAAATGGTCATGAACATGCGTTATGCATAACTAACATTGAATACTAGCATGAGTAGGATATGAACACCATGAACATAAATATCATAGAGGCTATGTTGGTTTTGATTCAACTACATGCATGAACATGTGCCAAGTCAAGCCACTTGAAACATCCAGAGGAGGATACCATATCATCCTACTACATCACCATCATTTTAATGCATGTTGACATCCAAGATAAATCATTATCCACTCCTAGCTACTTAAGCATGGCATGAGAAACTATAATCTCTAATGGTCATTGCAAACATGTTTGATCATAATATGCTGAATCATGGATAAATATCGTCATTATTGCCTTTCACTTGCACGACCGAATGATATGAAAATAATAATAGTGCAAGAGTGCCGTGGACTAAGCTGAAATCTGCAAACATTTTATTCAAAAGGAGAAAAGGTAATTTGGGTTCTTTGTTAGATCAATAGTAATGCATATGAGAACCACTCAATATTTTCATCGCAGTCTTCTCCTTGGTATGACTCAATAGAAAGAACAGAATTTCAGAGAAACACAATGAAATATTTTTGGAGTTTTTAGTTTTTCTTGAAGAAAGCAAATTAAAGAAGGGAAAACAAAAACGAGAAAAACTATTTACACGGTAAAGCTCCCAACAAGCAAAAAGAAGAACCAGGAAATCTTTTTGGGTTTTCTTTTTTAATACTACAACTAATTAAACTAGAAAGAAAAACCGAAAAGAAGCAAGAAATATTTTTGGGTTTTCTAAAAGTTTTTCAAACACACAAGAAGAAAGCAAGAAAATAAATCTAGCATGGATAATACAATGAAAAAGTGTGAACACCGACAACTGGACTGAAATGTGTGAACATGAATGTAATGTCGGTGGAAATATGTACTCCCCCAAGCTTAGGATTTTGGCCTAGCTTGGTAGTCACCATTCGTAGTAGCCATCTGGTCCCATGTCGAAGTGTAGTGGTGGCAGCACCTGAGCGTCCCACTCTTGGGGCTCCTGCTCTACCGCTGCCTGGCCGTTCCGATAGGCAATAATGTCCGCTGGCATGATCCTATATCTGCCCCTGGCAATAAAATCAAACAAAGAAGGTGCATGCAACAGAATAATATCATGGGAATCCACGCTAAAAACCAGGTTGTAACGGATATTATGAAGAGAGTCAGCATTATCAGTAAACTGGTGAGCCACCATCGCCTGGTGATCTAGATAAACTCGGGACAAAGGATAATTATGTTGGCGTATCTGAACAATAAAGTGGCTCGCTAAGCGAGTAGCATAAATACCGCCATGAATTTTGCCCTTGTTTCTGCTAATGTGCAGACGACGTGCAATAATAGCCCCTAGGCTATAAGTGCCATCATTGTGTAGTGCACAGCGTAAAATGGCGTAGTGAGGAGCACTGAGTGCACCGACCTTCTCTCTAGCAATTAAACACTTAGCGATGAATAGAGCAAAGTAATGCACAGAAGGAAACTGCAAACTAGTGGTGGTGACACTCGACACGCCTCTCTCATCTCCCACTGACATAGTATGATAAATACCTCAAACTCTGCAGGTCTAGGCTCTCTTATTTCCTCGTCAGAAAGGATCAAGCATATATCACAAAAGTCAGTGAGTGGTATCTGACGGGTTTCAAAGTATAAATTAAACTGCACCTCAGGAGGATTATTCCTACTCAGAAAATGGAAAATTTGCACAAAGGAATTTGTAAGGAGATGGTGTTGATCACACTCAGCTACGATGAAGTCGGTCAGCCCAGCATTAGCAATGAATTGGGCGAACTCTTGATGGATCCCGGCCCCCTCCATGAAGGCATTATGCAGCCATTCGCACGGCCGCACCTCCGCCCTTCTCGGAGTGTTGAGGTTCCCCAATGACTCCTTTAGCATTTTTCTTGGAGGCAAACTTCCTAAAGAAACTCATCTTATTCCTATAGATAAAATTCTGAAAAAATTTAACCCACAAATTTTTTGTCAACAAAACTTCACAAGATTGATAGCAACTACTCATAAGGGTGCATAGAGGCCATATTAAGCATTCAAACAACTTAGAACTCTAAGAATTCAACATGCAATCTCATCTACAATAGATACTAATCCCAAGTGACTCAACAAATATAGCTATGCTCCCCGGCAATGACGCCAGAAAAAGGTCTTGATAACCCACAAGTATAGGGGATCGCAACAGTTTTCGAGGGTAGAGTATTCAACCCAAATTTATAGATTTGACACAAGGGGAGCCAAAGAATATTTGCAAGTATTAGCAGTTGAGTTGTCAATTCAACCACACCTGAAGATTAAGTATCTGTAGCAAAGTGATCAGTAGCACAGTAATATGATAATTTTGATAGCAGTGGTAACAGTAACAGTAGTAGTAACAGTGATAGCAATGATTTTGTAGCAGGTGTAACAGTAACAGCAGCAACAGTAACTTAGCAAGAACAATATGTAGAAAATTCATAGGCATTGGACCGGTGAATTCATTGGATGATATTCATCATATAACAGTCATAACCTAGGGCGATACAAAACTAGCTCTAGTTCATAAATATAATGTAGGCATGTATTCCATAAATAGTCATACGTGCTTATGGAAAAGAACTTGCATGACATGTTCTGTCCTACCCTCCCATGGCAGCGGGGTCCATAAGGAAACTAAGGGATATTAAGGCCTCCTTATAATAGAGAACCGGAACAATGCATTAACACATAGTGAATACATGAACTCCTCAAACTACGGTCATCACCGGAAAGTATCCCAATTACTGTCACACTGGGGTTTACGGATCATAACACGTAATACGTGAATATGACTTGCAAGATCGGATCTAGAACATAGATATAATGGTGAAAACATAAACGGCTCAGATCTGAAATCATGGCACCCGGCCCTAAGTGACAAGCATTAAGCATGGCAAAGTCATAACAACGTTAATCTCAGAACATAGTGGATACTAGGGATCAAGCCCTAACAAAACTAACTCGATTACATGATGAATCTCATCCAACTCCTCACCGACTAGTGAGCCTATGAAGGAATTACTCACTCCCGGTGGGGAGCATCATGGAATTGGTGATGAAGGAGGGTTGGTGATGACGAAGAACGAAGATTCCCCTCTCCGGAGCCCCGAACGGGCTCCAGATCTGGCCTACCGATGAAGAACAGGAGGTGGCGGCAGCTCCGTACCGTGAAACGCGATGAAACTTCCTCTCCTATTTTTTCTCCAAAAATAGGATTTTATGGCGTCGGAATTAGGGTCTGCGAGGCCACGAGATGGGCACAACCCACCAGGGCACGCCAGAGGGGGGCGCACCCTGGTGTCTTATGCCCAACTAGGGGCCCCCCTCCGGTGGTTCTTGGCTCTAGTATTTTTCTTTTATTGTAAAACAATTCTCAAAAAAGTTTCGTTCCATTCCGAGAACTTTTATTTCTACACAAAAACAACACCATGGTAGTTCTGCTGAAAACAGCGTCAGTCCGGGTTAGTTTCATTCAAATCATGCAAATTAGAGTCCAAAACAAGAGCAAAAGCGTTAGGAAAAGTAGATACGATGGAGACGTATCAACCACCATACAAAATAACAACATAACAGCAAGTAAAACTAATTACAACACAAGCATCAAAACACACGAAGAACACCAAAACAAAACCCAAGAAAGTCATAACACTCAATGCAAAGCTTAAGTACATGTAAAACAAGCTACTACTAAGTTTTCTGCCACTAATAAATTTTTAACAGAACAAAAATAAAGTTTTTGCTAAACAGCAGAAAGGAAATCAGCAAAGAAATTTTATGCAAAAAGAATCACATTAAAACCTTTTATTAAACTCTTTTTATGCTCAAAATAATTTTCCTAGTAAGATAAAAAATATACTACCAAAAATATTTTTACTTCAAATAAAATTGCTATTGTTAACTATACAGAAACTAATGTGAACATGACAAAAAGAACAAAAGAAAATAACTTAAAGCAACTAAAATTAAAAGAATTATCACAAAAGCTATAAAATACTAAAACAGTACTATTTTCGTGAAAACCTAATTTTTAGTAAATCCTAAAGTTCCCCAATTTAATCCTACTAATAGACAAGGTCATAAGAAACCTCTAGCAAAAAGAATCACTAAAAACTATTATTCCTAGCTCAAGTTATTGCCAATCTAGTGATTTGAACAAAATTCATGCAAATTCAAATTCAAAAGTTTCAAACATAGCCAAACTTGACATCTACAGAAACTTAATAAAAATTCTAATCTGATGCAAAAACAATTAAATTGAAATACTAAATATCCTAGTAGATATTAATTTTTTAAGATTGAAACTTTTCTGTTTTTAAAAACAGAAACGAAAATAAGATAAAAAAAACAAATCGGGCACTAGCTACATGTCGGGTTGTTACTCGGCTAGAGGGGTGTGCGATCCGTAGCTAAACGACGTTCGGCCGTAAACTAACAAAACTGTGCGCGTGCAAATAAAGAAAATCGGATAAACCAATTCGATCTAAACCGTAGCAAACCGTACTAAAAAACTGATCTAATAATAAAAAAATGAATAGTTCGCGATCTAATCTACAGCGTACACGCGCGATCGGACGATGGAGGGAGTCCAGTGGCTTACAGCGGTGGCGGCAACGGCGAGTGGCTCAGGTGCAGTCGTCGGCGATGCTCTGGTGGTCGAAGGTGGCGGCGCTGACGTCGGGGCGTTGAGGCTCGGCGAGTGGAGGTCGGGGGCGGTCTCGGCGGCGGTCGGGGCGTCGAGGTGCAGAACCCGGTGCTCTGCAGCTCCGGTAGCGGGCGGCAATCTCCGGTACGGCGGCTCCGATGCGACGTAGGGGGTAAAACAGTGTCAAAGGAGATCGTGGAGTTGAGGGGAGTCGTTTGCCGGAGTTTGAGAAGTTCGGGATGCTCACCGACGATGAGAGCGGCGGGGGCTGCGACATCGGGACGGAGCGGGCGACGGCTGTGGTGGTTTTTTCGACGTGGGCTTTAGGGGGTTCGGTCGAGGTGATCGAGGGGGATTTACAGGACACGTTTTCTTGGGGAGGAGGTCGCTCCGACTAGGGTTTTGAGAGTGGCGCGGACGCGGCCGTGCATGAGCGCGGCGAGATTCGCGCGCGGTGCTTGCGGGAGGAGGGAGACGGGGTGGGGTCCCCTGGTCAGTGGGCGCGGGCGAGGGTGAGTTGGTCAGGCGACCGACGAGGAGGGGTTACGGGCGCGGGCGCTCACCGGGCAGGCCGCGGCGGCTGGGCCGGTTGGCGTGGCTGGCGATAGAAGTTTTTTTTTTGAAATATTGACAGAAAGAAAATACTCACAAATAATGAAAACTAAAATAGTTTTATATAGGACATATATATATCAAAATTATCAGCAAAATATAACCTAAAAGTTGAACTATTTTTCAAAGGCAAAATGAAAACTTTATAAAAAAACATTTTTTTTAATTCCAAATAAAACGCAAATTGAATTCAAATTCTTTTAGCATTATTTTCTTCTGACTTTTTGGAGTGTCATGTTATCTCCTCTCATACTTTTTGAACAAAGTATTTCTCAGGGATTTTTGAAATAAATTTCAAATGCCAATTGAAGTGAATTCAAATTCAACAGAAAATATTTAATGCCTGTGAAATTCTCAAATTCCACCACAATTCAATCAAGATGCAATACATGCTTAGCTATAATTGTAAAACATTCCAAATTGAAAATTTGGGATGTTACAAACCTACCCACCTTAAGATGAATCTTGCCCTCGAGATTCGGGTTGGCTAGCAAATAGGTGCAGGTGGTCTCGACGGAGCTCTTCTTATCGTTCCCAGGTGGCTTCCTCCTCAGAGTGGTGGCTACACAAAACCTTGCAAAATTTGCTGATCTTGCTGCGGGTAACTCTGTTCGCCGTCTCGAGAATCCTGATGGGTTTCTCCTCATAAGTCAGATCACTGTCAAGCTATATGGCCTCTAGGGGCACTGTGTCTCTCAAAGGAATATCGGCCATCTCAGCATGGCATTTCTTCAGCTGGGAAACGTGAAAGACATCGTGAACTCCTGACAATCCTTCCGGTAATTCCAGCTTGTATGCAACTTCTCCTCTGTGTTCAAGACTTTTGCATGGGCCTATAAAAACTTTCCTTTAACACCGAACCTCTTGATTCCTCGAAGTGGGGACACACGGACATATGATCAGTCTCTTACTTCGTACGTTACCTCCTTGCATTTACTGTCACCATAACTCTTCTGTCTGGACTGAGATATCTTGAGTCTGTCACGAATCAGCTTGACCTTCTCTTCGGAGTCTCTGATAAGATCGGGACCAAAAAGTTTTCGGTCTCCAACACCATCCCAAAATAATGGTGTTCTACACCTCCTTCCGTACAAAGCCTCGAAAGGGGCCATCTTCAGACTGGTCTGATAGTTATTTTTGTACGAGAACTCTGCGTAGGGTAAATTATCATCCCAGCTAGCTCCATAGTCTAGCACACAGGCTCTCAACATGTCCTCCAGAATCTAGTTGACTCTCTCGGTCTGTCCATCTGTCTGCGGATGAAATGTTGTACTGAACTCCAGCCTCGTACCCAAAGTTTCATGCAACTGATTCCAAAACTTTGAAGTAAATTGTGTTCCTCTATCCGACACGATATTCCTCGGAACTCCATGCAGACATATGATCCTGGTCATGTATATCTTGGCTAACTTAGCACTGGTATATGTGGTCTTCACGGGAATGAAATGAGCTACCTTGGTCAAGCGATCAACCACTAATCAGATAGAATCATAACCTGAACGAGTCATGGGTAATCCTGCGATAAAATCCATCCCAAGTTATCCCATTTCCACACGAGTATCGGCAAAGGTTGAAGTAACCCTGTGGGCTTCTGATGTTCTGCCTTTACTCGCTGACAAACATCGCATACTGCTACGTACTCGGCAATATCCTTCTTCATACCTATCCACCAGAAACTTTCCTTCAAATCCAGATACATCTCGGTGTTGCCTGGGTGTATTGAGTACAGTGAATCATGGGCCTCTTGTAGAATTAATTTCCTGACCTCTGGGTCATTAGGCACATAGATACAATCCTCAAACCATATAGTTTCGTGCTTATCCTCGTGAAAACCTTTAGCTTTTCCTTTACTCATCCTTTCCTTTATCTCTACAATTTCCTTGTCTGACTTCTGGGCTTCTCGGATTCTGTAGGTCAGAGTGGAATGAATATCCAGGGTGGCGACAAATCCTCTCGGAACTATCTCCAAGCTGAGAGCTCTGAGATCATCACATAACTCCTGCGGTAATCCTCTTGCTATAAGGGTGTTCACATAGCTATTACGGCTCAAGGCATCTGCTACAACATTTGCTTTCCCTGGGTGATAATGCAATCTCATTTCATAGTCCTTGATCAATTCTATCCATCTCCTCTGCCTGAGGTTCAACTCCTTCTGCGTGAAAATGTACTTCAAGCTCTTATGATCCGCTAACATCACAACTGTTTCCGATAAGGAAATGTCTCCAGATCTTGAGTGTGTGCACTACGGCTGCTAACTCCAAATCATGTGTAGCATAGTTCATCTTGTGAGGTCGTAGTTGTCTGGAGGTATAAGCTACAACTTTTCCTTCCTGCATGAGCACTCCTCCGAGTCCTTGACGAGAAGCGTCACAATATACCTGGTAATCTTTGTGTACGTCTGGCAAAATTAGCATTGGGGTTGTAACCAAACATTTCTTCAGCTCCTGAAAACTGGCTTCACAATCCTCAGTCCAAATGTACTTAGTTTGCTTCTTCAACAGCTCAGTCATGGGCTTAGCAATCTTGGAGAAATTCTCAATAAACCTCCAATCATAACCTGCAAGTCCAAGAAAACTGTGGATCTCCTTGACTGAGGTGGGTGACTTCCATTTGGCGACTGCTTCAACCTTTGCGGGGTCGACTGCTATTCCTTCTCCTGAAATAACATGTCTGAGAAATCCGACTTCCTTCAACGAGAATTCACATTTGCTGAACTTGGCATATAACTGATGTTCTCGGAGTTTCTCCAGAACTAGACGCAAGTGTTCCTTGTGCTCTTCCTCACTCTTGGAGAAAACCAATATGTCATCGATGAACACCACTACAAACTTGTCCAGAAATTCCATGAATACCTTGTTCATCATGCTCATAAAATACGCAGGGGCATTAGTCAATCCAAATGACATGACGGTATACTCATACGGACCATACCTTGTGGTGAAAGTTGTTTTGGGTATATCCTGTTCACGAATCTTCAACTGATGATACCCCAACCGAAGATCAATCTTGGAGAATACTCTGGCTCCAACTAGTTGATCAAACAAATCATTAATCATCGGCAGAGGGTACTTGTTCTTGATGGTGACTTTGTTCAACGAGCGGTAATCCACAACCATCCTCAAGGTTTTATCCTTCTTCTCTACCAAGAGAACTGGGGCTCCCCAAGGTGACGAACTTGGGCAAATATATCCCTTCTCCAATAGCTCATTAATTTTCTTCTTAATCTCTTCCAAATCATTCGGGGGCATCCGATAAGGTCTCTTGGATATTGGGGTTGTGCCGGGCAATAACTCAATCAGAAATTCAATTTCTCTGCCCGGTGGCATTCCTGGTAATTCCTCCAAGAATACATCGGGAAAATCTTGCACTACGGGCACTTCCTCCTGAACAACTCCCGTGAGGGTATCCACATGAGTCTTCACCGACGTGTGTCTGGATACATACTTGATTCGCTTCTGCTCCGGGGTGGTGAGCAAAATCATCTTGCGGGCACAGTCAATGTTCCCTTCATACTTCGTCAACCAATCCATGCCTAGGATTATGTCTAATCCATGTGACTCCAATACAATGAGGTCTGCGGGAAACTCATGATTTCCTATATTGAGGGTCAAGTGACAACCTAAGCCTGCCGTCATCTCACCTCCTGGGGAACTGACCTGAAGTAGGCTTCTAAGGGTTCTAGTGGGCAGCCCGTACTTTTCCACAACTACCCCTTATATGAATGAATGTGTTGCACCAGAATCAAAACGTACCAATATTGGGCGTGAATTTAATAAAAACTTACCAACCACAGTCTCTGGCTGATCGTAAACCTCCTGCACATCAATGTGGTTCACATGAGCATGGGGAAAAGGATTGGGCTTCTTGGTTGTTGAGTTTCCGTTGCCGTTGCCGTTTCCATTTCCCTGCTTGGCCTCCAAACAATCGGTGGCATAATGTCCTGTCTTCTTGCACTTGAAATAGATGATATGACTCAGATCCTTCTGAGCCGGAGCGGGACGGTGTTGGTTGCCATTGCCTCCATTTCCAGACTTGAAGTTGCTGTTGTTGTGGCGATTTTTCCCGTTCCCTCCATGGTTATGTCCTCCATGAGTATGTCCTCCATGGTTGTGGTGAGTGTGTCCTCCCGAGTATGGGGCGTAGCGGGGCTTCTGCTGAGCTCCAGAGCTATACTTACCCTGGCCATACTTTCGCTTGCGGTTATCAGTCTACTGCTGCTTGCCTTCAAGGATGATGGCCTTGTCTACCAGTTCCTGGTAGTTGTTGAAGGTAGCGACCATCAGCTGCATTCCCAGCTCATCAGTGAGTCCTTCCAGAAATTTCTCCTGCTTTGCGGCATCTGTGGCCACATCATCTGGGGCATAGCGAGCTAACTGGCTGAACTCGTCCACTTACTGCCCCACAGTACGATTCCCCTAGCGTAAGTTGCGGAACTCACGCTTCTTCAGACTCATGGCTCTAGCTGATACATGAGCGGTGCAGAAGGCCTGCTGAAACTGATCCCATATAACAGTGGCAATGGGATAGGAGGTGGTGTAGTTCTCCCACCAGGAGGCTGTGGGTCCATCAAGCTGGTGTGCGGCAAAGCGCACCTTCTACGCATCCATGCATCCAGCAGTTACTAGCTCCCTTCCGATCTTGCAGAGCCAATCATCAGCAACAATCGGTTCGGTGCTACTAGAGAACACTGGCAGATTCAACCTTATGAAATGGGTCAGGTTGTCGACAGGGGGTACTGGCGGTGGATTGTTGTTGTTGTTGTTGTTGCCTTGGTTTTGTATGAGCATCTTCATCAAGGCATTATGCTGTTGGATCAGCTGGGTGAGCTCCGGTGGGAAAGTGAATCCGGGGTCACGTCTCAGAGTCATTTGGTGTTTTGGAGTAGAAGATAATTAGAATAGAACAAGGGTCTAAAAGGAAAATTTACACTACCCATATGCATGCAACAATCATTATCACACCAATCATTTATTCATTCAACTCAAACATAGTTCAATCTCGAAATACAAATCTCACGACAAATCAAAAATAACGGCCTAATCGATCAACGGGAGAATAAAAATAACATGGCGGTCATGACTAACTGTCCTCCTCAGATATCCTTGCGTCCTCCAGCGGTGCGTCCTCTGGTAGTGCGTCTCCTCTTGGTGTGTACTTCAGCAGAGCTCTCTTCATAGTCCTCATCATTGCTCACTACGGGTCCATCGTCACCACTCAGATAGAGGTCTTCTCCCAGGTCCATCTTCTCTTCCATCGTGGCAATGTAAGTCTTCAAGTTTTGTATCCTTTCCAAAAATTCCTTGACTTCTTCTTCATGCTCGGCATGGTCCTCGCGTGCTTTCTCCTCCAATTCTAGTTCACGGAAGATCATCTTCCTGAACACCTTCGAGCTTCTGCGCGTCTGAACCTCCAGAGTCCTTATGTACGTCTCCAGGTCTTGGACATATGAGAGAATGGAGTCGTCATCCACGGTGCACACGATCACTCCATTAGCAGTTCTGCGGGAGATCATGGCGAGGTCTGATCCGTCGAGCTCGACCCTGTACTCCTCCCGGAGATGTCCAAGTGCATGATGAATAGCCATGTCCCTCCTGAGGATCCAATTAGGGGCGGTAAACTGGAAGTCAATGGGCTCTGAGAAGCCTTCGAAATCCCTCCCTGGAATGTGCACCACAATCCTATAGCGAGTGTCCATCGGAAGTGCATTGGTAGGAGTCTCGGTGATGGAGGGCAGAGCAATCTTCAACTTCTTGATGATCTAAACCAGCTGCTTGCCAAAAGGCATCGTCTCATCCAGCTGGCAAAACTCTGGCAGCAGAACTGGGATGTACTCGGCGGCCATCTAGAATGTTAAAATCGGAGGGAAGTCAGAAATGAACAGGGGAGAATTATGGAAAATAAAGACATAAAATAAAATAATTTCTTCCTATGGCTTTCCGATCCTAGGGGTTACATCCTACGGTCAGCGTGTGCTCTAATACCATCTCTGTAGCAACCCGACCCGAAAATGGTCGAGTCTCTGTGTATCTATACCATCCCAAGATCATGCTGGCACACACAGTACGTTGATGAAAATATCAAAGTTCAATCACACCAGATTTATTACACGATTCTCATATAGAGTCTTTATTACATCAGAATAAATTAGGCCGAAGGCCAACTCATGAGAAAAAACTAATGCGGAAGCGTAGACGAAAGCGAGTCCATCCGACTCCAAAGGGCAATCACCGAGCATGGATCATAGCCTCACTCCTGGTCGGAATAATCCTCTGCAACATAAGACATTGCAGCCATGTAGGTCAGCATTTTGAATATGCCGGCAAGTCATAGAGAGAGAACAGTAATAAAATACTAACACTATATGCAATTTGGTTGTGGGGCTCTAAATTTAAGTTTTTGTGAAAAGCAAATTTTTTTCCTACATCAAAAGGACTTGCTTGCAATTACTACAAAATGTTTGTTGTTATTGAGATGGTTCCGCCAACCAGTGTCTCATGCCCAAAATCATTAATAACCCATTAATTAATTAATCATGTTTGGTGTAGAGAGTTCAGAATAAGTCCAATTCCAGAGGCTCAGTTGTCCGTAACCGGGGACACGGCTAATCGATTAGATTTCACTCTGCAGAGTCTTGTGCACTTTACCAGCAAGAATCGTTCCCTCCTTTATGTCCTCGCACTGCATGGTGTTTGAAGACGGGATGAACGAAACAAGGTCTTCCCTAGAGTTCCTCTAGGATACTGCCGGTACCCATTCATTTCCTACCGTTCTTCAACATCTGCTGGCACCGTCCGTCCAGAGTCACGCCTAGGGTCGACCAAGCCAGAGCCCATAGTGACTTGCGGCTGCACAGGTAAGCTTCCCTGGGTCAATCACTGGGCACTCCAGGGTGCCCGTCCATCCGTCCTCCACCCAGTAGTGAATTGAAGTCCGTCTTGAGCATCTTGAAGTCTTGGGGTTGTCATCATATTAACTCTCACAACTCCAGTGCAATTCTCTCAACCAACCCCGTCTACGAAGCATAGCATAAAAACTACAACGTCCCGGGCATTGGTGACATGGGGATTTGGTTCAACCTACCACATGATACTACTCAAGAACATAACTTAAATTCCTACGTGCATGCATGGTGGGGAGGATATCAACTAATGCAATAAAACATAGGTAATAAAAATTCATGATCAAAGACTTGCCTTGGTGACGATCTTCGAACTCTAACGACTCATAGTAACAAGCCTCGCACTCCGGATACTCTATCGAAACAAACAAGAAAATAATAAGCATACCACCATACAAAATAACAACATAATAGCAAGTAAAACTAATTACAGCACAAGCATTAAAACACACAAAGAAAACCAAAACAAAACCAAAGAAAGTCATAACACTCAATGCAAAGCTTAAGTACACGTAAAACAAGCTACTACTAAGTTTTCCGCCACTAATAAAATTTTTACAGAACAAAAGTAAATTTTTTGCTAAACAACAAAAAGGAAATCAACAAAGAAATTTTATGCAAAAATAATCACATTAAAAGCTTTTATAAAACTCTTTTTATGCTCAAAACAATTTTCCTAGTAAGATAAAAAATATATACTACTAAAAATATTTTTTTACTTCAAATAAATATGCTATTGTTAACTATACAGAAACTAATGTGAACATGACAAAAAGAACAAAATAAAATAATTAAAAGCAATTAAAATTAAAAGAATTATCACAAAAGCTATAAAATATTAAAACAGTACTATTTTCATGAAAACCTAATTTTACTAAACCCTAAAATTTTCCAATTTAATCCTACTAATAGACAAGGTCATAAGAAACCAATATAAAAAAGAATCACTAAAAAATATTATTCCTAGCTCAAGTTATTGCCAATCTAGTGATTTGAACAAAATTCATGCAAATTCAAATTCAATGTGTCAAACATAGCCAAACTTGACATCTACAGAAACTTCATAAAAATGTTGATCTAATGCAAAAAGAATTAAATTAAAATACTAAATATCCTAGGTGATATTAATTTTGTAAGATTGAAACTTTTCTGTTTTTAAAAACACAAACGAAAATAAGCTAAAAAAACAAGTCGGGAACTAGCTACGTGTCGGGCTGTTACTGGGCCAGAGGGGTGTGCGATCCGTAGCTAAACGACACTCGGCCGTAAACTAACAAAATTGCGCGCGTGCAAATGAAGAAAAACCGGCCAAACCGAGTCGATCTAAACCGTAGCAAACGGTACTAAAAACCGATCTGATAATAAAAAACCAAACCATTCGCGATCTAATCTACAGCGTACACGCACGATCGGACGGTGGAGGCCATCCGGCGGCTTACAGCAGAGGTGGCAACGGCGAGTGGCTCGGGTGCAGTCGCCTGCGATGCTCTGGTGGTCGGGGGTGGCAGCACTGACGTCGGGGCATTGCGACTCGGCGAGTGGAGGTCGGGGCGGTCTCGACGGCGGTCGGGGAAGATGGAGGTGGTCAGGGCATCGAGCTGCAGAGCCCGGTGCTCTGCAGCTCCGGTGGCGGGTGGCGATCTCCGATACAGCGGCTCCGGTGCGACCTAGGGGGTAAAACATTGTCAAAGGAGATCGTGGAGTTGAGGGGAGCCGTTTGCCGGAGTTTGAGAAGTTCGGGAAGCTCACCGACGATGACTGCGGCGGTGAATGGTGGCGGCGGCTGTGAGATCGGGACGGAGTAGGCGACGACTGTGGTGGTCTTTTCGACGTGGGCTTTAGGGGGGTTGGTCGAGGTGATTGGGGGGGATTTATAGGACACATTTTCTTGGGGAGGAGGTTGCTCTGGCTAGGGTTTTGAGAGGGGCGCGAACGCGGCCGTGCGCGAGCGCGGCGAGATTCGTGCGCGGTGGTTGCGGGAGGAGGGAGACGGGGTGGGGTCCCCTGGTCAGTGGGCGCGGGCGAAGGTGAGTAGGTCTGGCGACCGACGAGGAGGGGTTACGGGCGCGGGCGCTGGCGCTGGCGGGGCAGGCCGCGGCAGCTGGGCCGGTTGGCCTAGCTGGCACAAGAAGTTTTTTTTTTTAAATATTGACACAAAGAAAAAACTCAAAAATAATGAAAACTAAAATAGTTTTATATAGGACATATATATCAAAATGATCAGCAAAAATAAAACCTAAATGATGAACTATTTTTCAGAGGCAAAATAAAAACTTTATAAAAAACATTTTTTTGAAAATTCCAAATAAAACCCAAATTGAATTCAAATTCTTTTAGTATTATTTTCTTCTGACTTTTTGGAGTGTCATGTTTTCCCCTCTCATACTTTTTGAACAAATTATTTGTCAGGGATTTTTTAAATAAATTTCAAATGCCAATTGAAGTGAATTCAAATTCAACAGAAAATATTCAATGCCTCTGAAATTCTCAAATTCCACCACAATTCAATCAAGATGCAATAGATGCTTAGCTATAATTGTAAAACATTCCAAATTGAAATTTTGGGATGTTACATACATAGTACTTTTTTAACATCATCTCTATCATTACAAGCAAGAAAGTCTCCAGCTATCTCCTCATCCATAACATAACCCTCGGGTACCTTAGGCATTTCAATTCTAGGAGAGTTAGGTCTAATAGGTGAATCATATTTTTCATCAGTTTCAATAGTTTCAAGTTGTTTAGCTTTAGCAAGTTGTTCATCAAGAAATTCACCTAGTGGCACAGTTTCATTAAGCAGAGTACTAGCATCATCAATAACATCATTCATAACAGAAGTAGTATCATCAATAACATGCGACATATCAGAATTAATAGCAGGTGGTGGTGTCGCGAGCCTACTCAAAACAGAAAGTGGATCACGTGCAGAGTATGATGGCAGTTCCTTACCTCCCCTCGTCCTAGAGGGTACGATCTTGGTTCTAGTGTCTTTCAGATTCTTCATAGTGATCAATAGATACAATTCCCTAGTGACTCAGCAGATAGAGCTATGCTCCCCGGCAACGACGCTCGAAAAAGGTCTTGATAACCCACAAGTATAGGGGATTGCAACAGTTTTCGAGGGTAGACTATTCAACCCAAATTTATTGATTCAACACAAGGGGCGCCAAAGAATATTCACAATTATTAGCAGTTTAGTTGTCAATTCAACCACACCTGGAGAACTAAATATCTATAGCAGAGTGATCAGTAGCACAGTAGTATGGTAGTTTGATAGCGGTAGTAGCAATAAAAATGGTAACAATAACAATAGCAGTTTTGTAGCGATTGTAACAGCAGCAGCAGTAGTAGTAACTTAGCAAAGATCAATATATAAAAAGCATAGGCATTAGATCAGTGATGGATATTTATGTTGGATGACATTCATCATGTGGATGGAAATATGCCCTAGAGGCAATAATAAAGTTGTTATTATTATATTTCCTTATTCATGATAAAGGTTTATTATTCATGCTAGAATTATATTGACCGGAAACTTAAATACAAGTCTAGATACATAAACAAAATACTGTGTCCCTTGTGAGCCTCTACTAGACTAGCTCGTTGATCAAAAGATGGTTAATGTCTCCTAACCATAGACATGAGTTTTCATTTGATAACAGAATCACATCATTAGGAGAATGATGTGATGGACAAGACCCATCTGTTAGCTTAGCATATGATCGCTCAGTTTATTGTTGCTGCTTTCTTAATGTCAAATACATGTTCCTTCGACCATGAGACCATGCAACTCTCGGATACCGGAGGAATGCCGTGTGTGCTATCAAACATCACAACATAACTGGGTGATCATAAAGATGCTCTAAAGGTATCTTCGAAGGTGTCTGTTGAGTTGGCATGAATCGAGATTGGGATTTATCACTCCGAGTATCGGAGAGGTATCGCTGGGCCCTCTCGGTAATACACATAACAAGAAGCTTGCAAGCAAAGTGACTAAGGAGTTAGTTACGAGATGATGTATTATGGAACGAGGAAAGAGACTTGCCGGTAACGAGATTGAACTAGGTATGAGGATACCGATGATCGAATCTCAGGCAAGTAACATACCGACAGACAAAGGGAATTACGTATGTTGTCATAAGGTTTGACCGATAAAGATCTTTGTAGAATATGTAGGAACCAATATGGGCATCCAGGTTCCGCTATTGGTTATTGACCGGAGAGGCATCTCGGTCATGTCAACATCATTCTCGAACCCGTAGGGTCCGCACGCTTAACGTTCGTTGACGATATAGTATTATATGAGTTATGTGATTTTGTGACTGAATGTTGTTCGGAGTCTCGAATGAGATCACGGACATGACGAGGAGCTTCAGAATGGTCCGGAGGTAAAGATTGATATATAGGACGATGCTATTTGGTCACCGGAAAGGTTTCGGATTGTATCAGGTAGTCATCGGATCACCGGAAGGGGTTCGGGAAGCTCCGGGAGGTTAGTGGGCCTTATGGGCCAAGAGAGGGGAACACACCAGCCCACAAGGGGCTGGCGCGCCCCTCCTCTTGGACGCCAGCCCTATGGATGGTAAGGGGGGAGGGCTAGCCCCTCTTTCCTTCCCTCCACCTAAGAGGAAGGAAAGGGGGGCGCCACCCCCTCCTGCCGGCCACCTTGGGGCGCACCCTGGCTGCCTCCCCCCCCCCCCCCCCCCCCCCCCCCCCCCCCCCCCCCCACCTATATATATGAGAGGGAGAGGGAGCCACACAACCCACGACAATCTCTTAGCCGTGTACAGCACCCCTCTCCACAGTTTAGTCCTCCGTCTAGTTTTCCGCAGTGCACGGCGAAGCCCTGCGGCCACAAGTTCACCACGCCGTCATGCTGCCGGAACTCATCTACTACTTCGTCCGTCTTGCTGGATCAAGAAGGCGAGGACGTCATCGAGCTGAACGTGTGCTGAGCGCGGAGGTGTCGTATGTTTGGTACTTGATCGGTTGGATCGTGAAGGTGTTCGACTACATCAACCACGTTGATAAACGCTTCCGCTAAATGGTCTACGAGGGTACGTAGACACACTCTCCCATCTCGTAGCTATGCATCTCCATGGATAGATCTTGCGTGTGCGTAGAAAAAAATTTGTTTTCCATGCAACGTTCCCCAACAGTGGTATCCGAGCCAGGTCTATGCGTAGATGATATGCACGAGTAGAACACAAAGGAGTTGTGGGCGGTGATGGTCATACTGCTTACCACCAACGTATTATTTTGATTCGGCGGTATTGTGGGATGAAGCGGCCCGGACCAACCTTACATGTCCACGCACATGATACCGGTTCCACCGACTGACATGCGACTTGTTTTGCGTAAAGGTGGCTGGCGGCTGTCTGTTTCTCCTACTTTAGTTGAATCGAATTTGACTACGGCCGATCCTTGAAGAAGGTTAAAATAGCAAACTTGATAATCACCGTTGTGGTTTTTGTGTAGGTAAGAACAGTTCTTGCTAGAAGCCTGTAGCAGCCACGTAAAACTTGCAACAACAAAGTAGAGGTCATCTAACTTGTTTTTGTAGGGCATGTTGTGATGTGATATGGTCAAGACGTGATGTGATATAGGTTGTTGTATGAGATGATCATGTTTTGTAATATCGACAACCGACAGGAGCCTTAGGGTTGTCTCTTAATTATTGTATGAAATGCAAACGCCATGTAATTGCTTTACTTTATCGATATGCGTTAGCAATAGTTGTAGAAGCAATAGTTGGTGAGACGACCCCGATGCAACGATGGAGATCAAGGTGTCGAGCCGGTAAAAATGGTGACCATGACGATGCTTTGGAGATGGAGATCAAAAGCACAAGATGATGATGGCCATATCATGTCACATATTTTGATTGCATGTGATGTTTATCCTTTATGCATCTTATTTTGCTTAGAACGGCGGTAGCATTATAAGATGATCCCTTCACAAAATTTCAAGATAAAAGTGTTCTCCCCAAGTACGCACCGTTGCTCAAGTTTGTCGTTTTGAAGCACCTCGTGATGATCGGGTGTGATAGACTCTACGTTCACATACAACGGGTGTAAGAAAGTTTTGCACAAGCAGAATACTTGGGTTAAACTTGACGAGCCTAGCATGTACAGACATGGTCTCGGAACACTGGAGACCGAAAGGTCGAACGTGAGTCATATAGTAGATATGATCAACATAGAGATGTTCACCATTGATGACTACCCCATCTCACATGATGATCGAACATGGGTTAGTTGATTTGGATCATGTATCACTTAGATAACTTGAGGGATGTTAATTTAAGTGGGAGTTCATTAGTAATTTGATTAATTGAACTTAATTTATCATGAACTTAGTCTTAATAGTTTTTGCATATCTATGTTGTAGAGCAATGGCCCGTGCTACCGTTCCCCTGAATTTTAATGTGTTCCTAGAGAAAGCTAAGTTGAAATATGATGGTAGCAACTACACGGACTAGGTGACAGACCTGCTACAGGAGCTACTGCAGATGTTATGAACGTCTGGCAGACCCGATCTGCTGACTACTCAATAGTTCAGTGTACCATGCTTTATGGCTTAGAACCGGGACTTCAAAGACATTTTGAACGTCATGGAGCATATGAGATGTTCCAAGAGCTGAAGTTGATATTTCAAGCTAATGCCCGGGTTGAGAGATATGAAGTCTCCAACAAGTTCTATAGCTGCAAGATGGAGGAGAATAGTTCTGTCAGTGAACACATACTCAAATGTCTGGGTATCATAACCATTTGACTCAGCTGGGGATTGATCTTCTAGTTGAGAGTGTTATTGACAGAGTTCTTCAGTCACTGCCACCAAGCTACAAAGGCTTCGTGATGAACTATAATATGCAAGGGATGACGAAAACGATTCCCAAGCTCTTCGCAATGCTTAAGGCCGCGGAGGTAGAAATCAAGAAGGAGCATCAAGTGTTGATGGTTAACTAGACCACTAGCTTCAAGAAAAAGGGCAAGGGAAAGAAAGGGAACTTCAAGAAGAATGGCAAGCAAGTTGCCGGTCCCTTGAAGAAGCCTAAAGCTGGACCCAAGCCTGAAACTGAGTGCTTCTACTGCAAAGGGAATGGTCACTGGAACCGGAACTGCCCCAACTACTTGGCGGATAAGAAGGATGGCAAAGTGAACAAAGGTATATTTGATATACACGTTATTGATGTGTTCCTTACTAATGCTCGTAGTAGCGCCTGGGTATTTGATACTGGTTCGGTTGCTCATATTTGTAACTTGAAACAGGAGCTGCGGAATAAACCAAGATTGGCTAAGGACGAGGTGACGATGCGCGTCAGCAATGGTTCCAAGGTCGATGTGATCGTCGTCGGCACGCTACCTCTACATCTACCTTCGGGATTAGTTTTAGACCTTAATAATTGTTATTTGGTGCCAGCGTTGAGCATGAACATTATATCTGGATCTTGTTTATTACAAGACGGTTATTCATTTAAATCGGAGAATAATGGTTGTTCTATTTATATGAGTAATATCTTTTATGGTCATGCACCTTTGATGAATGGTCTATACTTGTTGAATCTCGATCGTAGTGATACACATATTCACAATATTGATGCCAAAAGATGCAAAGTTGATAATGATAGTGCAACATACTTGTGGCACTGTCGTTTAGGTCATATTGGTGTAAAGCGCATGAAGAAACTCCATGCGGATGGACTTTTGGAATCACTTGATTATGAATCATTTGATACTTGCGAACCATGCCTCATGGGCAAGATGACTAAAACTACGTTCTTCGGAACAATGGAGCGAGCTAATGACTTATTGGAAATAATACATACCGATGTATGCGGTCCGATGAGTGTTGAGGCACGCGGCGGATATCGGTATTTTCTAACCTTTACAGATGATTTGAGTAGATATGGGTATATCTACTTAATGAAACACAAATCTGAAACATTTGAAAAGTTCAAAGAATTTCAGAGTGAAGTAGAGAATCATCGTAACAAGAAAATAAATTTTCTATGATCCGATCGTGGAGGTGAATATTTGAGTTACGAGTTTGGCCTTCATTTAAAACAATGTGGAATTGTTTCACAACTCACACCACCTGGAATACCACAGCTTAATGGTGTGTCTGAACGTCGTAACCGTACTTTATTAGATATGGTGTGTCCTATGATGTCTCTTACCGATTTACCACTATCGTTTTGGGGTTATGCATTAGATACAGCCGCATTCATGTTAAATAGGGCACCGTCTAAATCCATTGAGACGACACCGTATGAACTATGGTTTGGCAAGAAACCTAAGTTGTCATTTCTTAAAGTTTGGGGATGCGACACTTATGTCAAAAGGCTTCAGCCTGATAAGCTCGAACCCAAATCGGAGAAGTGCGTCTTCATAGGATACCCTAAGGAAACTATTGGGTACACCTGCTACCACAGAGCCAGAGGCAAGATCTTTGTTGCCAAGAATGGGTCCTTTCTAGAGAAGGAGTTTCTCTCAAAAGAAGTCAGTGGGAGGAAAGTAGAACTTGATGAGGTAATTGTACCTTCTCTCGAATTGGAAAGTAGCACATCAGAGAAAACCGTTCACGTGACGCCTACACCAACTAGAGAGGAAGCTAATGATAATGATCATGAAACTTCGGATCAAGTTACTACAGAACCTTGTAGGTCGACCAGAACATGTTCCGCACCAGAGTGGTACAGTAATCCTGTCCTGGAAGTCATGTTGTTAGACAACGGCGAACCTATGAACTATGAAGAAGCTATGATGAGCCCAGATACCGATAAATGGCTTGAAGCCATGAAATCTGAGATAGGATCCATGTATGAGAACAAAGTATGGACTTTCGTGGACTTGCCTGATGATCAGCAAGCCATTGAGAATAAATGGATCTTCAAGAACAAGACGGACGCTGATGGTAATATCACTGTCTACAAAGCTCGATCTGTCGCAAAAGGTTTTTGACAAGTTCAAGGGGTTGACTACGATGAGACTTTCTCACCCGTAGCGATGCTTAAGTCTGTCCGAATCATGTTAGCAATTACTGCATTTTATAATTATGAAATCTAGCAAATGGACGTCAAAATTGCATTCCTTAATGGATATCTTAAAGAAGAGTTGTATATGATGCAACCAGAAGGTTTTGTCGATCCTAAAGGTGCTAACAAAGTGTGCAAGCTCCAGCGATCCATCTATGGACTGGTACAAGCATCTCGGAGTTGGAATATACGCTTTGATGAGGTGATCAAAGCATATGGTTTTATACAGACTTACGGTGAAGCATGTATTTACAAGAAAGTGAGTGGGAGCTCTGTAGCATTTCTGATATTATATGTAGATGACATATTATTGATTGGAAATGATATAGAATTTCTGGATAACATAAAAGGATACTTGAATAAGATTTTTTCAATGAAAGACCTCAGTGAAGCTGCTTATATATTGGGCATCAAGATCTATAGGGATAGATCGAGATGCTTAATAGCACTTTCACAAAGCACATACCTTGACAAAGTTTATGAAGAAGTTCAAAATGGATCAGTCAAAGAAAGGGTTCTTGAATGTGTTGCAAGGTGTAAAATTGAGTCAGACTCAAAGCCCGACCATGGCAGAAGATAGAGAGAAAATGAAAGTCATTCCCTATGCCTCGGCCATAGGTTCTATCATGTATGCTATGTTGTGTACCAGACCTGATGTGTGCCTTGCCATAAGTTTGGCAGGGAGGTACCAAAGTAATCTAGGAGTGGGTCACTAGACAGCGGTCAAGAACATCCTAAAGTACCTGAAAAGGACCAAGGACATGTTTCTCGTTTATGGAGGTGACGAAGAGCTCGTCGTAAATGGTTACGTCGATGCTAGCTTTGACACTGATCTGGATGACTCTAAGTCATAAACCGGATACATATTTATATTGAATGGTGGAGCTGTCAGTAGGTGCAGTTCCAAGCAGAGCGTCGTGGCGGGATCTACGTGTGAAGCGAAGTACATAGCTGCTTCGGAAGCAGTGCATGAAGGAGTCTGGATGAAGGAGTTCATATCTGATCTGGGTGTAATACCCAGTGCATCGGGTCCAATGAAAATCTTTTGTGACAACACTGGAGCAATTGCCTTAGCAAAGGGATCCAGGTTTCACAAGAGAACCAAACACATCAAGAGATGCTTCAACTCCATTCGTGAAAAGGTCAAGAATGGAGACATAGAAATTTGCAAAATACATACGGATCTGAATGTAGCAGACCCGTTGACTAAACCTCTTCCGCGGGCAAAACATGATCAGCACCAAGACTCCATGGGTGTTAGATTCATTACTATGTAATCTAGATTTTTGACTCTAGTGCAAGTGGGAGACTGATGGAAATATGCCCTAGAGGCAATAATAAAATGGTTATTATTATATTTCCTTAATAATGATAAAAGGTTTATTATTCATGCTATAATTGTATTGACCGGAAACTTAAATACATGTGTGGATACATAAACAAATACCGTGTCCCTAGTGAGCCTCTACTTGACTAGCTCGTTGATCAAAAGATGGTTAAGGTCTCCTAACCATAGACATGTGTTGTCACTTGATAACGGGATCACATCATTAGGAGAATGATGTGATGGACAAGACCCATCCGTTAGCTTAGCATATGATCGTTCAGTTTATTGCTACTGCTTTCTTAATGTCAAATACATATTCCTTCGACCATGAGATCATGCAACTCCCGGATACCGGAGGAATACCTTGTGTGCTATCAAACGTCACAACGTAACTGGGTGATCATAAAGATGATCTATAGGTATCTCCGAAGGTGTCTGTTGAGTTGGCATGGATCAAGATTGGGATTTGTCACTCCGAGTATCGGAGAGGTATCTCTAGGCCCTCTCGGTAATACACATCACAAGAAGCTTGCAAGCAAAGTGACTAAGGAGTTAGTTACGAGATGATGTATTACGGAACAAGTAAAGAGACTCGCCGGTAACGAGACTGAACTAGGTATGAGGATACCGACAATCGAATCTCGGGCAAGTAACATACCGACAGACAAAGGGAATTCCGTATGTTGTCATAAGGTTCGAGTGATAAATATATTCATAGAATATGTAGGAACCAATATGGGCATCCAGGTCCCGCTATTGGTTAATGACCGGAGAGGCGTCTCGGTCATGTCTACATCATTCTCAAACCCGTAGGGTCCGCACGCTTAACGTTCGTTGACGACATAGTATTATATGAGTTATGTGATTTGGTGACCGAATGTTGTTTGGAGTCCCGGATGAGATCACGGACATGATGAGGAGCTCCATGTGACGCCATCATATTCTCCATGAACTGGCAGTTCAGCTCGAACTGTTGGATCATACCAGCCATGTACTCAGGCGGTGGTGGGGCGTTGCCACCACGACCACGACCACCTGGTCTAACCATCCTACTCATATATAACAGGGGTAGTTCAGCATTGAGAAATTTGCAAAGACAAGAATCATTCATGATGAAACTTGCATAATGAAAGGAGCACGATAGATACTACATAGTAGTCGGCATATCTTACAAAAGGGATCATGCATAGAGTTCAATACACAGAGTTCAGTACATAGACTAAAGACATCATAGGCGGCACGCAGGCTCGCGGCGAATGCATCTAATACTAATAAGCAAGTCTACATCAGTCCCAGGAGGAACTGTGGAGGTAGGTGTAGCCTGACAGCTGGTAGTGACACGTCGGGAAGTCCTCCACGTCAGTAGCCTACGGTCCGTGAACACTCTGGTGTAGAACCCGACGTCCAGGTGGCAAAAGAGGACCAAGTGCGGGAGTGTAGCCTCCCACATCTGGCCAACCGACACCCTGGGGCATCACGGTCCTGGCTGGGTAGATCGCAGAACGCGGCAGCTCACCAGATCGGACAAAGGGGTGCAACAGTGTCAGAGTACTGTAAAGGTGCTGACGGGTGGTGTACAACTCGTGGCGAAGAGCTCGGTTAGCTCGATCCAGCCCATCAGCATGCAGAACAAAGTTCTGATGGTGGAAGGGCTCTCGGGTGACGGTGGAGTAGGCAGCAGTGTAGTATCCCTCCTCACCATCGTCGGATGCGATAGCAATGTGCCTGAAAGGGGAAGTGTACAATGCCCGATACTCTCCACGAAGACGTGTCAGAGCAGCGTAAGCAGCATCGTGAACTGCCATATCGATGGTCACTCCAACACCATGAGCGGTGTGCAGCACAGTAGTGGAGTCATACTCCCAAGAGTAGAGGTGGACGATGGCACGGTACTGCTCCTGGTTAAAGTCCTGGTACTGCTCGTACACGGTGTACTCAGGGTGCCAGCGATAACCCAGATAGGTCATCATCTCAGCTAACACAGCAGGTGAACCTGGGACACCAATGGCCGTCGTGTGGCGCACGACCTGCCTTGTGGGTTCCATCTGAAAACAAAGATGTTTCAAAGGAGTCATATGACAGTGTGGATATTGTTCAAAATACTATTCTAAGGAATAACTATGGCTTATCCAACTTTGGGGTGAATGTGGTCACGGGATCCTAATGTTAGAGTTAGTAAATTTGTTTAACCCGAGTAGAAGAGAGTTCAGAGTCCCGGAGTAAAGATCGAGGAGTAAAAGATCCTAATACCACCCAATGGCGACGTGGGCCCATAAGACACACAGCCATGTTAGTAAAAGTTTTGTAGTGACTAGACTCGACTTCGGTCAAGGAGTGTGGAAGGGGGATTCCTACAGGCAGTCGGCTCTGATACCAACTTGTGACGCCCCCGATTCAATCGTACATTAATCATGCACGCAAACGTGTACGATCAAGATCAGGGACTCACGGGAAGATATCACAGCACAACTCTAAAAATATAAATAAGTCATACAAGCATCATATTACAAGCCAGGGGCCTCGAGGGCTCGAATACAAGTGCTCAAATATAAACGAGTCAGCGGAAGCAACAATATCTGAGTACATACATTAAGTTAAACAAGGTGCCATAAGATGGCTAGCACAAACATGGATACAGATCGAAGAGGCGCATGCCTCCTGCCTGGGATCCTCCTAAACTACTCCTGGTCGTCGGCGGCGGCCTGCACGTAGTAGTAGGCACCCTCAGTGTAGTAGGAGTCATCGA
Organism: Thinopyrum elongatum; assembly: GCA_011799875.1. Classification (NCBI taxonomy): domain Eukaryota; kingdom Viridiplantae; phylum Streptophyta; class Magnoliopsida; order Poales; family Poaceae; genus Thinopyrum; species Thinopyrum elongatum. The sequence continues at coordinate 344,189,852 of CM022299.1, read as the reverse complement.
AGGTGGCGTCTGGCTCCTGGGCTCCAGCAGCTGGTTGTGACATCCGAGAAGAATGGAAAAGTGGGAAAGAGGGAGCAAAGCAACCGTGAGTACTCATCCAAAGTACTCGCAAGCAAGGATCTACACCACATATGTAATGGTAGCAATGAAATGGGTAGTATCTGTGGACTGAACTGCAGAATGCCAGAATAAGAGGGGGATAGCTAGTCCTATCGAAGACTACGCTTCTGGCAGCCTCCATCTTGAAGCATATAGAAGAGAGGAGCTGGTAAGTTCACCAAGTATCATCGTATAGCATAATCCTACCCGGCGATCCTCTCCTCGTCGCCCTGTGAGAGAGCGATCATCGGGTTGTATCTGGCACTTGAAAGGGTGTGTTTTATTAAGTATCCGGTTCTAGTTGTCATAAGGTCGAGATACAACTCCGGGTCGTCCTTTTACCAAGGGACACAGCTATTCGAATAGATAAACTTCCCTGTAGGGGTGCACCACATTACCCAACACGCTCGATCACTCTGGCCGGACACACTTTCCTGGGTCATGCCCAGCCTCGGAAGATCAACACGTCGCAGCCCTACCTAGGCACAACAGAGAGGTCAGCACGCCGGTCTAAATCCTAAGTGCGCAGGGGTCTGGGCCCATCGCCCATTGCACACCTGCACGTTGCGTGGGCGGCCGGTGAGTAGACCTAGCAACCTCCATTACAAAGGAAGTTGCGTTACGCGGTCCAACCCGGCGCGTCGCTCAGTCGCTGACGTCAAGAAGGCTTCGGCTGATACCACGACGTCGAGTGCCCATAACTGTTCCCGCGTGGTGGTTAGTGCGTATAGGCTCGTAGCCAGACTCAGATCAAATACCAAGATCTCGTTAAGCGTGTTATTTTGAAGTAACCGCGGACGCCGACCAGGGACCAGGCCCACCTGTCTCCTAGGTGGTCACAACCTGCCCTGTCGCTCCGCCACAAAGTAACACTCGGGGGCCGTCGGGAACCCAGGCCCACCACTACCTGGATGGAACCACCTGCCCCTTCAGCCCCCATCTCCGAACAGTAACATAGGTAATGTAAAAGGATACAGTACATGTACCCGTGATCACCTCCCGAGTGATCACGGCCCGATAGTATAGCATGGCAGACGGACAAGAATGTAGGGCCACTGATGTAATTCTAGCAACCTATACTAAGCAATAGGATTGCAGGTAAAGGTGTCAACAGTAGTAGCAAAGACAGGCTATGCAGCAGAATAGGATTAACCGAAAGTAGTAACAGCTACACTACTCTAATGTAAGCAGTAGAGGGAAAGAGTAGGCGATATCGGGATGAACAAGGGGGGTTTGCTTGCCTGGAAGCTCGGCAGAGAAGGACGGGTCGTCAACACCGTAGTCGACCGGGGCAGCAGCGGCGTCAGACTCGTAGTCTACCGGAGAGAAGAGGGGGAAGAAACAATGAATATAATGCAAACAGATGCATTAAGATGCATGACATGACATTTAGCGGTGCTAGGGTGAGCTAACGCAGTACTAGGTGCTACTGGCGAAGGGGGAAAACATCCGGGAAAGTATTCCCGGTGTTTGACATTTTCGGACAAATGAACTAGAGGTAGATTGTTGCATGTTCGCTATGCTAGGGACGTGTGGCAGACGAACTGACTGCGTATCCGAATTCGTCTCGTCGTTCTGAGCAACTTTCATGTACAAAGTATTTCATCCGAGTTACGGATTATTTTATATTAATTTTTAAAGATTTAATTCACTTTTAGAATTAACGGAATTAATTTAATTAGAAAATGCAATTATGATGTCAGCATGATGTCAGGGTGATGTCAGCAGTCAAACAGTCAATTGACTTAGTCAAACTGACATGTGGGTCCCACTGTCATTGACTCAGACTAATTAAACATGTTAATTAGACTAACTAAGTGATTAGGTTAATTCATTTTAATTAGATTAGTTAAACAGGATTAATTAACTTAATTAACTCATTAATTAATTAATTACTAATTTATCTTTAACATTTTTTTAATTCTTTTTTTTATTCGTTCTGGGGGTGGGGCCCTCTGCCAGTGGCACATAGGCCGCTGGATCGGGCGCTGGGCGCTATCGGGCGCCGGAGGCGGGCGTAACCCGGCATAGCGCTGCGGGGCGCCGTGGCCATGGCGCTGGCCAGGCGGCCGGAGCGGCGGCCGCCGTGGCGAGAGGCAGCGCGGGTCGGCGAGCAGCTGCAACGGGGCGGAGCGGGGGTGGCGCGGCCTGCACGGGGTGAGGAGGGCAAAGCCCTGGTGCGGCCGGAGAGGGCGCGGCCAGCGCCGGCGAGCGCGAGGTGCTGGAGGCGCGGGGCGGAGTGCGGCGGCGCTAGGGCGAGGACGTGGCCAGAGTGGCGCGCGGCCGCAGGCACGGGCACGGGGGCGAGCGGAAGTGGGCGGCGGCGTTGAGCACGGCGAGGCCGCATGGGCATGGGGAGGCCACGGCGGTGCAAGCTGCAGTGGCTGTAGCTGTGGGGAGGTGCGGCCGCGGCGAAGACAGAGGAGCTGGGGCTCGCGGTGAGGGGCACGAGTGCGGCACCGTGGGTCAGCGGCGAGTGGCTCGGACGCGAGCGGCGTGCGTAGGGCGCGAGCGGGGGTCGCGGGACGGCTCGATGCAAGCTAGTAGCGTACGAGGAAAGAGGGAGGCAGCGGCGGGGCTCACCCCCGTTTGTAGATGAATAGGGGGTCGGCGAGGCTCGAGGGCGCCGTTGGGGAGGTAACGTGGACGGCGACGAGGTCGAGGCAGAGGGCGACGGGTGCGGCTCCGGCAATGGGGTCGCAGCGGGCGGCGTCGGCGAGTGCCCCGATCTGGATCGGGATGATGGGGAGAGACGAGGGAGGGAGTGAGGGGGATCTGGGCTAGGGTTTGGTGGTGGGGAGGCCTAAGTAGGCCAGTTAGGTGGGCCAACCTGGCTGGGTCGTGGCCCAGTTGGGTCGGGGGGCTTTTTATTCCTTTTCTTTTCGTTTTATCTTTTTCCTTTTATTTATTTTTACTTTCTGTTTTCTTTTAGTTTCTCATTTAGTTTAGCTTTATTAATTATAAAAGTAGTCCCTAATTTAGTGTTAATAAATATGCTACTGCCCCCTTATCTATTGGGCACAAGAAAAATAGTTTAATATTTTATATATTAGAAAAGGCATTTAATTGCTTGATAATGCCACTGTTTAAATCATTTTAGTGCATTTAATTATTTTATACAAATGTGGTTTCTCCACCATTATTACTTATGAATTATTTGTCATATGTATTACATTTTTGTTTTAGTGTTTGAAAACTTTTGTTGTTTGCCTTTATTTGAATTTGAATTTGAACGGGATTTGAATCATCGCGAGATTATCAACAGTAAACATGGTGATGTGGCATCATTAGTAGAGGTTCACTGTAGCTTAATTATCCGGGCGTTACACTCCAGAATGGTCCGGAGGTAAAGATTGATATATAGTACGATGCTATTTGATCACCGGAAAGGTTTCGGATTATATCAGAGTCATTGGATCACCGGAAGGGGTTCCGGGAAGCTCCGGAAGGTTAATGGGCCTTATGGGCCAAGAGAGGGGAACACACCAGCCCACAAGGGGCTGGCGCGCCCCTCCTCTTGGCCGCTGGCCCTATGGATGGTAAGGGGGGAGGGCTAGCCCCTTTTTCCTTCCCTCCACCTAAGAGGAAGGAAAGGGGGGGCACCCCCTGCTGCCTTCCCCCTGCAAGCAAACAAGGTGGGGGCGCCAAAGGGCAGGCGCCCAAGGGGGCCGGCCGGCCACCTTGGGGCGCACCCTGGCTGCCTCCCTTCCCCCCCCCCCCCCACCTATATATATGAGAGGGAGGGGGCACCACAAAACCCACGACAATCTCTTAGCCGTGTGCGGCGCCCCTCTCAACAGTTTAGTCCTCCGTCTAGTTTTCCGCAGTGCATGCCGAAGCCCTGTGGGAACAAGTTCACCACCACCGTCACCACGCCGTCGTGCTACCGGAACTCATCTACTACTTCGTCTGTCTTGCTGGATCAAGAAGGCGAGGACGTCATCGAGCTGAACGTGTGCTGAGCGCAGAGGTGCCGTACGTTCGGTACTTGATCGGTTGGATCGCGAAGGTGTTCAACTACATCAACCGCGTTGATAAACGCTTCCACTAAACGGTCTACGAGGGTACGTAGACACACTCTCCCCTCTCGTAGCTATGCATCTCCATGGATAGATCTTGTGTGTGCGTAGCAAAAATTTTGTTTTCCATGCAACGTTCCCCAACACATGTAACATTCACAACCTAGAGCGATACACATAGCTCCAATCCATCAATATAATGTAGGCATGTATTCCGTATATAGTCATACGTGCTTATAATAAGAACTTGCATGACATATTTTGTCCTACCCTCATGTGGCAACGGGGTCCATAAGGAAACTAAGGGACATTAAGGCCTCCTTTTAATAAAGAACTGGAACAAAGCATTAACACATAGTGAATACATGAACTCGTCAAACTACGGTAATCACCGGAAAGAATCCCAACTATTGTCACTTTGGGGTATGCGGATCATAACACGTAATAGGTGCATATAAATTGCAAGATAGGATCAAGAACTCAAATATATTCATGAAAACATAAAGGGTTCAGATATGAAATCATGGCACTCGGGCCCTGGTGACAAGCATTAAGCATAGCAAAGTCATAGCAACATCAATCTTAGAACATAGTGGATACTAGGGATCAAGCCCTAACAAATTGACTCGATTACATGACAAATCTCATCCAACCCCATCACCGTCCAACAAACCTACGAAGGAATTACTCACTCCCGGTGGTGAGCATCATGAAATTGGTGATGAAGAAGGGTTGGTGATGATGATGGCGAAGAATCCCCCTCTCCGCAACCCCGAACGGACTCCAGACCAGCCCTCCTGATGAAGAACAGGAGGTGGCGGAGGCTCCGTATCATAAAACGCGATGAAACTTCTTCTCTTATTTTTTTTCTGTGGTAAAAGGAATTTATAGGCTTGAGATTAGGGTCAGCGGAGCCACGTGGGCCCCACAAGGTACCAAGGCGCGCCTGGGGGTCGCGCCCTGGTGCCTTGTGGACAATGGGTGCCCCCCTTCAGTAGGTCTTTGCTCCATTATTTTTTATATATTCCATAAAAAATCTCCAAAAAGTTTCGTCCAATTCCGAGAACTTTTATTTCTGCACAAAAACAACACCATAGTAGTTCTGCTAAAAACAGCGTCAGTCCGGATTAGTTTCATTCAAATCGTGCAAATTAGAGTCCAAAACAAAAGCAAAAGTGTTTGGAAAAATAGATACGACGGAGACGTATCAAGGATCAGCAACAATATCATTATTGCTCAAGAAACTACTCACTCCTTTCAACCTTAAGTCTTGGAACAACGCTACCCTCATGATTAAAATTGATTTGGCCAAAGCTTTTGATAGAGTTGAATGGAACTTCATTGTGCAAGCGCTCTCACGTAAAGGGTTGCATGATCATTTCATAAATTTCGTACATGTCTGCATTGCAGCTCCTACATTTTTTGTTATCATTAATGCACAATCATATGGTCGCTTTCAAAGCAATAGATGTATCCTACAAGGTTGTCCTTTGTACCCATATTTGATTGTTCTTGCCACTAATGAACTTTCAATATCCTTGCAAGAAGCCATATGTTCTGACCATCTCATAGGAATTACTTTGGGGCCAGGATGTCCACCTATTCATTCCCTCATGTTTGTTCATGACCTATTGATTTGTGGAAAGGCCACTGAAGCACTGGCTACCCGCTTGCATGGAATTTTCCAAAACTTCTGCAGCCTTTTAGGTCAGGTGCCAAACTTGAGTAAACCGGCAATCATTTTCAGCAGGAATGTCTCCATCAACTTCAAGGAAGACATTAGGAGAGTGTTACATATACAAGATATCGGTGAGAGCTCTATCTACTTGGGGCACCCTTTGATTCTCCATTCAAAGGATCGATCTGGTGCCTATAACTTTATTGCGGGTATATTTAAAGCCAAACCGTCAGGATATAGAGCTAATAAACTCTCACGTTCCGGTAGATTAAACTTAATTAATTTGTTCTTTGCCGTCATTCCTGTCTACTACATGTTGAGCATTCTCTTTTATAGAAAACTTACTGCAAATCTTACTTCCATTATTAGAAACTTTTGGTGGAAAGGAATAAAATAGGAACCCTTGAAGAAAGCTCTTTGCCTTAGAGCCTGGAAACACATCTGCATGCCTAAAGCAAAAGGAGGACTAGGAATCAGGAATACTCAAGCAATAAATAGAGGGGTGATCCTCTAAACGGCATGGAGAATTGCAGAAGATCCTTAAAGCTTTCTCTCCCAAATACTTTCTAGGCACATCTATATGGAGAGCAAAAACCAACATCCCAAAAACAGGAAATTGGGCCTCCGTCCAAGGCACATTCTTCAAGCAAATGTGAGTTGTCAGATTCTTGATGGCAACTCCTGCCTTTGGAGCCCTCCCTGGTTCCCCTACTGGCATTCTATTTATGATCATTTGCAAATTCAGCCAGGGCATTATGTTTATCCATCTCTGGTTAGGGGCTTGTGGTTGTAAAATTAGAAAGCTTGGAATGCATATTTCATCTTCTTTCTTTTTGACCACCAGGTAGTTAATACCATTATGCAGATTCCAATAATCCAACAGGAAGGTGCAGAGATTCTTTGTTGGAAACTTCACCCCTCTGGAAAATGTACCTCCAAAACAGCCAATAGGGCATGCTTACAAGACATGCAGAAGCAGGGAGCACCCATGCCTAGATAGGTGCCGCAGGAAACCAAGCAGCTACTAAAACAGGTATGGAAAGAAAAGTCCATGGTGCCCAAGGTGCAAGCATTTGCTTGGAGACTCTTGAGAAAAGCAATCCCAACAGGTATGAGAGCAGGAAAATACTCCATTCATATTCAAAAGGAATGCATTAGATGTGACCAGACATGTTAAAGAATGCATTAGATGTGACCAGCCAGAAGATGATATGCACCTGTTCTTTACATGTCCTTTTGCCAAGGTCACTTGGATCTCTCAACTTTGGTATGTCAATTCTGAAACCCTTTCTCATACCCTTGCTAACATCATGAATATTATTCAAGCTCTTCTTAATTCAAATCACCCACATGCCTCGCTCATTAATACCATGACATTTTTTTGGTGTATCTGGAAAGCCAGGAATGACGCCCTCTTTGGCAGGAAAAACACTACTCCCTTCCAGATACATCAAATAATGCAAGCCATTTTAAAGAATCAAGAGTTGACCTACCAAGAAGACCAAATACAACAATACAACTGCCTTAATCAGCACAACTGAGACCCCAAAGAAAATTTGCAACAGTTCAAGAATGCAGGGAAAATGCAAACAATAGGTTGCAAGGTTTTCTCGGATGTTGCATGGACAAACAATGCAAGCATAGCTCCAGCAGGTGTCAACACAACAGGTGTAGGCGTTTGTATATTGTTTGAAAATGCAGGAGTCAAAGTAAGCATCCCCATTTGGGTTATTGGGAGCAAAATCTCTTCTCCTTTGCAAGTTGAGGCGATGGCACTCCCGTTTGTAGCGCAGGTGGTGTCCCAGATTCAAAGCTTGCCCATCACTTTCTTCAAAGACAACATCGCTGTTGCCCAGGCTACAAATTCAAGGGATCTCTTCTCTTCCCAGGGCATTGGGAAATTAGAGGTCAACTAGCAAGTTTCTTTGCTACAACTTCTCCAGTTCATACCCAGATGCTTCATATCCCTAGAAACCATAATGGGGAAGCGCAAACATGTGCATCCAATGTTTATAGGCTTGATCAAAATTCACAGAAACCCTGGAATTGAAAAAGGGCAATAGTGAGCCAAATTCATGTTTTGAGAAAACAAAGGGGCTCTCTAACTAAAATATACAAAGGAAAAGGATAGGTGCAGAGACTCAATTCTAAATTAAAGAAAGAGGGGTTTTATACTTTATACATTTGATAAACACGTATAGATACTGACATAGCAAATGATTAATCACATAACCCATATTATAATATAGGTTATTTATCTTTTTTTTAAATAAAACTAGAAATGATTATGAAATAAAAAAACTCATATCATAATATATTTTGAATTATTGTGAATCCACTCTAATTGGATATTGCATAATCAAATTCTTCAATTCAAATTCAAAGTTTTCAAGATTTTTAGAAAAGTGGATTAATCGGAGTGTGAGTACAATAGTGAGATGTGGTAGCTCAACGTACAGAGATGTTCAATGTCCAATGCTCTTAAATCTAAGCAATCTAAATGTAAAGGATTTTTGAATCCTTTATGTAAATTGTGCCTGATGGTAATATATGGCACCTTTGGTGCCTCCCCTTAATAAAAAAACAACGCCTTGCGATGGCATGTCATGCTCTGTCGATGCAAAGTGTGTATCTCTCGCTCGAGGCTTACGAATAAAGTCAGAGCTGCCCAGTCCTCGACGTATTTGACAGAATAGTTTTTCTTTAAAGGGTTTGCCAGAATAGTAAGCATGGGCCGTGAGGGATCTTATGTGTTTGTCGCAGCGAGGGCTTCTTTGTTGGTCGCTCACGATAAGTGACGACAGTAAAGGCTTCTATAATGCAAGGTGCTTAGATGAAGTGTCTTAAAAAATAAACCAGTTTTTTTAGGCATCAGTGTTTATTTGTAATCACTGGAGCTAAAAAACTTATTTATTATACAAAACATCTTCCTAAGCACCTTGCATTGTACTTCCTCTGTAAAGAAATATAAGAGCGTTTAAAACATTACTTTAGTAGCGTTTAGATCACTAAAAAGGGTGTACAAGCCTAATCTCGTCAGTGGTTCTCTCTTTGGTGGCATCACGGGAACCACTTCGGTGGCATCACTGTGGTGCGGTCGTTGTGCCACCATTTCTGATTTTTCACTTATTAACCGAATAATTTATATTAACGGATCGAGCCCCAAGGACATAGGAGTCCAGTTTGACAAAAAGAAAAACTAAATTGCATGTGAATATCAGCTGCACTCAAATACCCATCCTAAAAGTTGCGACAAAGTACAAAATATACCTAAGACTTGTAGGAAAGTAGAAATTATTCCTACGTTTTCTTCCGAGAAGTGAAATCAAGTATTGTTTCATGATAAATCTAGTACTCCTTCCGTTTTTAAATATAAATCATTTTAGAGATTTCAATACCGACTACTTTAAATATAAGTCATTTTAGAGATTTCAATACCGACTACATATGGATGTATATAGACGCACTTTAGAGTATAGATTCACTCATTTTGCTCTGTATGTAGTCTATATTAGAATCTCTAAAAAGACTTATATTTAGGAATGAAGGGAGTAATACTGTTGTGATATTGTCCACGTTATCAACTTCCTACAATATAGTGCAACTGAAATATGTTTTGAGGCAAACAGTAAAACTACCTGCATCACGAAGCTAAGGGTGCAAGTATAAAAAAAACCTTTATTTCAGGCTAAGCGTTGCAATGTGTAGACTATACTAGCCTACAAACAAAATATTGACACTAGCGGAATTGGCAGTAATTTTAAATTTTTCTCCATGATGAAATTGAAAGCGCATGCCTAAGGTTAGTAGTAGTACTTGGACGCGGAAAGACATGGAACAATGCTTAAAGGACAACTGTAGCGCAAGAACGCGACAAATGCCCCACCAACAGCTCCTGTATCCCCCACAGGCACGTTAAGCTCACACCAGCAAGCCAGCCCACCGGCAAAACACTGCACTAGACGGAAAAAACAATGGGTGGTATATAAAAACCGACGCAACTCAAAATAACTCCAGGCGGAAGGCACAAACCCCTCGGAGAATAAGGAATTAAAAATGAAATAAAAGGTGTTTCAATGTGTACTTTCTGGAGAATTAGGTATCCGGCTTAAATTTACCCTACCCTCCACCAACACACCTTCACAATCCTGAGCGCCACTTGCAACAACATCCAACTCCGAAACAAAGTTAGATGCATTCACTTCACCATCCCCAGCGCTGTCATCAGTAACCTCATCCATATCTTTTTCAACTGCTGCATGCATGGAGACAGCCTCTCCACTGTTAGGAGTAGCCACAGGAGGAGGATCATCCTTTACTTGGCCAGATTGTTCTGTGAACGCTGGAGGCACAACCTCTACAGTATCACCTGGTTCTTCATTTGCTGAAGAAGCCTCCTGCGAGCCATCAATATGCTCTATGATTAATCCTGTTGCACCATCTGCTGGGCCATCCGCGGGTACGGCAACTGCAGGCGGTGGCACATCCTCCATGTTTTTATCAGGTTCTGTGATTGATGGAGAGGCGGCCACCTCCATATCTTCATCAGGACCTGCGGTTACAGGAGGTGCCACCATCTCCGTGTCACCAGATTCTGCGATTACTGGAGGTGCATCCACATCGCCAGATTCTGTGATTGCTAGAGGTGCATTCACATCACCAGATTCTGTGATTGCTGGAGGTGAATCCACATCACCAGATTCTGTAGTTGCTGGTGGCCCTTCAATAATGCCAGTACGGTGGTGCAAGACAGGGTTACTCACCGTCAATTCCTTCAGTGGAGTACGGTCAAGCATTTCTGTGTCCTCATTATTCTCTTGTGTTAAGTCCATTTTCCCATCAGTTTGCGCTTGGGTAGGAGCCACAGCTCTCTGTGTCTGATTCTTGTGAAGGGCCATAGCTCTCTGTTATGGTAAAAAAAAATGTTAACACCCATATCAAAAAATTGGTAGTTAAAGACTGGTATATACAAGTAACATAAAAATGAATTACTGGATTCAAAATCAGAATTGAATAATCTTCAAGAGTAGATTGGATTAACTTGCCTGAAAAGTTGCATCGTTGTTCTTCAGATAAAATAAACCCAACAGATTGGGGCTTCCCTGTTCTCTACTTATCTTTCCAGCATTTCCATTCTTCTGAGAAAAAAAAGCAAAAGCCATAGTGAGAAAATAGGAAAACCATATTAGAGGAAACAGATACATCAAAATAGGCATTGTAATACCTGAATAGAGCCATTCCAAACAACATCAGGGCCACCATTTGCTATGCCCAAGCCTCCCAGCAGAGATGTGCACCTTTTGTACAACTCCGACTCGACAAGATCATGCGACACACTAACTCTCGATAAATAGTTTCTAGAAAATACTGCAGTACCGTTGCTTGACAACATGGAGGCCATGAGTGTTGTTCCCCTGGGAGCATCAGAACTTTTTACAGCACTTATGACATCACCCTTTGCTTCACGTTTTTCTGAAATCAAATGGTTTGCTTCTTTCTGCTCATAAGGATTAAGATTGCATTGTCCACCTGAAGACTCTGAAACAGGGGTTGCTAAAGAGTCAAGCTCCTTTTTAGCAACAGGAAATTCAGTGTCAGGCAATTCATTTTGTCCCTTCAATGCATCACCAGTTGCCTCCCACCCTCTGCTGCCGACATGCAGCTTGCTCTGATCCCATTCTTGCCTGCCATACATATAAGGTTCACCACCAAATACACCAGTGCCCCCATTCCAAACTTGTAGATGAGGGGGGCATGATTCATCGAGTGGATTAGGCCACCCAAATGGGCGAATGTGGGGCGAAAACCTGTCAACTGTGTCATGCATAGGATATGAAACTCCAGTTTGGCTCAACTTCATTTGGGGCCTAAGGTTAAACATAGGTGGGGGGTGAAACTGATGTACAGGAGGGTGAAATCCAGGAGCACCATGCTGCATGGGGACAAAACCATTTGCAACTTGAGAAGGCCAGCTCGGTGCATTATTCCAGGCATGCCCATGGCCGCGTCCAGAATTCATATCATTCCTCTTCTGATGGCCATGGAACCTCCTATCTCCACTTTGCGGTCTACGGTCATCATCATGTGAACCCAAGAAGGAAGAATCATCTCTGTGCCTCGCAGGTGGCAGCAGTGGACGATTTGGAGAAGTGCCTGAAAAATGCCCACCTCTGCTTATGGATGATGCAGAGGGTGTTGATTCTCTGTATGGAATTTTAGATGGTGTTCGATCTTGGTGAATTGACCGTTCTAAGGATAAATCACCATCCCGATCTCTATATTTAGTCAGGTTGCTCCTTTCCCCTTTGTTATCAAGACTACGGCCACCGCTAAGCCTACCTGAAAACCTTTGGTCGTTTGAAGATGGGGATTTATCAGATAGCTGTTTTGGTGAAGGATGTGTATCTTTCCTTGGTGTTCGATCATACTGTGACGATGTAGAAATTTCCAATGGTATGTCACGTGACTGGAGATCATCCTTTTGTTTGAGCCTTTCCGAAGACCAATTATCTGTATCCCTGTCTCGCAGTCTAGAAGCAGGTGTCCGTTCTCTCCCTGAGGATGTCCTTGGTCGAATACTTCTCTCATCATATTGTATCTCTCTCTTTGTATTATCTGCCAGTTTAGATCCATGCCTGCAGATAATTGATTGGTCAGTTCAACTTTAGAAGAAGCAAGCATCAAAGAGAAATGTAGGCATCATGAACTGCATCAGATTGTTTTATTAGTCCTGAATTTCTAAGACTATTTATCAACCAGAAAAAAAACTAGAGCAAAGATCACAATACAAGGATTCCTACAAGTATTTACCTTCTGATAGGCAAATGTGCAACACATATACAAACAGTCAAAACTACAATATGCTTTTTCTCTGAAATACACAAAATGATAAATTCCACTCCATGCAAGTTCTTCTATTTGCATTTATCCATTTCTCACCATCAATAACCGCAATAAACACTTGTAGTCATACTCCTACCTGCACATTCATGACCAATATTTACCTAACACACAGTTGTAGGGATTATCTCACTCTGAGATGCCAAGTAGCTAATGCTGCTAATCAGCAACCAAATCCATGTAGAAACCTTGCAGCCCTCCATTGAGTGATATACACTTACTCAATACACCTATATATGACATCAATAAGCATGCCAAAATTTGCATGGTTAAATTTAAATGATATCTATAATTATACATGACAAAGACATATCACCTCGCTATTTAGATTAGTTATGATGCTAAAGTGGAACATGATATCTCCAACAACAAGAGAAGATACAGTACAAAGCTTAATTCTTCTAATCTACTACAGACTTTTCGTATGACGAATGATAAAGAAATGTTACCAGCTTTGATCTTTTTCATGATGAGGATTTGAGCCAGGCGAAGTTCTTGCATGGACTTTACTCGGACTAGAATCAACATTTTCTTGATGTCTATGTTCAGACCTTGCTCTCTCAATCAGAGAATCGAGTCGCCCACTGCCTGAAGATTTTTCCAAATTCCCACGTTGCTCCCGTGCGCTTGGAGTTTTCAGATCATAATGGTCATCATTTTCCTCAGGAAGTCTTTTTCTACCTCTATTTTCCTTGTACCTACTGTCATACTCATCATAACGATCACCGTCTTGAACTATATCTTTTCTGTAATGGCCCTCTGAAATTCGGTGCCCATCTTTTGTGCTCTTGTAATCAACCCTGTCACTTCCATGATCTCGGATCATGCGCTCATCCAGACACTTGTCATCTTGCTGTCTCTTATCCCTTTCATAATCATCCTTGTACTTCTGTTTATACTTCTCATCATCAAACCTTTGTTCCTTAGAGCTCCTAACCTTCCCATGATCATACCTGGACGGAGTCTTCCTTTCATCACTGTCTCTATTGTCAATTGGCCACTTATCTTTGTCTTCCGAGTTGTCTTTTCGTCGGCTGTGTTTATCAGTCTCCCTATCCCTATCGGGGTTACTGTGTCTCTCTTTAGCTGGAGTATCTGTTTCAAAAATGTGCACTTTAGAAACCGACATAAGGAAGAATATTATGAAACAATAAAAAACATGTAGAGGCGGGCGGGAAGGAACAAACAGAACAAGTAAATTAACTAGATTGGTAATTTGTTCACAACTTCACACCCGCTCCAAAAATGCTGGACCAGATGTAGAAAAATATGATTACAGAAAAAATATAAAAGCTACTCGCATAAGTTCCAGAAGATCAGCATATGAGCAAGGCAAAGTTTAATCATATGAATGTAATAAGATTATCAGTATGCTAAGGAAATCTCAAATCAGCTCTCCAATGCTAATATCCAATGATAATAAGGTTATTAAATTTCTATGGTAGGACAGGGTTTTTTTTCACCAGTTTGGTTAACCAAATAGGTACGATGGATGGAATCAAAGCACAAGAAAAAACAAAGACTAATTGAAAAATGGACTCTTTGCAACCAAGTAGAGACGAAACAGTAAAGTTCAACACTTCTCATCTTATGGGGCCACTAATATTCGTTATATGATTAAAATGGTGGTGGGGGAAAGCAGCACAAGTCCAAATGCAGTCAGAGTATCAAACTAAGTACTGTGTTATGCAAATTAAAGCATGCATAACTAAACAGTCGCACAGGTAGCTGGAATATTATCAGCATTGTCAGGAACACTTCAAACAAGGGTTACCTTACCATTGATCTCTATGTGTCTCTTGTATGAGTAACCCTCATCCTCCCCTCTACTAGTCTTCGAGCCATTCTTCCTGGCACTGCCATCTTCATACTTCTCATGCTTCGAATCATAGTCTTTCTTGTCCCTCTCCCTATCCTTTTGCCTCTCACGCTCCCGTTCCCTGTCACGCTCCCGCTCTCGTTCCCTGTCACGCTCTTTATCCCGCTCCCTCTCCCGTTCTCTCTCCTTCTCCTTCTCCCGTTCTCTTTCCTTCTCCTTCTCCCTCTCTCTATCCCGACCCCTTTCCCTCTCTCTCTCCTTCAGTCTCTCCCATTCTTTCTCCCTTTCCCTCTCCTTTTCTCTATCTCTCTCCCTATCCCTATCTCTGTCATCCTTATGCTGCCCACTACTCTCCCTCCTCCCTGGGTCCTTCTCCTTCTCCGACCGCCGCTTCCCAGAATCACTCTTGGACACAACCTCCTCAACCCTCTCATCCGATCCCGCCGTCCGTCTGCTTGACCTCTTGGGCTCATCCCCTGAAGCCTTGGGCTTCTCCGCCAGCTTCTCCACATCGACGGGCCCAAACACCTCACTCTTAGACCTCTTCTCGACCAAGTGATCCTCGCACACGCCGCTGTTCCACCTGTCGCTGACCACATCCACCACCGTCTCCTCAACCCTATCCTTCCTCTTCTTCCCGTGCTCCGAGTAGCCGTTCCCCGAGCTCACCAGCTCCTTGGCCGATGACGACCTGCGCCTCTCTGGCTCGGGATCTCGCGGAACCCTAGCCACGGCCGGGGCCTCCTCCCGCGGGCCAGGGGCGCCAGCATCCTCGCCCTCGGACTCCGACCGCTCCGCCGAGCCGCCCCGCCTGTGCGACCGGTGCGACGACCTGTGGCGCGAGCTCCGGGGCATGGTGGGGCCAGCCAGAACCTCGCCTCGAATCGCACCGCGCTCGGGGCGGCGGCGAGGATGCGAGGGAAGCCGGAACCCTAGGGCGCGCGAGATCCAGGGGATCTAGGCGGCCGTCGTGGCGGCGGGGAAGGGGGGGAAGAGAGTGGACCCTGGCCCCTGGGCGGCTAGGGTTTTGGTGTGGTGGGGAAACAGGGTGGGAGGAGTGGAGGCGGCGGCGGCGACGAGTTCGTGCGTGGAGAAAATGGTTCGGTTTTGTTCCGCTCGGCTTTTGGATTTGGAGGGGTTTTGGTGTGGTGTGGTGCGGTGCGGTGCGTTCGTCTCGTTGGCCCGGGGGCGGGTCGTTGCTCGCGTGCGGCCGGTAGGGGCGCCGGGGCGGGATTGTACACGAGAGTCGATGCACGTCGCCCGCGGGTCCTTCGGTACCTGGGCGGGGCAGGGTAGTACACGGGTTGGATGTCCGTACTACGAAATCGAGTCGAATCCGGCCGGCGTAAAGCTGATTGTAACGGGAGTATTGTCAACTAGACAATTTTAATTAGATGGCATATATATAAAATTAAATAAAGAAAAAAAGGTTGAGCATCTTGTCATGACTAGCAAAAATACTCGTGCATTGTAACGAAAAAAAGAAAGACATCCCTCGTACAAACACCTGACGTCAGCAAATCCCTTGAAATCTTTCACGGTACTACTCCCTTTGTTCCTTTTTACTCCGCATATAAGACTTGTGTTGAGTCAAACTTTACAAACTTTGATCAAATTTGTATAAAAAAAAAGCAACATCTACGGTATCAAATATACATAATATGAAACTACATCCCATAATGAACCTAAAGATATTCCTTTGGCATTGTAAATGTTGATACTTTTTTCTATAAGTTTGGTCAAACTAGAGATACTTTGACTTCGGACAAAAGTTATATACAGACTAAAAAAAAGGGGGGAGTACATGACAAACAACATGATAAATGCGAAAATTTAATTTGGCTCCCGGGACCACATGCTCCCGGGCCCAAAAATATTTTTTCAAATGTCAAAAAAATCAAGACAACATTTTTATGTGATCTTAGTCACATAAAAAGGCTACCTGCAAATTTTGAGGCAAAAAGGTTGAACATTTTGGCTTGTTCAAAAAAGACAAATTAAAGACCAAATGTCACTTCAAATCTGTTTTTTTTTCACCGACAAAACACTGATGCTCCTTTTTGCATGAAATTTGTCATGCATGCTTGCGACACTAACACGAACAACTACCAAAAAACAAAAATTTTAAAACTTCTTTACTTTTTTTTTTTAATTTACTGTTCATACGGGAGCATATGCTCCTAGGAACCAATAGTGTTGCACAACTAAATAAATATGGGATGAATTTTTTAAGTGTACTCAAGGTGTTTCCAATTTATATTAGACAAAATAAATATCTACTATCTAGTTGCCGGTACCTGTTTACGCCTTTTTTGTCGTTACTCCTCAGTCATGCCCAACAAATATTACACTATGATGAAAATAACAAAGTACATTTTTCAAATTCACGAACATTTTCTACAAATTCATGAACATTTTATATATCATGAACATTTTTTGAATTGGCTTACAAATTCATGAACAATTTTTAATCGACAAACTTTTTTTGAATCGACAACATTTTTTGAGTCGGCAAACATTTTTTGAATTGATAAAATAAAGTATGAATCGACCATTACTTTGAATCGATGAAACATTTTGGAATCAGTGAACATTTTTTGGGAATGCATGAACATTTTTTGAATCAATGAAATTCTTTTGTAATTCATGATCATTTTTTTGATTTTCTAAACATTAAAAAAGATCATGATTTTTTTTGAATTCACGAACATTTGGTTCAAATTCATAAAAAAAAATCGAAAACGCGAATAGTTTTTCAAAATCATGAACATTTTTTAGTCCACAAATTTTTTATAATTTCTGGAACATTTTTCGTAAATTCACATTTTGTTTGAAACTTGGATTCTTATGGAAATACCAGATTATTTTAAATAAGAAAAAATAAAAAATAAATACCAAATAAAAAACGGAGTCCAACCCCGCTCATGGGCCATCCCAATAGGGCATGGTGTTCACGATTTATAAAAGAGAAAAGGGAGGATAAAGCGGAGAAAGGTGGGACCGAACATGGGTCTATTGGGTGGCATAGAGAAGCTCTACCCAGCGCGGTGCCTGCCAACTTGTGATATCTAATGGGATTACACCTAAATGAACCAACCAAAGGCGCCTTGTGAAGAAAATTTTCTGACTTATGGGTGGCACGGTGGGTAATTTGTGCCAACTTTAGGGGTAAATTTAAAACGGATAGGCAGAAGCACTAATCCCTTTATTATTAGGTATAGGTAAAGTATCATATGGTGCTGCGTGCCACGCATGACAATAAATAAGGTCATTTATATGACACTAATGTATGATATTATGTATTATGTAGGTAATATCATATACTAGTATCATATGCATGATACTACCTATTACGTGCAGCCTCAGAAAGTTCAGCAGCGACCCGATAGCGCGCTTTGAGCATGGTTAGTAGTATATGTTGTTGTCATGTTATCTATAGCCGATCTTGTGGTCAGTACGTATAATAGTTAGCTATAAATATATACTACTATGGCCCACCTTACATTCTAAAAAATGCTTCTATGAACAGTGTTTGTAGCTGGATGTTAATCTACAACCTGCTTCTCTTCTCTCTCATTTTCTCTTTTTCCAACTCAGCAAAAGTATATTACTTAAATCTTTATAGCGCGATTAAGCCATCTTATTATACTTGCTCTTCTAGAGCATCTGCACCCCTCAAACCCTTTTTGTACGAGCGAATCAGTTTTGTGTGGTTGGATGATTAGGAGGACCCTGGTATCCTTAGACCACCAGGGTTCAAGTTATAGACTTGACATTGGTGCTCATATTTTCTGAATTTACTTCGGGCCTTCCGGCGATGTGCGTTCAGTGTGAGGAGGTGTTTCCGTCGACTACGAAGGCGTCTGTGGCGACTTCGGCTCAGTCTCTCGGAGGTGCTCACAGGGGCAGGGTGTGTGTGTGCGCGCGTTCATATGGGTGAGTGTATGTGCATATATATAAGTGTACGTGTTTGTATTGTGTTAAAAAAAACTTCTTGTACGTTTGGGCGCACGACCCGGTCACAAAAACATCACCCAGCCAGACCCCTCAAGACGGCTCTATACGTCCGGACTGGATTGACGGGCGGGGCCATGCCAAAGCCCACCGGTCCGACTAGCGCCTGCTCCGGTTGGGTGTGAGCGTGTTCATGGCGTCGCTTCGGCGCGCTACTCGATGAACCAAAACCAGTTATTTAAGTTGGATGATGAGGCAACCCTAGCCTCATCCCCATTCTCCTCCTCTCCCTCCCGTCCATGTCGTCGTTGCTCCCTCTTCCACTTCCAATATGAGCTTGTTGTCCGTCGTAGCCGTCTGCATGCCGCCATGGACCACACCAAGGTTGTGTGCTACAAGCTGTTGGCCTCGGAGCGGGGCTGAGATGCTCGTCATGCGCATTGCAGACGGCATGCCTCCGAACTCCCTGGAGGATGAGCAGGCGCCACCTAAGTAGGAGGAGGAGGCATCGGAGCAAGAGGAGTTGGAGGCGAGAAACAAGCAGATGGAAGAGGTGGCAGCGTGGGAGGAGGGGCGGTGTCAGACGAGGAGAAGGTGGCGTCGGAGCAGGGCAGATTTGGCATAGGACACACTGGCAGTGTTCGAGCTCGCTTAGGCAGAGAAGGCGGTGAAGTAACATCCATCCTCGAGTCCATCCAGTCTGAGAAGGAGGTGGTGATACGTCTCCGTCATATCTAATTTACCAAACATTTTTGCTCTTGTTTTAGACTCTAATTTGCATGATTTGAATGAAACAAATCCGGACTAACGTTGTTTTTAGCAGAGCTACCATGATGTTGTTTTTTATGCAGAAATAAAAGTTCTCGGAATTGGACGAAACTTTTTGGAGATTTTTATGGAATAAATAAAAAATACTAGAGCAAAGACCCACTTGAGGGGGGGGGGCTCCTGCCCACGAGGCACCAGGGCGCGCCCTGGTGGCTGGTGGGGCCCACGAGGCTCTGCTGACCCTAATCTCAAACCTATAAATTCCTATTTCCCGAGAAAAAAATAGGAAAAGAAGTTTCATCGCGTTTTACGATACGAAGCCGCCGCCACCTTCTGTTCTTCATCGGGAGGGCAGATCTGGAGTCCATTCTGGGCTTCGGAAAGGGGATTCGTCGCCATCATCATCACCAACCCTTCTTCATCACCAATTCCATGATGCTCACCGCCGGGTGTGAGTAATTCCTTCGTAGGCTTGCTAGACGTGATGGGTTGGATGATATTTATCATGTAATCGAGATAGTTTTGTTAGGGCTTGATCCCTAGTATCCACTATGTTCTGAGATTGATGTTGCTATGACTTTGTCATGCTTAATGCTTGTCACTAGGGCCCGAGTGCCATGATTTCAGATCTGAACCGTTTATGTTTTCACCAATATATTTGTGTTCTTGATCCTATCTTGCAAGTTATATGCACCTATTACGTGTTATGATCCGCATACCCCAAGGTGACAATAATTGGGATTCTTTTCTTACCGTAGTTTGAGGAGTTCATGTATTCACTATGTGTTAATGCTTTGTTCCAGTTCTCTATTAAAAGGAGGCCTTAATATCCCTTAGTTTCCTTATGAACCCCGTTGCCACGGGAGGGTAGGACAAAAGATGTCATGCAAGTTCTTATTATAAGCACGTATGACTATTTACGTAATACATGCCTACATTACATTGATGAATTAGAGCTAGTTCTGTGTTGCCCTAGGTTATAACTGTTACATGATGAATGTTATCCAACATAATCACCGATCCAATGCCTACGAGCTTTTCATATATTGCTTTGCTAAGTTACTATTATTGCTGCTGCTATTACAATCACTACAAAACTATTAGTACTATCGTTACCGTTACTGTTGCTACTGTTACTACTATTACCAAACTATCATACTACTGTGCTACTGATCACTCTGCTGTAGATATTTAGTCTCCAGGCGTGGTTGAATTGACAACTCATACTACTGCTAATACTTGCAAATATTCTTTGGCTCCCTTTGTGTTGAATCAATAAATTTGGGTTGAATACTCTACCCTCGAAAACTATTGCAACCCCTATACTTGTGGGTTACCAAGACCTTTTTCTGGTGCCTTTGTCGGCGAGCATAACTTTATTTGCTGAGTCACTTGGGATTTATATCTGTTGATCACTATGAAGAATCTAAAGGATGATAGAACCAAGATCGTTCCCTCTAAGACATGGGGAGGTAAGGAACTGCCATCTAGCTCTGCACTTGATTCACCTTCTGTTTTGAGTAAGCTTGCGACACCACCACCTGCTATTAATTCTGATATGTCGCAAGTAATTGATGATGCTACTTCTGCTATGAATGATGTTATTGATGATGCTAGTACTTTGCTTAATGATACTGTGCCACTTGGTGAATTTCTTGATGAGCAACTTGCTAGAGCTAAAAAAATTGAGAATGCTGAAACTGATGAAATTACCGAAACTGATGAAATTATTGAAACTGGAAATTATGAAACACCTATTCGACCTAGCTCTCTTGGATATGAATTGCCTAAGTACCTGAGGGTTATGTGATGGAAGGGGAGGTAGCTAGGGATTTTCTTGCTTGTAATGATAGATATGATCTAAATAAATTGCTATGTAAGCTGAAAAAAATCTTTGATTGCTAGAATGAAATGTGATCCTAAGTTTGATACTTCACCTATCTTTGTTAGTGATAAGGATAATGAATTCTCTGTCGATCCAGAGTTAATTACTTTGGTTGAATATGATCCTTTCCATGGTTATGAATCTGAAACTGTTGTGGCACATCCTACTAAACTGAATGATATAGCTACAATATTTGCTCATGAGGAAAAAATTATCTACTATTATATCCTCAAGTTATTTCTTTTCTTGTTAAAGGGTGATGCTAAGATATGGTTTAATACTCTTTCTCCTGGTTGTGTGCGTAGTCCCCGGAATATGATATATTACTTCTCTGAAAAATATTTTACTGCTTAAAAGAAACAAGCTGCCTTACAGGAAATATTTAACTTTGTGCAAGTTGAAGAAGAGAACCTCCCTCAAGCTTGGGGGAGGCTTCTCCAATTACTTAATGCTTTGCCTGGTCATCCTCTTAAGAAAAATGAAGTACTTGATATCTTTTATAATGGACTAACGGATGCTTCTAGGGACTACCTAGATAGTTGTGATGGCTGTGTTTTCAGGGAACGAACTGTTGAACGGCCAAAGAATTATTGAATAATATATCAATGAATGATAATGATTGGACACTTCCTGAACCACCACCTAAACCAACTCCGAAGAAGAGGGGTGTTCTATTTCTCAGTCCTGAAGATATGCAAGAGGCAAAGAAGTCTATGAAAGAAAAAGGTATTAAAGCTGAAGATGTTAAGAATTTACCACCTATTGAAGAGATACATGGTCTTGACACACCGACACAGGTAGTAGAGGTATATTGTCTTATAAGACTTGATGAAGGTGATAATCCTTATAATAAACCTGCTAGTCAATGCTTGTATGAGTTTGACAATTACATTATTAAGAAGGATCATTTTAATGCTTATGTTATGAGGCAATTGAAACATAATGCTTACATGATTGATCGTTTGAGTGTCTTGTTGTTTAGAATTGCTAATGATGTTAAAGGTTGATACGTCCATTTTGCATCATGTTTTTATGTTGATATTTATTGCATTATGGACTGTTATTCCACATTATGGTACAATACTTATGCCTTTTCTCTCTTATTTTACAAGATTTACATAAGGAGGGAGAATGCCAGCAGCTGGAATTCTGGACCAAAAAGAAGCAAATCTGATATACCTATTCTGCACAACTCCAAATGTCTTGAAACTTTACGGATAATTGTTTTGGATTATATAAAAAGTATTGGGCGAAGAAACAACAGAAGGGGACCCACCAGGTGGCCACAAGCCTGGGAGGCGCGCCCTACCCCCCAGGGCGCGCTTCCCGAGCTTGTGGGCCCCCTAGCCAAGCCTCAGTGTCCATCTTCTGCTATATCGAGGGTTTTGACCTAGAAAAAAATCATAAGGAAGCTTTCGGGATGACGCGCCGCCGTCTCCAGGCGGAACCTGGGCAGAAGCAATCTAGAGCTTCGGCAGAGTGATTCTGCCAGGGAAACTTCCCTTCGGGAGGGGGAAATCGAAGCCATCATCATCACCAACAATCCTCTCATCATGGGAGGACCAATCTTCATCAACATCTTCACCAGCACCATCTCCTCTCAAACCCTAGTTCATCTCTTGTATTCGATCTTTGCCTCAAAACCTCATATTGGTACCTGTGGGTTGCTAGTAGTGTTGATTACTCCTTGTAGTTGATGCTAGTTGGTTTATTTGGTGGAAGATCATATGTTCAAATCCTTAATGATATTTATTACCCCTCTGATCATGAACATGAACATGCTTTGTGAGTAGTTACTTTTGTTCCTGAGGACATGGGGGAAGTCTTGTTATAAGTAATCATGTGAATTTGGTATTCGTTCGATTTTTTCATGAGATGTATGTTGTCTTTCCTCTAGTGGTGTTATGTGAACGTCGACTACATGACACTTCACCATGGTTTGAGCCTAGGGAAGGCATTGTGAAGTAATAAGTAGATGATGGGTTCGCTAGAGTGACACAAGCTTAAACCCTAGTTTATGCATTACTTCGTAAGGGGCTAATTTGGATCCACATGTTTAATGCCATGGTTAGATTTATCTTAATTCTTCTTTCGTAGTTGCGGATTCTTGCGAGAGGGGTTAATCATAAGTGGGAGGTTTGTCCAAGTAAGGACAGCACCCAAGCACCGGTCCACCCACATATCAAATTATCAAAGTAGCAAACGCGAATCATATGAGCATGATGAAAACTAACTTGACGATAATTCCCATGTGTCCTCGGGAGCATTTTGCTTTATATAAGAGTTCGTCCAGGCTTGTCCTTTGCTACAAAAGGGATTGGGCCACCTTACTGCACCTTTGCTGCACTTGTTACTTGTTACCCATTATGAATTATCTTACTACCAAACTATCTGTTACCGATAATTTTAGTGCTTGCAGAAAATACCTTGTTGAAAACCGCTTGTCATTTCCTTCTGCTCCTCGTTGGGTTCGACACTCTTACTTATCGAAAGGACTACGATAGATCCCATATACTTGTGGGTCATCAAGACTCTTTTCTGGCGTCGTTGCCGGGAAGTGAAGCGCCTTTGGTGAGTGGAATTTGGTAAGGAAAAACTTATATTGTGTGCTGAAATTTACTGTTACTTGTCACTATGGAAAATAATCCTTTGAGGGGCTTGTTCGGGGTATCTTCACCTCGAACGGAAGCACAAAGAGTTTCTCCTCAACCTACTGCACCCACTAAAAATATTTATTATGAGATTCCTTCGGGTATGATAGAGAAACTGGTAGCTAATCCTTATGTAGGAGATGGAACATTACATCCTGATATGCACCTAATCTTTGTGGATGAAGTTTGTGGATTATTTAAGCTTGCAGGTTTGCCCGGAGATGAAGTCAAGAAGAAGGTCTTCCCTTTATCTTCGAAGGAAAAGGCATTGGCATGGTATAGGCTATGTGATGATATTGGAGCGTGGGACTAGAATCGATTGAAATTGGAATTTCATCAAAAAAATATCCTATGTATCTAGTTCATCGTGATTGGAATTATATATATAATTTTTGGCCTCGTGAAGGAGAAAGTATCGCTCAAGCTTGGGGGAGGCTTAAGTCAATGTTATATTCATTCCCCAATCATGAGCTCTCAAGAGAAAATATTATACAGAATTTTTATGCTCGGCTTTCTCGTAATGATCAATCCATGCTCGATACTTCTTGTACTGGTTCTTTTATGAAGAAGACTATTGAATTCAGATGGGATCTTTTGGAGAGAATTAAATGCAACTCCGAAGATTGGGAGCTCGACGAAGGTAAGGAGTCAGGTATAAAGCTCGAGTTTGATTGTGTTAAAACCTTTATGGATATAGATGTTTTTCATGAATTTAGCACTAAATATGGACTTGACTCTGAGATAGTAGCTTCGTTTTGTGAATCTTTTGCTACTCATGTTGATCTCCCCAAGGAGAAGTGATTTAAATATCATCCTCCCATTGAAGTAAAAATAGTAGCACCTACTAAAGCTGAAGAAGAAACTATTACTTATAATGACAATCCAGTTGTTCCTACTGCTTACATTGAGAAACCACCTTTTCCTGTTAGGATAAAAGAACACGCTAAAGCTTCAGCTGTGGTTCACAAAAGTTATACAAGAACACTTACACCCCCTGAACAAATTAAAGTTGAACCCAATGTTGTTATGGTTAAAGATCTCTTTGTAGAAAATATTGATGGGCATGTTATTTATTTCTGTGAAGAAGCTACTAGAATTGCTAAACCCGATGAAAAAGATAAACATAGACCTATTATTGGCATGCCTGTTGTCTCTATTAAAATAGGAGATCATTGTTATCATGGCTTATGTGTTGGGTGCTAGTGTCAGTGCTATCCCGTTTACTCTATATCAAGAAATTATGAATAATATTGCTCCTGCTGAAATAGAAGATATTGATGTTACTATTAAGCTTGCTAATAGAGATACTATTACACCACTTGGGATTGTTAGAGATGTTGAAGTCTTGTGTGGGAAAATAAAATACCCTACTGATTTTCTAGTTCTTGGTTCCCCACAAGATGATTTTTGTCCCTTTATATTTGGTAGAACCTTTTTGAACATGGTTAATGCTAACATAGATTGTGAGAAAGAAACTGTTAGTGTAAGTTTTGGGGATGTGTCCCATGAGTTTAATTTCTCCAAATTCCGTAGACAACCCCGTGATAAAGAATCACCTAGTAAGGATGAAATTATTGGTCTTGCTTCTATTGCCATGCTTCCTACTGATCCGTTAGAACAATATCTGCTAGACCATGAAAATGACATGCAGATGGATGAAAGAAATGAAATAGATGAGATCTTCTTTAAACAGATGCCTGTTTCGAAACACAATTTGCCTGTTGAGACTCTTGGAGATCCTCTACCACCCAAGAGTGATCCTGTGTTTGAGCTTAAACAATTACCAGATACTTTGAAATATGCTTATCTAGATGAAAAGAAAATATATCTTGTTATTATTAGTGCTAACCTTTCAGAGCATGAGGAAAAGAGACTATTGAAAACTCTAACGAACCACCATTTCGCTATTGGATATACTCTTGACGATCTTAAGGGCATTAGTCCCACTCTATGTCAGCACAAAATTAATATGGAACCTGATGCTAAACCAATTGTTGATCACCAACAGTGGTTAAATCCTAAAATGAAGGAAGTGGTAAGAAATGAAATATTAAAGCTTCTGGAAGTAGGTATAATTTATCCTATAGCTGATAGTAGATGGGTAAGTCCAGTCCATTGTGTCCCTAAGAAGGGAGGTATTACTATTGTTCCTAATGATAAAAATGAACTTATTCCACAAAGGATTATCACAGGTTATGGAATGGTAATTGATTTTAGAAAATTGAACAAAGCTACTATGAAAGATCATTATCCCCTACCTTTTATTGATCAAATGCTCGAAAGACTATCAAAACATACACATTTCTGCTTTCTAGATGGATACTCTGTTTTTTCCCAAATACCTATGTTACAAGAGGATCAAGAAAAAACTACTTTTACATGCCCTTTTGGTACCTTTGCTTATAGACGTATGCCTTTTGGTTTATGTAATGCACCTACTACCATTCAAAGATGCATGACCGCTATATTCTCTGACTTTTGTGAAAAGATTGTTCAGGTTTTCATGGATGATTTTTCCGTTCACGGAACTTCTTTTGATGGTTGCTTAAGCAACCTTGATCGAGTTTTGCAGAGATGTGAAGAAACTAATCTCGTTTTGAATTGGGAGAAGTGCCACTTTATGGTTAATGAAGGTATTGTCCTGGGGCATAAAATCTCCGAAAGAGGTATTGAAATTGATAAAGCTAAAGTTGACGCAATTGAGAAAATGTCGTGTCCTACAGATATCAAAGGTATCAGAAGTTTCCTTGGTCATGCTGGTTTCTATAGGAGATTTATTAAAGACTTCTCCAAAATTTCTAGGCCTCTTACTAATCTCTTACAATAGGATGTTCCATTCTTTTTTATGATGATTGTGTAGAAGCATTTGAAATACTTAAGAAAGCCTTAATCTCTGCACCTATTGTTCAGCCGCCTGATTGGAACCTACCCTTTGAAATTATGTGTGATGCTAGTGGTTATGTTGTTGGTGTTGTTCTAGGATAAAGAGTTGACAAGAAATTAAATGTTTTTCGTTATGCTAGTAAGACTCAAGACAGTGCTCAAAGAAATTATGCTACCACTGAAAAAGAATTTCTAGCAGTTGTTTTGCATGTGATAAATTCAGATCTTACATTGTTGATTCCAAAGTAATTGTTCACATCGATCATGCTGCTATTAAATACCTTATGGAAAAGAAAGATGCTAAACCTAGACTTATTAGGTGGGTTCTCTTACTACAAGAATTTAATTTACATATCACTGGTAGGAAAGGAGCTGAGAACCCAGTACCTGACAACTTGTCTAGGTTAGAAAATATTCTTGATGACCCACTACCTATTGATGATAGCTTCCCAGATGAACAACTAGCTGTCATAAACGCTTCACGTAATACTCCTTGGTATGCAGACTATACAAATTATATTGTTGCTAAATTTATACCACCTAGTTTCACATACCAACAAAAGAAAAAGTTCTTCTATGATTTAAGACATTACTTCTGGGATGACCCACATTTATATAAAGAAGGAGTAGATGGCATCATTAGACGTTGTATACCTGAGCATGAACAGGAACAAATCCTACATAAGTGTCACTCCGAAGCATACAGAGGACACCATGTGGGAGACAGAACTGCACACAAGGTATTACAATCTGGTTTTTATTGGCCTACTCTTTTCAAAGATGCTCGTAAGTTTGTCTTGTCTTGTGATGAATGTCAAAGAATTGGTAACATTGGTAGACGTCAGGAAATGACTATGAATTATTCACTTGTTATTGAACCATTTGACGTTTGGGGATTTGATTATATGGGACATTTTCCTTCCTCCAATGGGTATACTCATATTTTAGTTGTTGTTGATTATGTTACTAAGTGGGTAGAAGCTATCCCAACTAGTAGTGCCGATCAAAACACTTCTATTAGAATGCTTAAAGAAGTTATTTTCCCGAGGTTTGGAGTCCCTAGATATTTAATGACCGATGGTGGTTCACACTTTATCGATGGTGCTTTCCATAAATTGCTTGCTAAATATGATGTTAACCATAGAATTGCATCGCCCTATCACCCTCAATCTAGTGGTCAAGTAGAATTAAGTAATAGGGAAATAAAATTAATTTTGCAAAAGATGGTCAATAGGTCTCGAAAGAATTGGTCTAAGAAACTTGATGATGCATTATGGGCTTATAGAACTGCTTACAAAAATCCTATGGGTATGTCTCCATGCAAAATGGTTTATGGAAAAGCATGTCACCTACCTCTCGAATTAGAACATAAAGCTTATTGGGCAATCAAAGAGCTCAACTATGATCTCAAACTTGCCAGTGAAAAGAGGTTATTTATGAAGAAAATATGCCCTAGAGGCAATAATAAAGTTGTTATTTTATATTTCCTTATTCATGATAAAGGTTTGTTATTCATGCTAGAATTGTATTGATCGGAAAATTAAATACATGTGTGAATACATAAACGAATACCGTGTCCCTAGTAAGCCTCTACTAGACTAGCTCGTTGATCAAAGATGGTTAAGGTTTCCTAACCATAGACATGTGTTGTCATTTGATAACGGGATCACATCATTAGGAGAATGATGTGATGGACAAGACCCATATGTTAGCTTAG
This sequence comes from Thinopyrum elongatum, assembly GCA_011799875.1. Taxonomy (NCBI): domain Eukaryota; kingdom Viridiplantae; phylum Streptophyta; class Magnoliopsida; order Poales; family Poaceae; genus Thinopyrum; species Thinopyrum elongatum. The sequence continues at coordinate 344,161,479 of CM022299.1, read as the reverse complement.
CATAATGATCGTTCAGTTTATTGCTATTGCTTTCTTCATGTCAAATACATATTCCTTCGACCATGAGATCATGCAACTCCCGGATACCGGAGGAATACCTTGTGTGTTATCAAATGTCACAACGTAACTGGGTGATCATAAAGATGCTCTACAGGTATCTCCGAAGGTGTTTGTTGAGTTGGCATAGATCGAGATTAGGTTTTGTCACTCCGAGTATCGGAGAGGTATCTCTGGGCCCTCTTGGTAATACACATCATAAGCTTGCAAGCAAATGACTAAGGAGTTAGTTATGAGGTGATGTATTACGGAATGAGTAAAGAGACTTGCCGGTAACGAGATTGAACTAGGTATAGAGATACCGACGATCAAATCTCGGGCAAGTAACATACCGATGGACAAAAAGGGAATTACATATGTTGTCATAACGGTTCGACCGATAAAGATCTTCGTAGAATATGTAGGAGCCAATTTGGGCATCCAGGTTCCGCTATTGGTTATTGATCGGAGAGGTGTCTCAATCATGTCTACATAGTTCTCAAACCCGTAGGGTCCGCACGTTTAACGTTCGTTGACGATATAGTGTTATATGAGATATATGATTTGGTGACCGAATGTTGTTTGGAGTCTCGGATGAGATCACGGACATGATGAGGAGTCTCGAAATGGTCGAGAGGTAAAGATTGATATATAGGACGATGGTATTCGAACACCGGAAGGGTTTCGGGATGCACCGGGTAGCCATCGGGTCACCGGAAGGGGTTCCGGACACACCCCCCCCCCCCCCCCCCCGGTAGGTGTTATGGGCTTAATGGGCCAACTCCCTGGCCGGCCAGCCCTAGAGAAGGAAAAGGGGGGAGGGCTAGCCCCTCCTGCCTTCCCCTTCTCATGGGAGAAAGAAAAGGGCGGGGGGGGGGGGGGGGCGCCTCCCTCCCCTGCCTTTTCCCCGCACCTAAACATGGCAGGGGGCGCCACTTGGGAGGAGACCCCAAGTAGGATTCGGCCTACTTGGGGCGCCCTCCTGGCTTCTCCCTCCTCCCCCCACCTATATATATGTGGGAGGGGGAGCGCCTAGCACACCAAGACAATTGCTTAGCCGTGTGCGGCACCCCCCTCCACCGTTTACACCCCGGTCATATTTTCGTACTGCTTAGGCGAAGCCCTACGGAGATAACTTCACCATCACCGTCACCACACCGTCGTGCTGCCGGAACTCATCCACTACCTTGCCATCTTGCTAGATCAAGAAGGCGTGGACGTCACCGGGCTGAACGTGTGCTGAACGCGGAGGTGTCGTACGTTCAGTACTCGATCGATTGGATCGCGAAGAAGTTCGACTACATCAACCGCGTTGTCAAACGCTTCCGCTTACAGTCTACGAGGGTACATAGACACACTCTCCCCTCTCGTTGCTATGCATCTCCTAGATAGATCTTGCGTGGGCGTAGAATTTTTTTTGTTTTCCATGCAACATTTCCCAATGATGTCTGCTAGAACTACGTCGGTATTTCCCCAAAGAGGAAGGGATGATGCAGCACAGCGACGGTAGGTATTTCCCTCAGTGATGAGACCAAGGTTATCAAACCAGTAGGAGAACCACGCAACACTACGTGAACGGTACGTGCACACAAATAACAAATACTCGCAACCCGACGTATTAAAGGGGTTGTTAATCCCTTTCGGGCAACGGCGCCAGAGATGGTTAGTGGACGGGAGTAAGTTGTAATAGATTGGATAAATAGATCTCGAATAAATGCAAAATAAAATAAAGTGCAGCAAGGTATTTTTGGGTTTTTGGAAATATAGATCTGAAAACAAAAGCAAATAAAAATAGATCGCAAAGGCAAATATATTAAAGAAGAGACCCGAGGGCCGTAGGTTTCACTAGTGGCTTCTCTCGAGAAAAATAGCAAACGGTGGGAAAACAATTACTGTTGGGCAATTGATAGAACTTCAAATACTCATGACGATATCCAGGCAATGATCATTATATAGGCATCATGTCCAAGATTAGTAGACCGACTCCTGCCTGCATCTACTACTATTACTCCACACATCGACCGCTATCCAGCATGCATCTAGTGTATTAAGTTCATGGAAAAATGGAGTAATGCAATAAGAACGATGACATGATGTAGACAAGATCTATTTATGTAGAAATAGACCCCATCTTGTTATCCTTAATAGCAACGATACATACGTGTCATTTCCCTTTCTGTCACTGGGATCAAGCACTGTAAGATCGAACCCATTACAAAGCACCTCTTCCCATTGCAAGATAAATAGGTCAAGTTGGCCAAACAAAACCCAAATATCGGAGAAGAAATACGAGGCTATAAGCAATCATGCATATAAGAGATCAAAGAAGACTCAAATAACTTTCATGGATAAAAACATAGATCTGAGCATAAACTCAAAGTTCATCGGATCCCAACAAACACACCGCAAAAAGAGTTACATCATATGGATCTCCAAGAGACCATTGTATTGAGAATCAAATGAGAGAGAGAAAGCCATCTAGCTACTAACTACGGACCCGTAGGTCTACAAAGAACTACTCACGCATCATCTGAGAGGCACCAATGGACATGATGAACCCCTCCAAGATGGTGTCTAGATTGGATCTGGTGTTTCTAGAACTTGCGGCGGCTGGAATTGATTTTCGTCGACTCCCCTAGGGTTTCTGGAATATTGGGGTATTTATAGAGCAAAGAGGCGGTGCGGGAGGCGGCCGAGGTGGGTACAACCCACCTGGGCGCGCCCGGGCCTCCAGGCGTGCCCTGGTGGGTTGTGCTCCCCTTGGAGCACCCTCAGGTGCTTCTCCGGCCCACTGGATGTCTTCTGGTCCAAAAAAATCCACAAAAAGTTTCATTGTGTTTGGACTCCGTTTGGTATTGATTTCATGCGATGTAAAAAACAGGCAGAAAACAGCAACTGGCACTGGGCACTATGTCAATAGGTTAGTACCAAAAAATGATATAAAATGACTATAAAATGATTGTAAAACATCCAAGAATGATAATATAACAGCATGGAAGAATCAAAAATTATAGATACGTTGGAGACGTATCAGCATCCCCAAGCTGAATTCATGCTCGTCCTCGAGTATGTAAATGATAAAAACAGAATTTTTGATGTGGAATGTGTCGCGGGAAACCACGGCCACCTATGGGGCCAAGGGGCCCCTTGCTGGTTCGGCAGGGGGGATGTCGCGTCGCACAAAGAGCAGAAGAACATGGGGCAGCACGGCAGAGATCACACAGGCAATTTTACCCAGGTTCGGGCCACCGCGAGGCATAAAACCCTACTCCTGCTTTGGTGGATTGATGGTGGAAAAGTGGTGGTGGAGCGTAGTACACTTGCCCGGCAGGCTCGCCCTGGGGAGGCAGTGACTACGCGCGTACGAGCGTGGGGGTGTTCAACTTTCCAACCCTTGCTTCGGTTGCCATGGGCCTCCTTTTATAGGTTAAGGGGTCACCATAGTGGCAAAACAGTCATTATGCACTGATAAGATAGCAAACAGTGCTACCATACCTAATTCTGCAGGCTGACAGAGTGCATTAAATGCACCACTCAACGTCACATCGCTGCTCGCCCGGCAAGCCTTGCCGGGCTCGTCTTGCCAGCTTCATGCCTGCTTGCTTGACACGCCGCAGGACGGGTGTCATCTGTAGGTATTTCCTGTAGAAAGAGGCCGCCATGTGGCGAATGGCTGCCACTTAGTCACTTTGCGGCTTGACACCGCATTGATCAATGACGTGGGTCATGGTGAGATGGCTTGGTGAGGTGTCTTCGCCCTCGCGAGTCCCGGCAGGCCCTGCCGGGATGTCTTGAATGCTCCCTTCTAGGGGTGGCCTTGTCCCTGCCAGGTCCGCCTGCCCGGCAAGGGAGGCTTTTCTCCTGGTGGTGTCTTGCTTCTCTGTCTTGGTCTTGGCCTTCTTAATCTGCCTGCTAGCTCTTTGAAGATCTTGGTCTCTTGTATCTTGACACGGCCTTGGTGTTGTAATCTTGTTCTCGTGCCTATGCACAGTCAGGGCAACAGACCCAGGGTTTGTTGCACCAACAGAAGCCCCCGGGCCTGCCCCGATCGCGCTACCGGGCGTCGTCGGGGTAGGTCCTAATAAGTGCACAGGCAGGGGTGCTGAAGAGGCTGATCTCTTGGAGTCTTCTTTGCTTCTTCATTAATCTTGACTCTGGGCCAGTTTCTGGTTTTCCCGTGCGTCGTGTAAAGCCAATCGTGGTGGGGCCATCTTTGCAATGGCCCTTGAATGACTTCAACGCACGGGGTAGAAACTGCCAATTCACTCTTCCCACCACGCCCTTATCCTTAGCCACGTATGCGGCATGCATCGCGCGGGGTAGGTAACGGAGGCGCATGGTGCGGGAGAGCATCAAGGCGAGGGCCCGGTCTTCTTGAATTGGTGGAGAGGGGCGGCGATTGCTTGTTGAGGGAGCGGCTCCCTTTCTTGCTCCGCCTATAAAAGGAGGGGCGGAGGGAGAGCCGAGCCATCCATCTCCGGATCCTTTCTTCCCCTGTTCCTGCCTTTCGTTGGTCATGTTGAAGAGAAAGGCCCGGGGCCAAGCTCCGGGCTCCATCTTGCGCCCAGAGTTGTTGAGTGTTGGCGTTCGGGGAGTGAGCCTGGTCCATGCTCGGAGAAGGCGTCGTGGATGGGATGCTCATAGTGCGGGAGATACCAAGCTCTCCCGTTGTGAGGGAATGCTTGCTCCTTTTGCCACGGCCGTCTGCCCGTTGGGTAGCGTGGTGTCCAGCCACGGGTCACCGCCGCTCGTGGTCTTGGCGATCGGGTCCTTGGCGTCTCTGGGGCGCGCCCGGGAGGCAGGGCTGGGAATTGTCGGTAAACCCAGCACTGCCCCATCCAGGAGCCGTGGGAATGATGTCGACGAGAGGCGCACCTTCCTGCCCACCAAGGCGGGGAGGGGCGTGTCTCGAGCCCCCTGGCCGTCTTGGTCGCTCGTCGTCTCTCTGGGGAAGGCGTCGGGTTGGAGCCCTGGCGCTCCCCCGGAGCGGTGTTGATGAAGATGAAGCTGGGGAAGACGGAGAAGGTGGGAGGTAGGCCGTCCAGTAGGAGCACGACTGCATCGACGCATTCGTCTCGTACTGGCGACCTGCTGCCTTATCCCTCCGTCCTCCCTTCCCCTTCCCCGGCACCGTCATCACCGTCTTCTTGGTGACCGGCGAAAGGGTTGCTCCCCTGGCGCTTCCGCTTCCTCCAGTGGTCTCCTGGCCGACCCCCGGCGCCCCTCTTTGTCGGCGCCTATGCTGGAGCCTTCTGCCTGGTTCTGGAAGTGGTGACCAGGGAGCCGCTGAGGTGCTTCATACGTCTTCCTCCTTCGCAGCCTCGCCACTCCCGATCTTGTCAGGCTGTGCTCGGCAGCCCTTGACGGGGATCGGGGTGGCGTTGTGTCGATGCGTTGCCTATCCTCTTCTCTTCCCACCGCACTACCTGGGATAAGAGGGGCAGGGAGAGGAGTTTACGAAGCATTTATCTTTTTTCAATCTTAAACTCGCCGGGACTTACCAAATTTCAGTTCAAATAATGTAATCCCTCGAGTCCATGTCTGTGTTCTGTAAGGTTTGTACTTGTATGACCAGCATATTAATGAAAAAGATGAACCTTGCCGGGAACTCGTGCATGTATATGTCCACGCAGAGGTGAAATGCCTCTTTATTTTAAATAAACGAGTTTTCCCCGGCAGGCTATCCTGCCGGTACCCTTCCTTCGTTGCCGGGGAACTGAGCCTACCGGCAATAAATAGAGGGACCAGACCCCCGCCAACTTCTTTTCATCAAAGGCCGCTACGACCATCCAGGCCGAAGCAACGTTCAAGCCAGGGATGGGAGCACCTAAGTTTCAAAGAGTGGCAGGGTTTTCTTATGCACAAGTTTTAGCTTACAGAACACTTATGGACAAGAGGTAGAACTTATCTGTTTGGTTCGCCGGGGATCACAGCATTGGTTCATCTCCTCATCTTCTTGCAGAAATCGAGTTCTCGGCAGGAACCTGCAGCTTTATGCAGATGAGAATGATGCAGGATGCGATCCTATCTATATGCATATGCAAATGCTCATGAAATGCTTATGCACACCTGCAACTTGGTCGGGGGCCCCCCAACGCTTCATTTATTTCTCTGGTGCTCAGGGTCATTGCCTGGCTTTGTACAAGGGGTTACATGCAACTGAGGCAAGGCCTGTACAAAAGGGTGGCTGTCGGCCAGGGCCCGACAGCCGCGCCTTACGGGTAGAACTTGTGGAGATGCTCAATATTCCATGAGTTTTGCAATTGAATGCCATCTCCGGTCTCCAGACGGACTGCGCCAGGTCTGGTGACTCGTACTACCCGGTAAGGGCCTTCCCACTTCGGTGTCAACTTGTTTGTACCCTTGGTGGACTGAACGCGCCTAAGGACAAGGCCGCCTTCCTCAAAACACCAGGCATGAACCCTGCGGCTATGATAGCGACGCAGGGCTTGCTGATAGCGTGCAGCACGCGTAGCAGCCCGGAGACGGTTCTCCTCGAGTAGCACAGCGTCGTCACGTCGGTGCTGAACTTGCGCTACTTCATCATAGGCAAGCACTCGAGGCGACCCGTAAATGAGTTCCGTGGGGATAACTGCTTCCGCCCCATAGACCAGGGAAAAAGGAGTCTGCCCGGTAGCTCGATTTGATGTCGTTCTGAGGGACCATAGAACTACCGGCAGCTCATCGATCCACCACCTGCCGTGCTTCTGCAGCGTATCAAAGGTTCTTATTTTGAGTCCCCGCAGCACTTCAGCGTTCGCCCTCTCAGCTTGGCCATTGCTTTTGGGATGTGCGACAGAAGCAAACGAGATTTTGCTTCCGAGGGCATGAACATATTGCATGAAGGCGCGGCTTGTGAATTGGGTGCCGTTGTCGGTAATTATCCTTGCCGGGATTCCAAAACGACACACCAAATCTTTCAAGAACTTGATAGCTAATTGAGCAGTCACCTTTCTCACGGCAGCAACTTCCGGCCACTTTGTAAACTTGTCGATAGCAACGAACAAGAATTCAAAGCCCCCGATCACTCGGGGGAAAGGGCCGAGGATATCGAGCCCCCAGACCGAAAATGGCCATGATAAAGGGATTGTCTGAAGAGCTTGGGCAGGCAGGTGGATTTTCTTGGAATGGAACTGACAGGCTTCACATTTGGTGACTAGCTCAACCGCATCTTGGAGGGCTGTGGCCCAATAGAATCCTTGCCGGAATGCTTTCCCAACCAGCGCCCTTGATCCAATGTGGGAGCCGCACATGCCTTTGTGTATTTCAGCCAGCAGTTCCTTCCCTTCTTCCCGGCAGATGCACTTCAATTTCACACCGTTGGGCCTCCTTCTGTACAGAGTGTCATCGACAAACTGGTACATACTGGCCCTCTGGGCTACTCTTTCAGCCTCATCTTGGTCATTGGGGAGTTCTCCGGTTTGGAGAAAGTGGACAATGTGCCTTGCCCAAGTTGGAGCCTGGGGCTTGGCAACAAGGACTAGCGGCACCTCCTCAACAGCGGGGGCACATTCCTTGTTTGTAGGGACCATGGGTCCAGCTGGAGGGTGCGGTCCGACAGGTTGTGAGGAGTTGTTTCCGGCAGGGTCCCTGCTAGGAGCGGATAGCTCTACCGGGAGAGGCTTACCGGAGTCCAGCTTTCTCCTTTGCCGAGCCATTGTTGCTGGGGATACGGAGGGCTGAGTAAGATGGAGAACAAAAGTTCCTGGTTCCACAGGAAGCTTTTGGGCAGCACACTTTGACAGGTGATCAGCTATGCTGTTTTCCGCACGAGGTATGTGCTCTGTTTGCAACCCATCAAAGCGCTCCTCCAATCTTCTCACTTCCTCAACGTATGCCTCCATCAATGGACTTTGGTAATCCTTGTTGACTTGTCTCACCACAAGCTGTGAGTCTCCACGAATGATCAACTTCCTGATTCCCAATTCTGCGGCAATCCTGAGCCCGGCAAGGAGCCCTTCATACTCTGTTGTATTGTTGGCTGCCTCTTCCCGGGCAAAATGCATCTGGACGACGTACTTCAAGTGTTCCCCAGAGGGAGCGATGAGAAGCACGCCAGCCCCTGCACCTTGTAGGGAAAAAGCACCATCAAAATACATAATCCATTCTTGGGGCACCTCCTTGCCGGGGATAACTGTTTCTGGCACTTCCTCGTCAGGGGTTGGCGTCCATTCTGCAATAAACTCTGCCAATGCCCTGCTCTGGATTGTTGATGTGCTCTCAAACTTCAAACCAAAACTGGATAACTCCAAAGCCCACTCCACTATTCTGCCAGTAGCCTCAGGGTTCCGGAGTATCCTTTGCAACGGGAAGCGAGTGACAACCGTGATCTCATGGGCTTGGAAGTAGTGGCGCAGTTTCTTTGAGGCCATGATGAGGCCAAAGATCAACTTTTGCATGCCAGAGTACCTCGATCTAGCCCCCTGTAGCAGGGAACTGACGAAGTACACTGGGCGCTGCACCACTTTCTTCCTTGCCGTGTCCTTGGGGTTGTCTTCGCTGCCGTGCTTACCTCTGTCCTGATCCCTATCTGACTCTGCCGGTCTTTGCTCACTCTCTGTTTCATCCACTTCCCGTTGCGCCACCAAGGCTGCACTAACCACTTGATTGGTTGCTGCCAAGTATAACAGCAACGGCTCTTGCAGTTTGGGAGCAACCAAGGTGGGCACAGAAGATAGGTAGGCCTTCAACTCTTGCAAAGCCGCATCTGCTTCTGGAGTCCACTTCATGGGCCCTGCCTTCTTCAAGATTTTGAAGAATGGCAAGGCGCGCTCGGCAGACTTGGAAATGAATCTGCTTAGCGCGGCAACACACCCTGTCAGACGCCTTACATCTTTGACCGTCTTTGGTGCTTGGATCTATTCAATGGCTTGGATCTTATCGGGGTTGGCTTCGATCCCCCGATGGGATACAAAGTACCCGAGCAGCTTGCCGGAGGGAACACCAAATACACACTTCTTCGGGTTGAGCTTCAAGTTGATCTTGCGCAAATTGGCAAATGTCTCCTCCAAATCCTAGATAAGGGTTGATCTATCCTTGGTTTTGACCACAATATCATCCATATAAGCCTCAATGTTTCTGTGCAGCTGTGGCCCAAAACCAATCTGGACTGCCCTTGCAAAATTAGACCCGACACTCTTTAATCCGAAAGGCATGCGGATAAAACAGTACGTACCACACGGGGTGATGAACGAGGTCTTCTCTTTATCTTCCTTGGACATGAAGATTTGATGATACCCAGAATATGCATCCAAAAAGGAGAGCAAATCGCAGCCTGAAGTGGAGTCCACGATCTGGTCGATGCGCGGCAAGGGTAATGGGTCTTTCGGGCAAGCCTTGTTGAGATCTGTGAAGTCTATGCAAAGTCTCCATTTCCCATTGGCCTTCCGGATAACCACTGGATTTGCTAACCACATTGGATGCAGCACTCCTCTGACCAAACTAGCTGCCTCAAGTTTCTTGATCTCCTCTGTAATGAACTGCTGCCTCTCTAAGGCCTGCTTCCGGACTTTCTGCTTGACAGGTCGGGCATGTGGGCAGACAGCAAGGTGGTGCTCGATTACCTCCCTGGGAACACCGGGGATATCAGATGGTTACCAGGCAAACACATCGATATTCGCCTGCAGGAAGGCAACGCGCGCGCTTTCCTATTTGTCATCGAGGGTGGCGCTGATGGTGAAAGTACCATCAACGCCAGCCTGCCCTGCCGGGACCTTCTTCACTTGTGGAGCAGCAACCTTGGATCTCTTGCTGTTGGAACTCTCCGGCAAGTCATCAACAGGCGCAGCACACTCCGAAGAGGCGTACTTCCCAAATTCCTTGCCGGAGCCCTTACTATCCTTCTTATTCCCTCTGTTCTCCTTGGCGGGAAATGCCGCTGTCGCTGCCTCTGCCGCAACTGCGTCCCGGTACATCTTATCCACACAAATGATTGCGTCTTTCTCATCCGATGGGACGGAAATGACTCCAACTGGCCCTGGCATCTTCAGGACGTTGTAGGCATAGTGGGATGCCGCCATGAACTTAGCCAGGGCTGGGCATCCAAGGATTCCATTGTACGGCAAGGGGAGGTCAACCACATCAAACACAATCTTTTCAGTCCGGTAGTTCAGCTCTCCCCCAGACGTCACAAGCAACGTGATCTTTCCCTTAGGATGACTCCTGCCAGGATTAACTCCTTGAAACATGCCGGTGACTTTTAACTCATCCTCTGCTATCTGAAGCTTGCTGATAACCTTTGGGGAAATCAGATTCAACCCGGCCCCACCGTCCACCAACATCTTCGTGACCTTGAGGTTGCGGATTGTTGGAGAGACCAACAACGGCAAACATCCTACCGCGGTGGTGCGGTCAGGATGATCCTCTTCGTGAAAAATGATGGGCGTGCGTGACCATTTGAGTGGTTTCCGGGCCCCTGGCGCTGGTTCCACGGCATTAACCTCACGCGCCCACCGCTTGAGTTGGCAGTGAGAGGCGTGTAGGGACGCACCCCCGTCAATGCACAGGGCGTCAGTGGCCTTCTGGAACTCCTGCTCACTAGTTTCCTCTTCATCCCCTTCATCACTCTCATCACCGCAGGCTTCCTTCTCTCGATCCCTGGCAGGTTTCCCTTTGTTCCGAAGAGGTCTACTAGGGCGATTTACTTCACCGCCACGACCCTTACCGCCAGCAACATTCTGTCCCTTTTCCTTGTCACGCTTCTCATATTCTGGTTTCTGTCTCTTGACAAGCTGTTCAACCTGATAACACTCTTGAAGGTCGTGGCCCTTAGTCCGATGGATCTTGCAGTATGGCCCATCACCTTTCCCGGCCTTTTCGGCGGCCGCGGCCTCCCAGCAGTTAGAGCACACGGCAGCTTCCTTGCCGGGGGTTTCGGCCTTAACCTTCTTGCCGGTACTAGGGATACCTGACCCTTCAACAGACATTACCGTCTTATCCTTGCGCTTCTTGCTCTTCTTCTGACTGGTGGACTCGTCATCATCCTCCGACTCAACATTAATGCAATCCTCCTCTCCGGGTAGTTTTCTTCCCTCCTCCATCCGAGCACACTTATCCACCAAGGTGTAAAGCTCCTTCACAGTCTTGGGCAACCGTACATTCATCTTGGAACGAATCTTCCGGTTGCGCACATTGGACTGGAAGGCAGCTATCATAGCTGCTGGATGGATTTTTGGGATGTTTCTGTGGACTCTGCTAAATCTCTGCAAATACTTCTGGAGAGTCTCTCCTTCTTTCTGCTGAAGAAGCTGCAGATCACTGGGCCGACCTGGTTCTTGATGGCCGCGAGTGAAGGCGCCAATGAACTCATGGCACAAATCAGCCCATGACGAAATGGAGTTCTCTGGCAGGTGCATCAGCCAAGACCTCACATTGGACTTGAGAGCCAAAGGGAAGTAGTTGGCGAATACCTTCTCATCTCTTCCCCTGGCAGCTTGAACAGCGATGGTGTAGATGCTCAGAAACTCTGCCGGGTTCAGCCTCCCATCGTACTTCTCGGGTATCTCTGGCTTGAACATGCGGACGGACGGCCAACGGACTTGCCGCAGCTCATGAGTAAAGGCAGGGCACCCAACCTCGAAAGGTAGGTACCCACCGGTATCGAGTGCAGGCTCGTCGATGTCGGGACCGTCGCACCCATTGGCCCAGCGGTGGGCGTCACTACGTTGCTCCACGACAACATGCGCGTCTCCCCTCCGCCGGTCCTCCGGGGCACGCTACCGGCCTGGACGCGCTCGAGGGTCAGAAGAGGCCGTCGAGACACCATCAGGCTCTTGATTCCGCTGCGTCCGCGCTGGCTGCCGTGGCGGGGATTGTACCGTGGGGGTGGCCTCTTCCGTATGACCAGCAGCACGGGCCGTTGTCGTCGCTTGGGGAGGCCGTGGCGGGCCAGCTCGCTGCGAGCCCCCAGCCTCGGCGAAGCCGAGCAGGCTCTGGATGGTGGCACGCCATTCATCCATCTGCTCGGCCACTGGCGGAAACCTCAGCAGCAGTTGAGCCCGCGCCATGGCCTCTGTAGTAGTACTTGGTATGGGCGATGATGATGCAGATCGCGCCGTCGCTCGGCTCCTGACGGGGCCAGCAGCGACCGTATCATGCCCCCGCTATTGCGGGGCGGCCACGTGGATGGCATCGTGGCGCGGTGATGGCGCTTGAGGGTCAGCAGCTCTGCTAGGCGCAGCAGCCTGGTCGACTCATCCCGGGGGAGGTGCACGCGCTGTGGCCGCCCCTGTGGTGGGGCGGCCGGAGGGCGGCGATTCACCCCGGACCGAGCGCCATCACTGTGGCTGTGCCCGTCGGCGAGGGGAAGGAGTGTGGATGGAGTAGCCCCTTCACTCGTACCTCGCGGAGCGTGGCCATCGGGGTGTTGCTGATGTTGCTCTCCTCCGGCGTCTCCTACTCCTGCTTCGACCGTAGGGGAAGTGGTGACGGTGCCGCCTGCCCCGACCACAGCCCCAGCGGCGTCCGCACTCTCGTGCACCTCCGTGTCCCCCGCAGCATTGGTGGCTGCGGGCGGCGGCGCCTTCGAGGTGGATGGGTGAGCAGCAGCACCGGGCTTCTTCTTGGGCGCCATTGCCGACGGCGCCGTCGAAGACGAAGATGGTGATGAAGATGACGCGCTGCACACGCTTTCAGGTTCGCGCAAGCGATCCCCCTACCTGGCGCGCCAAAGATGTCATGGGAAACCACGGCCACCTATGGGGCCAAGGGGTCCCTTGCTGGTCCGGCAGGGGGGATGTCGCGTCGCACAAAGAGCAGAAGAACGTGGGGCAGTGCGGCAGAGATCACACATGCAATTTTACCCAGGTTCGGGCCGCCGCGAGGCGTAAAACCCTACTCCTGCTTTGGTGGATTGATGGTGGAAAAGTGATGGTGGAGCGTAGTACACTTGCCCGGCAGGCTCGCCCTGGGGAGGCAGTGACTACGCGCGTACGAGCGTGGGGGTGTTCAACTTTCCAACCCTTGCTTCGGTTGCCATGGGCCTCCTTTTATAGGTTAAGGGGTCACCACAGTGGCAAAACAGTCATTATGCACTAATAAGATAGCAAACAGTGCTACCATACCTAATTCTGCAGGCTGACAGAGTGCATTAAATGCACCACTCAACGTCACATCGTTGCTCGCCCGGCAAGCCTTGCCGGGCTCGTCTTGCCAGCTTCATGCCTGCTTGCTTGACACGCCGCAGGACAGGTGTCATCTGTAGGTATTTCCTATAGAAAGAGGCTGCCATGTGGCGAATGGCTGCCACTTAGTCACTTTGCGGCTTGACACCGCATTGATCAACGATGTGGGTCATGGTGAGATGACTTGGTGAGCTGTCTTCACCCTCGTGAGTCCCGGCAGGCCCTGCCGGGACGTCTTGAATGCTCCCTTCTGGGGGAGGCCTTGTCCCTGCCAGGTCCGCCTGCCCGGCAAGGGAGGCTTTTCTCCTGGTGGTGTCTCGCTTCTCTGTCTTGGTCTTGGCCTTCTTAATCTGCCTGCTGGTTCTTTGAAGATCTTGGTCTCTTGTATCTTGACACGGCCTTGGTGTTGTAATCTTGTTCTCATGCCTGTGCACAGTCAGGGCAACAGAGCCAGGGTTTGTTGCACCGACAGAATGCTGCCTAACATGTTCATCACATATTCTTTTCTTTATAGCATGGACATTTGGACTTTTATATGGTTCAAAGCAATAGTCTAGTTTTGACATGATAACTTAAATACTCAAGCATAGCAACAAGCAACCATGTCTTTCAAAATATCAATGCTAAAATAAGTTATCCCTAGCCCATTATGCTCAATCATTGATCCATTCATGAAACACACTCGCATATTAGCTATACCCAATGCTCAAGTACGATCATAGTGCCCCTTAGTTGGTGCTTTATAAGAGAAGATGGAGACTCAAAATAAAAATAAAAATTGCATAAAGTAAAAGAAAGGCCCTTCGCGGAGGGAAGTAGGGATTTGTAGAGGTGCCAGAGCTCAAAGCGAAAATTAAGAGATAAAAACATTTTGGGAGGTATACTTTTCCCACCAACGAAAACGACTTAGAGTTCCCCACACTTTGCATGCTAGATATATCATAGGCGGTTCCCAAACAGAAAATAAAGTTTATTCTTTTTTCCACCATTTCTTCCACTTTCCATGGCTAGTCGTATCCACGGGTGCCCTCCATACCAACACTTTCCAAGGAATTTATTATTTGACAACATAAGGTAAATTCATTTATTCATTTTGGGACTAGGCATCCCTAATACCTTTGCCTTACTCTCGTGCAATGACAAGTGAATAAACACTCATCGTGAGAATAACACATCTAGCATGGAAAATATCGGCCACCCCTCACCGCCTCGCGAGCGGTACGAGCACACAAAAGAGAAATTTATTTTGAAAATTAGAGATGGCACATGCAAATTTGCTTAGAAAGGCAAAAGAATACTGCATATAGGTAGATATAGTGGACTCATATGGCAAAACTGGTTTAAAGGGTTTTGGATGCACAAGTAGTAATCATACTTAGTGCAAAATGAAGGCTAGCAAAAGATTGAGAAGCGACCAACCAAGAAACGAAATATCTCATAAGCGAGCATTAAGCATAATTAACACTGAATAATGCACCACAAGTAGGATATAATTTCATTGCATAACTATTGACTTTCGTGCATGCATAGGGAATCACAAACCTTAACACCAATATTCTTACTAAAGCATAATTACTCATCAACATAACTCACATATCACATCATCATCTCTCAAAACTATTACAAGGAATCAAGTTTATTTTGTCCAATGATCTTCATGAAAGTTTTTATTATATCCTTCTTGTATATCTATCACTTTGGGACTAATTTTCATGTGTTGCTTTTGATAGGCTCAAACAAATATAAGTGAAGATCATGAGCATAATATTTCTTTCTCTCAAATTAATTTAAGTGAAGCAAGAGAGAATTTCTTAAAAATAATTTTACTAACTCCCAAATAAATCTAAGTGAAGCATGAGAGCATTTCTTCAAAAATAATAAAGCACACCATGCTCAAAAAGATATAAGTGAAGCACTAGAGCAATTCCATAGCTCATAAAGATTTAAGTGAAGCATAGAGAGCAATTCTAACAAGTCATGGCATAATTTTGGATCTCTCAAATAGGTGTGTCTAGCAAGTATTTAAGAATTAAAACAAAAAGCAAAACAAGCAAAGACTCATATCATACAAGACGCTCCTAGCAAAACTCATAGTATGTGACGAATAAAAATATAGCTCCAAGTGAAATACCGATGGTCGTTAGAAGAAAGAGGGGATGCCACTCGGGCATCCCCAAGCTTAGTTGCTTGCTTCTCTTTGGATAATAGCTTGGGATGCCATGGGCATCCCCAAGCTTAGGCTCTTCTTACTCCTTATTCCTTCATCCATCGTAAGATCACCCAAAACTTGAAAACTTCAATCACACAAAACTCAACAAAACCTTCGTGAGATCCGTTAGTATAAGAAAACAAATCACTACTATAAGTACTGTAGAAAACCAATTCATATTTTATTCTTGCATTATATCTACTGTATTCCAACTTTTATATGGAAAAAACTCTTCAAAGAAAACCATAGAATCATTAAAACAAGCACACAACGCAAAGAAAACAGAATCTGTCTAAAACAGAACAGTCTGCAGCAATCTGAATATTTAGAATACTTATGTAACTCCAAAAATTCTGAAAAATTAGGACAACAGATAACATTTGTATATCAATGTTGTGTAAAAAATTCAGAATTTTTAGTCTCTTCTGTGAATTTTAAATTTTTTTACTGGACGCAAAAGTTTCTGTTTTCCAACATGATCAAATCAACTATCACCCAAATCAATCCTAAAGGCTTTACTTGGCACAAACACTAATTTAAACCACAAAAACACATCTAATCAGAGGCATAATTGGGTATTTTATTGAAAACAGCAAGAAAACCAAAAAGCAAAAAGATACAAGTTGGGTTGCCTCCCAACGAGAGCTATCGTTTTACGCCCCTAGCTAGGCATAACGCAAAAGATCTACGTATTGTCAACTTTGTTCTTGTTTTCCTTGGAGGTGTTTCTCTCAGGAGGCTTTGCAAAAACAACATAAAACACATTATCCATGGAAACTTTAGCACAATCAAGTTGCTTATCATCATATCCCTTTTGATTTCCGGGAGTGATCCAAGAATAATGTTGATTAACATCATTAAAAACTTGTTGGATAATATCTAAAACAGGGACTTGCTTTTTAAGATTCTCATCAAAGATTTGATTATCCCTAAGTAAATGTCTTAAAGCATAATCACTATTACAGAGAATTTCATCTATCACGGGTTTTTCACGATTCATACCATAAAAATCAAAGATTTCCCTAGCTTCCCGTATCATGTAGTCAAATTCATTCATAAGAACAAGAGTGGTCAACTTTTTAGCTTTAGGATTCTTTATAACGGGTAACTCGTAAAACAATCTTTGCAAGGTAGGATGAGTACGGATAAATCTATTTTCAAGTTTTAGAACTAGCACTGAAATAGCTTCCGCATAAGATTTAGTCCTTTTAAGTATAGGAGCATCATCAAGACTCAAATTTCCAACACAATTGAAAAATTCTTGGATATGTTCTTTTCCCATAACATTCCCCTGCCCCAAAACAAAAGTTTTGGCATCCAGATTACTCGTACGCTCCATTTTAGGAGTTAGGCCATCAGCTGTTTCTGCCATACCAAAATCACTCATGATTGCAAGCAAAAAGATAGATCTGACGAGAAAACGGCGAACGAAAAAGAGGGCGAATAAAACGGCAAATTTTTGTGAAGTGGGGGAGAGGAAAACGAGAGGCAAATGGCAAATAATGTAAATTGTGAGGAGATGAGATTTGTGATTAGGAACCTGGTAGATGTTGATGATGTCTCCCCGGCAACGGCACCAGAAATTCCTTTTGATGTCTGCTAGAACTACGTCGGTATTTCCCCAAAGAGGTAGGGATGATGCAGCACAGCGACGGTGGTATTTCCCTCAGTGATGAGACCAAGGTTATCGAACCAGTAGGAGAACCACGCAACACTACATGAACGGTACCTGCACACAAATAACAAATACTCGCAACCCGATGTATTAAAGGGGTTGTCAATCCCTTTCGGGCAACGGCGCCAGAGATGGCTAGTGGACGGGAGTAAGTTGTAATAGATTGGATAAATAGATCTCGAATAAATGCAAAATAAAATAAAGTGCAGCAAGGTATTTTTGGGTTTTTGGAAATATAGATCTGAAAACAAAAGCAAATAAAAATAGATCGCAAAGGCAAATATATTAAAGAAGAGACCCGGGGGCCGTAGGTTTCACTAGTGGCTTCTCTCGAGAAAAATAGCAAACGGTGGGAAAACAATTACTGTTGGGCAATTGATAGAACTTCAAATACTCATGACGATATCCAGGCAATGATCATTATATAGGCATCATGTCCAAGATTAGTAGACCGACTCCTGCCTGCATCTACTACTATTACTCCACACATCGACCGCTATCCAGCATGCATCTAGTGTATTAAGTTCATGGAAAAACGGAGTAATGCAATAAGAACGATGACATGATGTAGACAAGATCTATTTATGTAGAAATAGACCCCATCTTGGTATCCTTAATAGCAATGATACATACGTGTCATTTCCCTTTCTGTCACTGGGATCAAGCACCGTAAGATCGAACCCATTACAAAGCACCTCTTCCCATTGCAAGATAAATAGATCAAGTTGGCCAAACAAAACCCAAATATCGAAGAAGAAATACGAGGCTATAAGCAATCATGCATATAAGAGATCAAAGAAGACTCAAATAACTTTCATGGATAAAAACATAGATCTGATCATAAACTCAAAGTTCATTGGATCCCAACAAACACACCGCAAAAAGAGTTACATCATATGGATCTCCAAGAGACCATTGTATTGAGAATCAAACGAGAGAGAGAAAACCATCTAGCTACTAACTACGGACCCGTAGGTCTACAAAGAACTACTCACGTATCATCGGAGAGGCACCAATGGACATGATGAACCCCTCTGAGATGGTGTCTAGATTGGATCTGGTGTTTCGGAACTTGCGGCGGCTGGAATTGATTTTCGTCGACTCCCCTAGGGTTTCTGGAATATTGGGGTATTTATAGAGCAAAGAGGCGGTGCGGGAGGCGGCCGAGGTGGGAACAACCCACCTGGGCGCGCCTGGGCCTCCAGGCGCGCCCTGGTGGGTTGTGCTCACCTCGGAGCACCCCCCAGGTGCTTCTCCGGCCCACTGGATGTCTTCTGGTCCAAAAAAAAATCCACAAAAAGTTTCGCTGCGTTTGGACTCCATTTGGTATTGATTTCCTGCGATGTAAAAAACATGCAGAAAACAACAACTGGCACTGGGCACTATGTCAATAGGTTAGTACCAAAAAATGATATAAAATGACTATAAAATGATTGTAAAACATCCAAGAATGATAATATAACAACATGGAACAATCAAAAATTATAGATACGTTGGAGACGTATCACCCAACAGTGGTATCATGAGCCAGGTCTATGCGTAGATTATATGCACAAGTAGAACACAAAGAGTTGTGGGTGGTGATGTTCATACTGCTTACCACCAACGTCTTATTTTGATTCGGCGGCATTGTGGGATGAAGCGGCCCGGACCAACCTTACATGTCCACGCACATGAGACCGGTTCCACCGACTGACATGCAACTAGTTTTGCATAAAGGTGGCCGACGGGTGTCTGTTTCTCCTACTTTAGTTGAATCAAATTTGACTGCGGCCGGCGTCGGTGTCAAAACCGGCAGATCTCGGGTAGGGGGTCCCGAACTGTGCGTCTAAGGTCGATGGTAACAGGAGACGGGGGACACGATGTTTTACCCAGGTTCGGGCCCTCTTGATGGAGGTAAAACCCTACGTCCTGCTCTTGTTTATATTGATGGAATATCAAGTACATAGTAGATCTACCTCGAGATCATATGTTGTGGTCTAAATCCTAGAGGTATGATGATTGATGTCATAATGATCTGGTCTCCCTATCGACTAGCCCGGCCTCGGCTTATATAATGTACCAGAGTTCTAGGATAACAAGAGTCCTAGTTGAATACGCCGGTGGAGAGGAGTCCTTGTCTTGATCACCAAGTCTTGTGGAATCTTCCTCGTGTATACTTCGGCGGTCCGAATTGGCCCATGAGTAAACGGCCCTGGGGGTCCTCGGCCCAATCCAACTAATCGGGAGACGATGTGGTGAGTACCCCCTAGTCCAGGACACCGTCAGTAGCCCCCTGAACCGGTCTTCAAGTTGGGGATGCTCCTCGATTCTTCCGAACTGTTCTTCATCTTTGATCGTCGGTCTTGAAAACTGGTTCAACAAATCTTCTCATCTTCGATCTTGAGGATCGCCGAAGTGAATCCGAAGAGTTTACACGTCGGGTATCCAAGGAGCCCCTTTAAGTTTTCGGCCTTTATCAATGCCTTGTTATTTTTTACGCCACACCTCGGGTTTGAAGTTGTTCCCATGCGGTGGTGTCCTCTTGCATCCGAGCTCCAACGCCGGACTGTATTTGAGGTATCTTTTGCCGCCGAGCACCAACGCCGGACTGTATCCGAGCTCCAATGCCGGACTGTATCCGAGCTCTAACGCTGGACTGTATCCGAGCTCTAACGATGGTCAGCGTCCGAGGTGTCATAAACTACCTCGGTCTTTAAAAGATAGGATGAATTCAACCGAGCTTAATGCCGGAAGTGCCCTCTATGAAGCCAGCCACTGGCGCCCGAGCTTTATGCCGGACTGCTTCCGAGGTGGTGCACCACCCGGCTGCGGGCTGATTTTTTGTGAATATTTTTTATTGGTGCAATTTATTCTCCGCCGAGATATATAGCCAGTAGCCCTCAAGGTGTGTGTCGGTCTAAAACCCGAGATGCACCTGAAGGAAAACATGAAACCGCTGATCCAAGTAGCCCCTGAGACTCAGGTCGATGCGCGAAATCGGCCTGATGATCAACTCCTAGCTCGGCAGCATACGTAGGAATAGAAACGCAGTGTAATATATTAGAGATAATAGTGATCGGCGAACGGGCCCTTGAGAGAGGGTCTTGAGAAGTTGCCGTAATATATTAGCTTGATGCCAGATAGGTCCAGATGGTACCTGTTGTTGTCCGAAGACGCGTTTGCCTATAGTTCGGTCAAGCCGAACACTAAGCACTTTGAATTTTCTGCATTGAACAAGCAATGCAGTAGCCCCCGAGACACTGGACGGGTGGCAACACCAGATCAGGGGATTGATGTGCCCCTTTAATATTTGTAAATAATAAGCCCGAAGCCCAGTAGCCCCCGAGTCTTAATGCGGGCACGGGTGGCCGAATTAAGGATCGATATCCATAGTAAAATCACAAATTATGTGTAATGACTCTATGTATCCAAGTACTTTACATCATTAGAGCTCAGATCCGCATTGTACAAAACTTTGTTGACCGACCATCGGCTTCAACCTCTTCGGCCAGTAGCCGAGGAGTGTTTTCCTACTTTATAAAGCCGTTATAAGGGCAAAGATTTATGGAAAATAAGGCAATCCGGTCATACGGTTTTATAAACAAAGGTACACGGAGAGATATGTTATATTACGTTTTAACGTAAGAAACATCTTCCAAATAAAATAGTCCCGCTATCGGTTCCTTTCTTTGGGTCGTCATGCTTATCATGATCATGAAACCTCACCTCCGATCAATGTGGGAGGAAAATATTGAGGATTTAGTTCGGGGAAAGTTCCCGAACTCTATGGTATTAATGAACCAAAATTTTCACTTCCGTCGTTGCCGACCAATGTGATCCTTTAAGATTGCTAGCTTTCGGCTTCACCCAGTCTGAGGTACTTACTCGGATGACCCGGTAGTAACAATCACAGAGGTGCTCCCTTTACCACCTAGCCGAACAATCGGGAATGTAGGGGTAAGCACAGGAGCCAGGCAACCCAGCTTGGCCAAAATCTTAAGTCAAATTAATGCATATTTATGGATTTATAACGATGATTGCGGAAGGAGGCCCTCGTATATTAAATACAACCGGCGATGATATGTTTATTTTGACTCCGTTGCGACCGTTTATCATTTGAAAGTGGCCATCGTCGGCTTCCACCCCCTTGTAGATGCTATGCAGGGTGTTTTCGCAATAACAAAACAACCCTTAGCCGACGTCTCGGTGCCCGAAGGCGGTTGTGTTAGCGGAAACGAGGCAATCAGATATGCGGGCTTTATAACTTTCACTGAGTCATAGGAGCTTAAAGTTGGGAGGCCAGTTACTAGCCCCCAGTTAGTGTTCGGCGACAGTCGAGGTCAAGCCGTAAACACTTCGGCCAATGTTATGAACGGACCATCATTTAACATGGGGTGACCTCTATCGATCTTATAATTTAACATAGTCATCGGATCGCTGACCAGTTTACACTTATTGTGACAGTCAGTTTTCGGCTTTCTCCACTGAGGCGCTTAACCATGCTAGCTGGAAGCACAATCGCAGTGGTTCTCCCTTTGCACACCTAGCCGAACAAAGCGGAACGTAGGAGGCAAGCACAGGAGCCGGGCAACCCAACTATTGACCAAAGACACAATTCGAAACCGATGCATATAAAGCGATACCCGAGAATGTTTTGCCGAATCTCTAAAGGTGTCCGGCGTTGCACTGCGATACTTATGCTGGAAACACACAAATAGTTTAAAAGTGCCATAGGCTTAAAAACAAAATGACTTATGCGGAAACTCCACGTCCGAACTAAATCAAGTCAATTGGTGCCAATCCGAAAATTGGTCTAAAAAAAAATTGTGCTTCTGTCGTGCTTTAACATGACACATTCGATCTCAAGACTGCAAGTGGGTCAAGATCAGACCCAGGCTATCCGGCTATTGACCACACACTCGAGTCGAGGAAGGAGTGATAGAAAAAGACTTTGCAACGAACAAGAAGAAAACACACTTATTATAAAACAGCTCATGTAAATTTAAGAGCCCCCAGCTAACATGGGTAAAGGGAGTTTCTTTTAACAAACAACTCACGTGAGCACGGTCGAATCGAACACAAATTAAAAATTTAAAACTTTGGGCATGAAAGCGACTTAGCTAGTTAATGTGCTCGGCATCGATGACGCGGTCCGAGTTTACGGCGGGACGAGGTCTCGGCCCCTAAGCCGGTCCCGAGATGGAGGAGCGAAGAGCTCGGCACTCCGAAGTGGCGACACAGCACGGCCAATGTGGTGAGGTGGAACCCCCCGTCCGTCCAAGGCGACGGAGTAGGCCGACAGTATGGCGCCGAAGTTCCCGGTGTGGGATTAATGAAGTGATGACGAAGCCCTCGGTCCAGCCGAGGTGACAGCGCTGCCCAATCCGGATCACTTACCTATGCACAGAAGATAGTGCAAGCCGGAGATAATAGTAATAAAAAAAGGTTGCATGATTAATAATTCATGCAAAGTGAGTAATAAAAGAAATATGGCCCGTGCGCCAAACACCCGACGAGGTAGGACCCTCTTGATGATGCCGAAGTCCCCGAGGTAACCGAACATGTCGGTATGGCAATTCAATCAACAAGATGATCATGCGAGCTGATTTATGCCAATTGGGACGACGACATTGGCTTGCCGAAGTGACCGCGTGACGCAATCAAAGTCAATCACCTGCACACATAAAATAGTGCGGTCCAAAAAGAATAATATAAATATATAAAAAATCCTTGCATAATTGCTTTTCGCAAAAATAATTTATTTAAAGAGATGTGGCCTGGCGCCGAAGTCAATGTCGATGCAGGGCGTCGGCGTGATGAGGTAAAGGCGTGGCAAAGCCCGAATTCACAAGTCGGTCCGAGTTCCGGATGCGGCGTTCGCCGAACTATGTACGGAAACTGACCGAACCACCACGCGACCGTCGTTAATGCGGCCACCATTTGATAGACCTGCGTACAGATGATGGAACAAACCAGAGTAATAATTCCTTGGGAAGAATAAACCCAAACAAGCAAAAATTGCTAGGATTAATAGCACCTGGTTTATTTGTTGTAGCAGTCCGAAGAAAGGTTACTCCCAAAATTGGGACTCGATCCGCACACCCATTGCCTGATGGGTGATGAAGCGACGGCATGGCGATGCTGGCAAAGATTGTCTCGCCGAGGCAAAGCCCCCGGTCCAGCTAACGTAACGAAGCTGGTCGGCTGGTGATGCCGAAGTCTCCGGAGTAGGTTGATGAAGAGATGGCGAAGCCCCCGGTCTAGCCGAGGTGACGGAGCAGGTCGGTAAGGAGACGTTGCAGTTGCCATGTCAGCCGAGGTGTTGAAGCAGTTTGGTGTGATGGACATCGGCTTGAAAAAGCAACAGTGCGGCCATGCCGACGCAGGTCGTAACTTGTGACGCGGTCAATGCCGGCTTGATGAAGTGGCCATGCGGTGGTGCCAGTGTGCCCGCTCCGTGTAATCCGTGGGGCGGCGATGTTGGTGATGATTTATCCTTGGCGATTCCGAACTCTTGTTCGGCTCGCCGAGATGATGATCCGAAGAAGTTGAGCTCGGCTCAAAAAGCGACGACGCGTCTAGCGCAGGTCGACATCCGTGGAGCAATATTGCCGGACTGGTTTGACACCAGCGTGATGGTGAAGATTACCTCAGAGGAGGCTTAAAATTTTATGGGCACGTGTTTAAAAACAACGCACAATACCCTAGAAGAAAATTCCTTTAAAAAGGTCGTCCAATATCACGTTCATAAAGAAACATGAATTCGGGTCGGATCCATATTCACGCAGAATACAGATCTGAAAATTGGTCCACTCATCGGAAGGTTCCCGGAGTTTGAACCGTCGGATCGAGCTGAAACTTTGAGGGGTTGTAGATATAGGAATTCCGCAGCTGATCAACGGTTGGATCTTCCAAAGGACGTTCGAGCTAGATGCTGGACACCACGCTCCAAACTCGTCCAGATTCAAGAGGGCTCCGATATATCGGAGATCGCCGGAGATTCCTCCATCGGAACTCGGCGAAATTTTGCATGGTTGTTTTAGACTTAATTCCGCACAATTCCACTGAAGAAATCATTAAAACGACACTCGAGGAAGCGGCAACAGCGAATACGAATCTGCTGTATAGAAAAACAGCACGGTCGCCTGAGGACAATGTTGAAGTTGAGCCCCCGGGCTATATGGATGATTCCTCCACGATCTTGATAGAGATCGGAGTTGATGTTGATGAAGGCCCTCGTCCGAACATGACGATCGGAGATGGAGCGCAATCCTCGGTCGAGCCAAGGTGACCAGTCGAGCCGGCGACAAAGATGCCGACGTCGCAGTTGATCTGCGGGCGAGCCATTGATCCTTTGCCGATCACACAGCGGAACTCTCAATGAAAGCACCATTGTCAGTGTCAAAACCGACAGATCTTGGGTAGGGGGTCCCGAACTGTGCGTCTAAGGTCGATGGTACCAGGAGACGGGGGACGCGATGTTTTACCCAGGTTCGGGCCCTCTTGATGGAGGTAAAACCCTATGTCCTGCTCTTGTTTATATTGATGGAATATCAAGTACAGAGTAGATCTACCTCGAGATCATATGTTGTGGTCTAAACCCTAGAGGTATGATGATTGATGTCATAATGATCTGGTCTCCCTATCGACTAGCCCGACCTCGGCTTATATAATGTACCAGAGGCCTAGGATAACAAGAGTCCTAGTCGAATACGCTGGTGGAGAGGAGTCCTTGTCTTGATCACCAAGTCTTGTGGAATCTTCCTCGTGTATACTTCGGTGGTCCGAACTGGCCCATGAGTAAACGGCCCTGGGGGTCCTCGGCCCAATCCAACTAATCGGGAGACGATGTGGTGAGTACCCCCTAGTCCAGGACACCGTCAGCCGGTCCTTGAAGAAGGTTAAAACAGCAAACTTGATAAATCACCGTTGTGGTTTTTGCGTAGGTAAGAATGGTTCTTGCTAGAAGCCCGTAGCAGCCACGTAAAACTTGCAACAACAAAGTAGAGGACGTCTAACTTGTTTTTGCAGGGCATGTTGTGATGTGATATGCTTAAGACATGATGTGATATATGTTATTGTATGAGATGATCAAGTTTTGTAATTTATCGGCAACCGGCAGGAGCCTTATGGTTGTCTCTTTATTGTATGAAATGCAAACGCCATGTAATTGCTTTACTTTATCACTATGCGTTAGCGATAGTTGTAGAAGCAATAGTTGGTGAGACGACCCTGGCACAACGATGGAGATCAAGGTGTCGAGCCGGTGACGATGGAGATGATGACGATGCTTTGGAGATGGAGATCAAAAGCACAAGATGATGATGGCCATATCATGTCACATATTTTGATCGCATGTGATGTTTATCTTTTATGCATCTTATTTTGCTTAGAACGGCGGTAGCATTATAAGATGATCCCTTCACTAAATTTCAAAATAAAAGTGTTCTCCCTGAGTATGCACCATTGCCAAAGTTTGTCATTTCGAAGCACCACATGATGATCGGGTGTGATAGACTCTATGTTCACATACAACGGGTGTAAGCCAGATTTACACATGCGGAATACTTGGGTTAAACTTGATGAGCCTAGCATGTACATACATGGTCTTGGAACACTGGAGATCGAAAGGTCGAACATGAGTCATATAGTAGATATGATCAACATAGAGATGTTCACCATTGATGACTACCCCATCTCACGTGATGATCGGACTTGGGTTAGTTGATTTGGATCATGTATCACTTAGATAACTTGAGGGATGTTAATTTAAGTGGGAGTTCATTAGTAATTTGATTAATTGAACTTAATTTATCATGAACTTAGTCCTGATAGTATTTGCATATCTATGTTGTAGATCAATGGCCCGTGCTACCGTTCCCTTGAATTTTAATACGTTCCAAGAGAAAGCTAAGTTGAAAGATGATGGTAGCAACTACACGGACTGGGTTCGTAACTTGAGGATTATCCTCATTGCTGCACAGAAGAATTATGTCCTTGATGCACCGCTAGGTGACAAGCCTGGTGCAGGAGCTGATGCAGATGTTATGAACGTCTGGCAAGCTTGATCTGATGACTACTCTATAGTTTAGTGTGCCATGCTTTACGGCCTAGAACCGGGACTTCAAAGATGTTTTGAACGTCATGGAGCATATGAGATGTTCCAAGAGTTGAAGTTAATATTTCAAGCAAATGCCCGGGTTGAGAGATATGAAGTCTCCAACAAGTTCTATAGCTGTAAGATGGAGGAGAATAGTTCTGTCAGTGAACACAAACTCAAAATGTCTGGGTATTATAATCACTTGACTCAGCTGGGAGTTAATCTTCCAGTTGATTGTGTTATTGACAGAGTTCTTCAATCACTGCCACCTAGCTACAAAGGCTTCATGATGAACTATAATATGCAAGGGATGAACAAAACAATTCCTGAGCTCTTCGCAATGCTAAAGGCCGCGGAGGTAGAAATCAAGAAGGAGCATCAAGTGTTGATGGTTAAAAAGACCACTAGTTTCAAGAAAAAGGGCAAGGGAAAAAAGGGAACTTCAAGAAGAATGGCAAGCAAGTTGCCACTCTCGGGAAGAAGCCCAAAGCTGGACCGAAGCCTGAAACTGAGTGCTTCTACTGCAAAGGGAGTGGTCACTGGAAGCGGAACTGCCCCAAGTATTTTGCGGATAAGAAGGATGGCAAAGTGAACAAAGGTATATTTGATATACTTGTTATTGATGTGTACCTTACTAATGCTCGTAGCAGCGCCTGGGTATTTGATACTGGTTCGGTTGCTCATATTTGTAACTCGAAACAGGAGCTGTGGAATAAACAATGATTGGCTAAGGACGAGGTGACGATGCGCGTTGGAAATGGTTCCAAGGTCGATGTGATCGCCGTCGACACACTACCTCTACATCTACCTTCGGGATTAGTTTTAGACCTCAATAATTGTTATTTGGTGCCCGCGTTGAGCATGAACATTATATCTGGATCTTGTTTATTGCGAGACGATTATTCATTTAAGTTAGAGAATAATGGTTGTTCTATTTATATGAATAATATCTTTTATGGTCATGCACCCTTGAAGAGTGGTCTATTCTTGTTGAATCTCGATTGTAGTGATACACATATTCATAATATTGATACCAAAAGATGCAAAGTTGATAATGATATTGCAACATATTTGTGGCACTGCCATTTAGGTCATATTGGTGTAAAGCGCATGAAGAAACTCCATGCAGATGGACTTTTGGAATCACTTGATTATGAATCATTTGATACTTGCGAACCATGCCTCATGGGCAAGATGACTAAAACTCTATTCTCCGGAACAATGGAGTGAGCTAATGACTTATTGGAAATAATACATACCGATGTATGCGGTCCGATGAGTGTTGAAGCACGTGGTGGGTATCATTATTTTCTGACCTTCACAGATGATTTGAGTAGGTATGGGTATATCTACTTGATGAAACACAAATCTGAAACATTTGAAAAGTTCAAAGAATTTCAGAGTGAAGTGGAGAATCATCGTAACAAGAAAATAAAGTTTCTACGATCTAATCGTGGAGGCGAATATTTGAGTTACGAGTTTGGCCTTCATTTAAAACAATGTGGAATTGTTTCACAACTCACGCCACCTGGAACACCACAGCGTAATGGTGTGTCCGAACGTCGTAACCGTACTTTATTAGATATGGTGCGATCTATGGTGTCTCTTACCAATTTACCACTATCGGTTTGGGGTTATGCATTGCATTCACGTTAAATAGGGCACCGTCTAAATCCGTTGAGATGACACCGTATGAACTATGGTTTGGCAAGAAACCTAAGCTGTCGTTTCTTAAAGTTTGGGGATATGATGCTTATGTCAAAAGGCTTTAGCCAGATAAGCTCGAACCCAAATCAGAGAAGTGCGTCTTCATAGGATACCCTAAGGAAACAATTGGGTACACCTTCTACCATAGATCTGAAGGCAAGATCTTTGTTGCTAAGAATGGGTCCTTTCTAGAGAAGGAGTTTCTCTCGAAAGAAGTGAGTGGGAGGAAAGTAGAACTTGATGAGGTAATTGTATCTTCTCTCGAATTGGAAAGTAGCACATCACAAAAATCCATTCCCGTGATGCCTACACCAACTAGAGAGGAAGCTAATGATGATGATCATGAAACTTCATATCAAGTTACTACTAAACTTCGTAGGTCGACAAGAGCACGATCCGCACCGGAGTGGTACGGTAATCCTGTCCTGGAAGTCATGTTACTAGACCAAGGCGAACCTACGAACTATGAAGAAGCTATGATGAGCCCAGATTCTGACAGATGGCTTGAGGCCATGAAATCTGAGATAGGATCCATGTATGAGAACAAAGTATGGACTTTCGTGGACTTGCCTGATGATCAGCAAGCCATTGAGAATAAATGGATCTTCAAGAACAAGACGGACGCTGATGGTAATATCACTGTCTACAAAGCTCAACTTGTTGCGAAAGGTTTTTGACAAGTTCAAGGAGTTGACTACGATGAGACTTTCTCACCCGTAGCGATGCTTAAGTCTGTCCGAATCATGTTATCAATTGCCGCATTTTATGAAATCTGGCAAATGGACGTCAAAACTGCATTCCTTAATGGATTTCTTAAAGAAGAGTTGTATATGATGCAACCAGAAGGTTTTGTCGATCCTAAAGGTGCTGACAAAGTGTGCAAGCTCCAGCGATCCCTCTATGGACTGGTGCAAGCATCTCGGATTTGGAATATACGCTTTGATGAGGTGATCAAAGCATATGGTTTTATACAAACTTACGGTGAAGACTGTATTTACAAGAAAGTGAGTGGGAGCTCTGTAGCATTTCTGATATTATATGTGAATGACATATTGTTGATTGGAAATGATATAGAATTCTGGATAGCATAAAAGGATACTTGAATAAGAATTTTCAGTGAAAGACCTCGGTGAAACTGCTTATATATTGGGCATCAAGATCTATAGGGATAGATCAAGACGCTTAATAGGACTTTCACAAAGCACATACCTTGATAAAGTTTTGAAGAATTTCAAAATGGATCAGTCAAAGAAAGGGTTCTTGCCTGTGTTGCAAGGTGTGAAGTTGAGTAAGACTCAAAGCCCGACCACTGCAGAAGATAGAGAGAAAATGAAAGTCATTCCCTATGCCTCAGCCATAGGTTCTATCATGTATGCTATGCTGTGTACCAGACCTGATGTGTGCCTTGCCATAAGTTTGGCAGGGAGGTACCAAAGTAATCCAGGAGTGGATCATTGGACAGCGGTCAAGAACATCCTGAAATACCTGAAAAGGACTAAGGATATGTTTCTCATTTATGGAGGTGACGAAGAGCTCGTCGTAAAGGGTTACGTCGATGCTACCTTCGACACTGATCCGAATGACTCTAGGTCACAAACCGGATACGTATTTATATTGAATGGTGGAGCTGTTAGTTGGTGCAGTTCCAAGCAGAGCGTCATGGCGGGATCTATGTGTGAAGCGGAGTACATAGCTGCTTCGGAAGCAGCACATGAAGGAGTCTGGATGAAGGAGTTCATATCCGACCTGGGTGTAATACCTAGTCATAAGGGCCCAATGAAAATCTTTTGTGACAACACTGGAGCAATTGCCTTGGCGAAGGAATCCAGGTTTCACAAAAGAACCAAACACATCAAGTGACGCTTCAACTCCATTCGTGAAAAGGTCAAGGATGGAGACATAGAGATTTGCAAAATACATATGGATCTGAATGTGGCAGACCCGTTGACTAAGCCTCTTCCGCGAGCAAAACATGATCATCACCAAGACTCCATGGGTGTTAGATTCATTACAATGTAATCTAGATTACTGACTCTAGTGCAAGTGGGATACTGAAGGAAATATGCCCTAGAGGCAATAATAAAGTTGTTATTTTATATTTCCTTATTCATGATAAAGGTTTATTATTCATGCTAGAATTGTATTGATCGGAAACTTAAATACATGTGTTAATACATAAACAAATACCGTGTCCCTAGTAAGCCTCTACTAGACTAGCTCGTTGATCAAAGATGGTTAAGGTTTCCTAACCATAGACATGTGTTGTCATTTGATAACGGGATCACATCATTAGGAGAATGATGTGATGGACAAGACCCATCTGTTAGCTTAGCATAATGATCGTTCAGTTTATTGCTATTGCTTTCTTCATGTCAAATACATATTCCTTCGACTATGAGATTATGCAACTCCCAGATTCCGGAGGAATACCTTGTGTGCTATCAAATGTCACAACGTAACTGGGTGATCATAAAGATGCTCTACAGGTATCTCCGAAGGTGTTTGTTTAGTTGGCATAGATCGAGATTAGGATTTGTCACTCCGAGTATCGGAGAGGTATCTCTGGGCCCTCTCGGTAATACACATTATAAGCTTGCAAGTAAATGACTAAAGAGTTAGTTACGAGGTGATGTATTACGGAACAAGTAAAGAGACTTGCCGGTAACGAGATTGAACTAGGTATAGAGATACCGATGATCGAATCTCGGGCAAGTAACATACCGATGGACAAAGGGAACAACGTATGTTGTCATAATGGTTCGACCGATAAAGATCTTCGCAGAATATGTAGGAGCCAATGGGCATCCAGGTTCCACTATTGGTTATTGACCGGAGAGGTGTCTCGATCATGTCTACATAGTTCTCGAACCCGTAGGGTCTGCACACTTAATGTTCGTTGACGATATAGTGTTATATGAGTTATAAGATTTGGTGACCAATGTTGTTTGGAGTCCTGGATGAGAACACGAACATGACGAGGAGTCTCAAAATGGTCGAGAGGTAAAGATTGATATATAGGACGATGGTATTCGGACACCGGAAGGGTTCCGGGATGCACCGGGTAGCCATCGGGTCAGCGGAAGGGGTTCCGGACACCCCCCCCCCCGGTAGGTGTTATGGGCTTAATGGGCCAAGGGAGGGACAGGCCAGCCCACAGGGGGCTGGTGCACCCCTCTCCCTGGCCGGCCAGCCCTAGGGAAGGAAAAGGGGGGAGGGCTAGCCCCCTGCCTTCCCCTTCTCATGGGAGAAAGGAAAGGGGGGGGGGGGGCGCCTCCCTCCCCTGCCTTTTCCCCGCACCTAAACATGGCAGGGGGGCGCCACTTGGGAGGAGACCCCAAGTAGGATTCGGCCTACTTGGGGCGCCCTCCTAGCTGCTCCCTCCTCCCCCCACCTATATATATGTGGGAGGGGGAAGCCTAGCACACCAAGACAATTGCTTAGTCGTGTGCAGCGCCCCCCTCCACCGGTTAAACCCTCGGTCATATTTCCGTAGTGCTTAGGCAAAGCCCTGCAGAGGTAACTTCACCATCACCGTCACCACGCCATCGTGCTGCCGGAACTCATCCACTACCTCGCCATCTTGCTGGATCAAGAAGGTGTGGACGTCACCGGGCTGAACGTGTGCTGAACGCGGAGGTGCCGTACGTTCGGTACTCGATCGGTTGGATCACGAAGAAGTTCGACTACATCAACCGCGTTGTCAAACGCTTCTGCTTACGGTCTACGAGGGTATGTAGACACACTCTCCCCTCTTGTTGCTATGCATCTCCTAGATAGATCTTGCGTGTGCGTAGATTTTTTTTTGTTTTCCATGCAACATTTCCCAACAATTTGACATTAGCTCCCTTGATGAATGGAGAACCCAAGCCTATGAAAATGCCAAGTTGTTTAAGGAAAAGGTCAAAAGATGGCAGGGCAAAAGAATACAAAAGCGGAAATTTAATGTAGGTGACCATCTCTTGCTATACAATTCTCATTTAAGATTTTTTGCAGGAAAACTTCTCTCCAAGTGGGAAGGACCTTACATTATAGAAGAAGTTTATCGTTCCGGTGCCATCAAGATCAACAACGCCGAAGGCAATAACCCGAAGGTGGTGAATGGGCAAAGAATCAAACATTATATTTCAGGTATGCCCATAAATGTTGAAACTAATATTATTCACACCATAAAACCGGAGGAGTACATAAAGGAAACCTTACAGAACACTCCAGAACCCTAAAAAGGAATAGGTATGTGATACGGTAAGTAAACCGACTCCAAAAGTTTCCCAAAAGCAATTCTACTCTGATTTGGAATATTTAAAAAATTAGGAAAATAATAAGCAGCCCGGAAAGCGCACGAGCAGGCGACAAGCCTGGGGGGCGCGCCTCCCGAGCTTGTGGCCACCTCGTGTGCCCTCCGAACCCCGTTTTCTTCTAGATTACTTGTTTTGCATGGTAGAAATTCATTATATAATCTCCCGAAGGTTTTAACCACCGTATCACGGCAATATCCTCTGTTCTTGTTTCGAGCTATTTCTGTAGCAGACTTAGAGCAATATGTCTTCGCAAGAGTCAGTCGGGGAGAGTCAGGTCTCTCACCCGACACCGGATCCAGGAGCATACAATGAAGCTAATCCCTTTGGGTGGTCAACGGAGGAAGAGATAGAGGCCAAACTGAAAAGAGTGGACGCCATGGAGGAAGATCAAGAAGTTACTTATCTGCCTCAACCTGACGGCACACAGGAGGAATTCAAGAGCTCAGTCCTACCAGATTCGGTCAAACTTCCTGGTGCTAAATTTATATCTTATAATAACTTGAAAAGGAGTGTTGCTTTTTCCCCCACAACCAGGATGCATCCATGGGTGGACAGTGCTTTAACTGTCACAGGAAAACCCCACAAGGAAATTATGGATCTCACGCAACAAATCAATAAGCTCGAAGAGGAGAACCGCATTTTGAGGGGAATCATTGCCAAGAACATTGCATCACCACCTCCGAAGAAGGAGACTTGAGTAAACGGGTATGGGCACTCCCCTTGGCTTGTGCCAAGCTTGGGGGAGGTGCCCCGATATTGTATCACCATCACATCTTTATCTTTATCGTTTATCTTAGTTCGATCCTTTTGGTTATATCATTATCTAGTAGAATAAAAGTTTTTAGTATGATCTAGTCTTTATGTTTTTGCTTCGTGATCTATCTATGTAATCGAGTATAAGAGTTATATAATAAAGATTAATTTTGTGTTGAGGGCTTGGTTTCTTGCTTTGATCTTAGAGAAGAAAAAAGAAATAAAAGAAATAAAAAGGGATTATATAATAATCTTATGGAGAGTGATGACTTCACGTATAAGAAGTATGATGCATGAAACTCGTTGAAGGTTGACAAACATAGTTTTGGTCATTGTTGCAACTAATAAGAAGTGGTAAAGGAAGAGAGGTTTCACATATACATACACTATCTTGGACATCTTTTATGATTGTGAGTACTCATTAAAATACTATATGCTAATAAGTTGATGTTGGACAAGGAAGACAACATAATGGGTTATGTTTTCTTATATCCGAATAGAAGTTATATTGTCATGGATCTCCAACATGTGAAGCTTGCTTCTACCTCATACTAGCCAAAAATTCCGCACCAAGTAGAGATACTACTTGTGCATCCAAAAATCCTTAAACCCCGTTTCATGCCATGAGAGTCCACTATACCTACCTATGGATTGAGTAAGATCCTTCAAGTAAGTTGCCATCAGTGCAAGAAATACAAATTGCTCTCTAAATATGTATGATCTTTTAGTGTGGGAAAATAAGCGTTGTACGAACGTGTGATGGTAAAGAAATAAAAGTGTCAGACTGCATAATAAAGGTTGCTATCACAATGGGCAATACAACATGACATTCCTTTGCGTTAAAGGGTTGTGCATCCGAACAAAAAGCACATGACAACCTCTGCTTCCCTCTGCGAAGGGCCTATCTTTTACTTTTAGTACTTACCTTTATGCAAGAGTCATAGTGATCTTCACCATTCCCTTTATTTCGCCTTTTTCTTTTTGGCAAGCATCATGTGTTGGGGAAAGATCTAGACATATATATCCACTCGTATGTAGGTGATCATAAATTATTATTGTTGACATTATCCTTGAGGTAAATGGTTGGGAGGCGAAATTATGAGCCCCTATCTTTCAATGTGTCTAACTGAAGCTTTGATCATAAGTATCGCATGAGTGTTAGCAATTGTGAAAGACTAAATGATAATTGAGTATGTGAACCTGCCCATTAAAAGGTCTATGTATGCTTTACCTTGTGATAAATTATCACTTTAGTATGAGAATTTATATGACAATATATTGCTGTTCTAATGATGATCATGATGCCCTCATGTCCGTATTTTATTTTATCGACACCTCTATCTCTAAACATGTGGTCATGATTATCGATTTCGGCTTTTGCTTGAGGACAAGCGAGGTCTAAGCTTGGGGGAGTTGATACGTCCATTTTGCATCATGTTTTTATGTTGATATTTATTGCATTATGGACTGTTATTCCACATTATGGTACAATACTTATGCCTTTTCTCTCTTATTTTACAAGATTTACATAAGGAGGGAGAATGCCGGCAACTGGAATTCTGGACCCGAAAGTGTGACGCCCCCGGCTCAATCGTGCACTAATCATACACGCAAATGCACACGATCAAGCCTAAGGACTCACGGGAAGATATCACAACACAACTCTAAAACATAAACAAAGTCATACAAGCTTTATATTACAAGCCAGAGCCTCGAGGGCTCGAATACATAGCTCGATGGCATACAAGCGTCAGCGGAAGCATCAGATATCTGAGTACAGATATTAAAAGAGAAACCGAAGGGCCGTTAGAAAGGCGGGTCAAAATAAAACACTACGATTGAAAGGCGCAGGCCTCCTGCCTGGGACCCTCCGAATCCTACTCTTGGTCGATGGCAAGCTCGAAGTAGTATCCATCCTCTGGGTAGTAGTAGTAGTCGATCGACGGGGCATCTGTCTCATGGGCTCCGTCATCTGGGTCACGACAAACTGATATGGGGAGAAAAGGAAAACAAAGCAACCGTGAGTACTCAGCAAGCAAGGATCTACACTACATATGCAACATTTTCAAAGAGAAGGCTGTATATGTGGACTGGGCTGCAGAAATGCCAGAATAGAGAGAAGGCCTAGTCCTATCGAAGACTAGCATCTTCAGCAGTCTTGCAGCAGTAGAAGAGAGCAGAACAGATCAATATAAAGTAGCAGTATCATTAAGTCTCAACCTCACCCAGAGATCCTTTCTCGACTCCCTGCAAGAAAGCAATCCCAGAGCCATACAGTCATCAACCTCGTCCTGAGATCCCTTCTCGACTCCCTGCGAGAAGCAATCCCAGAGCCATATATCCAGGTCTCATCTCATGTTCTAGCTGTATCGATCGGGATACAACTCCGAGTGTCCTTTACCGTAGGACCGGCTATCGATAGAAGTGTTCTTCCCTGCAGGGGTGCACCAACTTACCCAACACGCTCGATTAACTCCGGCCGAACACACTTTCCTGGGTCATGCCCGGCCTCGGCCAAACGACACACCGCAACCCTACCTAAAGCTCAGCAGAGAGGTCCCCGCCGGTCTACATCCTAAGCACTCAGGGGTCTTGGGCCATCGCCCTGTGCACTCCGGGTCGTTGTGTGCAGGGTGGATACCAGCACCGCCTCGGAGGGTCGGTACGATCCGACCGTGCCACAATGCTGAACTGGACGTCTGACAGAACTGTCGGCTGATGCTACAATGCAGAACGCCCATACTATGCCCACGTGATGGTTAGTGCTATCAGACCAGAGGCCTGCTCGGATCAAATATCCAAATCGCTAGTACCTTGGGCTTGCGGTAACGAGCAGAGACTCACGAAAGATGTGACCCCATCGCCCCGTCTCGAGGACTTGCTGCAAGGGTTAAGAATGCCCGGCCGCGCCTCGTATTCATCACTCGGGCACCATACAGGCACCCGTCTTCACAACACTCGCCTCTCAGGCGCACGCGGGTACCCCTCAGGGTCGACCCGCCTATCCAAGTAACAGTGTAAAGTCCAAGTATCCGTGTGTCTATAACATCAGGGGAATCCGAGGTATCACCCTCATTGAATTCCCACTCGATGTATCCGTCAAGGTGAACTCGGAGGAATCACCCTCGATTGGTTCACACTTGATGTGTTGCACGACAGCGTGGTTACCGGAAGTGGTGAAGGAGGAATCACCCTCGATGACCACGACCGAATAGCTACTCTACAGAGTTAACATCAGAAGTGCTACACGAGGTATCACCCTCGGCACTCGATAGTAACGCTGCAGTGTCGTTACAACTAAGGGGGGGGGGTGATGTGCGGTGTTGGGGCCTGGTCTTCAATCCCGTTGATCGGGTCTTCGGATAATCCAGCGGGGCAGTCGGGATAAGTGGGGTCACTGATAGGTCTCTACCCAGCCTAAACTAAGCAGTTTAGGATGTGCAAGTAATTATCAACAGCAGGTTACAATAAACAGGCTATGCATCAGAATAGGTAAAGCAGCAACAGCAGCAATTCTAATGCAAGCATGAGAAA
The DNA here is from genome assembly GCA_011799875.1 of Thinopyrum elongatum. Classification (NCBI taxonomy): domain Eukaryota; kingdom Viridiplantae; phylum Streptophyta; class Magnoliopsida; order Poales; family Poaceae; genus Thinopyrum; species Thinopyrum elongatum. Next base: position 344,125,064 of record CM022299.1, on the reverse strand, counting down.
TTAGAATGGGCGATATCGGGATGATCAAAGGGGGGGGCTTGCCTGGTTGCTCGGCGGCAAGGGCAAGGTCGTCAAAGGTGGCGTCAGTCTCCGGAGCTGCGTCGGTCTCGGGGACGACGTCGGTGTCGGGGTCTAACGAGAGAGAAGAGGGGGAGGAAACGGTATAAATACACATCAAACATGAGCATGACAAATACAATACACAGTGCTAGGGGTAGTCTAACACAGTACTACATGTATCAGACGGAGCGGGAGAATATCTGACGATATTTCCCGGGTCTTTGGAATTATCGGACAGACAATCCGGAGGGGGACGGTTCCATGTTCGGATAGATAGGGACGCGTGACGGACGAACAGACCGCGTATCCGAATTCGTCTCGTCGTTCTGAGCAACTTTCATGTACAAAGTTTTTCCATCGGAGTTACGGATTATTTAATATGATTTTCTAAAGTTTTTATTAATTTCTGGAATTTATTTAATTATTTAAATTAACATTATCCGAAACAGTGTTTGCTGACGTCAGCATGATGTCAGGACCAGTGGGTCCCACCTGTCATACTCTATTTAGGTTAATTAGGGTTAATTAACCTAATTACAGTTTAATTAGGTTAACTAGATGATTAGTTTAATTAATCAGAATTAATTAAGTTAATTAATTATTTAGTTAATTAATTAATTATTAACTTTAATTAATTATTTATTTTATCTTCTATTTTTTTTTATTAATATTTTCCAGGGGCGGGGCCCATGTGCAGTGGCACAGGGGGGTCTTGCGGGCACACGGGCAAACGGGCGTGGGCGCCGGCGCCCGTGTGGATTTGGGTGCGCGAGCGCGGCGGTGTGGGCCGCGGCGAGCGGCCAGCGTGGGGATGCGGATCGCGGCGAGGGAGGCCAGAAGCGGGCGGCGAGCGCCGGCGTGGGGGCCGATGGCCAGGGGCGGCCAGTGTAGCAGCGGGAAGCGGCGAGCTTCTGCAGACAGGCGAGCGGGAGCAGCGAGGCGAGCGCGAGGCTATGGCAGGGCAAGGGGGAGCACGCCCTCGCGCAGGTGGGCGAGGCCGGGAGGAGGTGCGGGCGCGAGCAGCGGGCTGCGAGGGAGAAAGCTGCAGGGGAGGGCAACGGAGGCGACCGGCGCGACTGCGGTCGCACATGTGCGATGGTGGCCGTGGCTCGGGCGGGGGCGGGAGACAGCATTGTCGGCGACGAGTGGAGCGGCGCCGGGGTTCGGGTGGTCGTCGAGGTGGGGCTACGGGCGTCAGCTCCGGTCGTGGCTAGGCTCGTCTGAGCGAGCGGAACGAGCTGCGCCCTCCTGTGGTGGCGGTGAGGCCGGAGAAGGAAGAGAAGCTCACGGCGGGGCTGTAGGGGGCTGGCAGCGTGCTCGGGGAGGCGGGGATGCAGCGATGGCGGTGGATTGATGATGAAGCAGAGGCGGTGGCCGACGGAGGGAACGGCACGGGCGACAGTGGTGACGCGTCCCTGCCTCGATCCAGCGGCGAGGAATATGTAGGCCACCCCGGTGGAAGCCCTTGGACAAAGGCGGACGGAGGGCGGCGGCCGGTGGCCACGCACACGGCGAGGCCACAGCGATGGCTGCGCTCGGGTGAGGGGGGAGAAGGGGATCTGAGGCGAGAGGGGAGTGGTGGGATCATGGGAGGGGGAGTGGGGTGGTTAGCGGTTTAGGGTTTCGGGGGATAGGGCCATATAGGCCGGGGAAGGTGTCGGGTGGGCCGGCCTGGTTGGGGTGGTCCAGCTGGGCCACGACCCAGGGGGGGTTCTGTTTTTCCTTTGTTTTTGTTTTGTTTTTGTTTTTTCTTGTTTTGCAAAAATGTCTAGGCTACTTCTGGACTTTTGTAAAATATGAGACTGGCCCAAACAAACATGGTGCATTATATGCCACTGCAATAAAATGGTTTTGAGCACAAAGGTTTTCATTTGGGATTTTATTTAATTTGAAAAGGATTTAATAGTGCTGTTTTGCTGCTGTTCCTTGATGTTTTAGTCCTTTTCCAACTCCATTAAACATTGCAATCATTTTTATAAATGCTTTGGGAATATTTGCAACATGAGGCACATTTTTGTTTTCAGGTTTAGACAACTTTTAGTTTTCACTTTAGTTTTAATTTGAAATTTTAGTTAGGAGCTGAAAGCAAATGATGATTAGGCACTGTTGATCACGATGACATGGCATTATCAAAAGGGTGATTACTGTAGTTAACCACTGGGGGTGTTACAAGTCTCCTCCACTAACAAGAATTCTTGTCCCGAGAATTAAGAGGTAGAAGGAAAAAGTTCGGGGTATTCCGCACGAAGATTATCCTCGCGTTCCCAAGTGGCTTCATCTTCAGTATGATTTGACCACTGCACTTTGAGGAACTTGGTAACCTTCTGACGGGTCCGACGTTCAGCTTCATCGAGAATGCGGATCGGATGCTCCTTATAAGATAGGTCATCTTGCAATTCGAGCACCTCGTGATCCACTGCTCGGTGCGGAGATTCCTTGAAGCAACGACGAAGTTGCGACACATGGAAGACGTCATGGATATGAGAGAATTGCGGCGGCAACTCCAATTTATAAGCCACCTGACCATGTCTAGCAATAATGCGGAAAGGACCAATGTAGCGTGGAGCTAGCTTGCCCTTGATTCCAAAACGGTGAGTGCCCTTCATAGGAGTGACACGCAGATAAGCTTGATCTCCAGGTTGATAAGTCAAACCCCATCGTTTGCGATCATAGTTGCTCTTCTGGCGGTCCTGAGCCGCCTTGAGATTTTCCCGGACAATACGAACTTGTTCTTCGGCGTGTTGAATAATATCCGGACCCACGAGCGGTCGTTCCCCAGTTTCTGACCAATTCAGAGGGGTTCGACACTTACGTCCATAGAGTACTTCGAAGGGGGCCATTTTCAAGCTGGCTTGATAGCTGTTGTTATAAGAGAACTCGGCATATGGAGGAGATTCTTCCCACTTCTTACCGAAAGAAATGACACAAGCTCGCAGCATGTCTTCAAGCACTTGATTAACTCGTTCAACTTGGCCTTGGGATTGAGGGTGATAAGCTGAACTCCAGGTAATATGAGTTCCCATAGCTGTTTGGAAACTTTCCCAGAATTTGGAAGTGAAAAGGCCGCCACAGTCCGAACTGATCTCCTTCGGAATACCGTGGAGTGATACAATTCTGGAGATATACAACACTGCTAACTGACTAGCAGTGATAGTCTCTTTGACGGGCAGAAAGTGTGCAACTTTAGAGAGTTGGTCGACGACGACAAGAATAGCATCGTGACCCTTCTGTGACCTGGGAAGTCCTGTAACGAAATCCATCTGAACCTTATCCCATTTCCATAGAGGAATAGGAAGTGGTTGCAGAATTCCAGCAGGCTTCTGATGTTCTGCTTTAACGCGACGGCAAACATCACATTCAGCAACATATCGAGCAATGTCCTGCTTCATTTTAGACCACCAGTACCTTTGATGGAGATCACGATACATCTTGGTGCTACCCGGATGAATAGACAGCGGGGTATCATGTGCCTCCTTCATGACCTTGTCGGTCATAAGCTCGAAGTGAGGTACGATAATGCGGTTTCTGAAATACAAGGTTCCATCTTCAGACAGCGAGAAATCCCTGTACTTTACAAGGTGAAGGTTTTCCTTCATGAGATCAATTTCAGCATCTTTAGCTTGCGCATTCTTAACAGCTTTCTCAAGATCTGGTTGTATCACAAGGTTATTAAGAGAACCCTGTGGAACAATACGCAGATTTAGCTTGCGCAGTTCTTCAAAAAGACGAGGCTGAGCTCACCTAACCATGAGGTTGTCGCAATAGGACTTGCGGCTTAATGCATCAGCCATCATGTTAGCCTTGCCAGGGGTATAGGATATACCCAAATCATAGTCCGCAATGGCCTCCATCCATCTTTGTTGACGGAGGTTTAGAGATGGTTGAGTGAACAAGTACTTCAGACTTTTATGATCCGTGTAGATCTCGCAACGATTACCGAGAAGGTAATGTCGCCACAACTGCAATGCATAGATCACAGCAGCTAGTTCTAGATCATGTACCGGATAATTCTCTTCATGTGGGCGCAACTGACAAGAGCCATAGGCAATCACTTTACGCTCTTGCATTAGGACACAGCCTAATCCTTCACGGGATGCGTCACAATAAATCACAAAGTCTTTACGGGTATCCGGCGGAGATAGTACTGGGGCAGATGTCAGTTTGTCTTTGAGTGTCTGGAAACTTTCCTGACATTTTTCTGTCCATTCGAACTTAACGCCCTTGTGAAGCAGATCAGTCAAAGGCTTAGCAATCTTTGAGAAATTCTCGACAAAACGACAGCAATAACTTGCAAGGCCGAGAAAACTTCTCACTTGCTTGACGTTCTTCGGAGGAGTCCAGTCCAGAATAGCCTGAACTCGTTCTGGGTTAACGGCAATGCCATCTTTTGAAATCACATGACCAAGGTAGGTTACTTCAGAAAGCCAGAATTCACATTTGGAGTATTTGGCATACAACTGGTGTTCTCGGAGCCTTTCCAGTACAAGACGGAGGTGTTCGACATGTTCTTCCTTATTCTTTGAATAGACCAGAATATCATCCAGATATACCACGACAAATTTGTCGAGGTAATCCATGAAAATGTAATTCATCAGACGGGAGAATGTGGCTGGAGCATTTGTTAAGCCAAATGACATGACCGTGTACTCGTAGGAGCCATAGCGAGTAACAAATGCAGTCTTGGGAATATCCTCTTCGCGAACACGGATCTGATGGTATCCCAATCTCAAATCAAGCTTAGAGAATACTGAGGAACCGGCAAGTTGATCATACAAATCATTGATCCGGGGAAGCGGATATTTATTCTGGATTGTAGCTTGGTTAATGGGCCGATAATCCTGAACCAATCGGTTAGTTCCATCCTTCTTCTTAACGAAGAGTGAAGGTGCTCCCCAAGCAGAGGAACTAGGGCGGATGAAACCTTTCTTAAGTGATGTGTCGATTTCTTCCTTAAGCTCGAGAAGATGATGCGGAGGCATCTTATAAGGACGCTTCGCAATAGGAGTTGTGCCAGGTTTCAAGTCGATGACAAACTCAGCAGCTCTAGCAGGGGGTATTCCTGGAAGTTCTTCTGGAAAGACATCTTGAAAATCACGAACAACTGGAACGTTCTCGATGCCTTCAAGAGGTGAAGCGTTCAATGCATTCAGAACATATATCTGAGCTTCAGTGTCCTGAGCTATTCGGGCTGAGTAATTGATCACCTAACCAGAAGGGTGTGTGAGCTGGACTGTCTTAGTAGCACAGTCAATCAAAGCATTATGGGCTGTCAACCAGTCCATACCGAGAATAATGTCTATGTCGGAAGGTCCAAGTACAATGAGAGAAACCGGAAAAAGTAGACCTCCAATCTCGATGTGGTTGTGAGGGCTTAGCATTGTGGTTTGCCACTTGGATCTCGGGGACTGAACCATTAGAGGAGTGGGTAATTCTTCCAAGTATAACTCATGTGACTGAGCAAATTGTTGGGACACAAAAGCATGCGATGCTCCTGAATCGAAGAGAACAGAGGCTGGTACTGAATTCACAGAGAGTGTTCCCAGCATGATAGTCGGCTCCTTCTGAGCCTTTTCAGCATTGACGTGATTGGCATAGCCAAGCACAACAGCAGACGGTATGGTATTACGGTTTCTAAATCGGCGGTTTCGACAACCCTTCTTACGACCATTAGGAGGACGTGGCGCAACTTGATGAGAATCCATAGCATTAGGCGGTCCATCATGAACCGTAAGCTGTCTCGGCGGTGAAGGCAGACGAGGTGCAACATAAGACGGCCTTGGTGTTGGAGCAGGTCGGTGATGAACATTGTGCGGGATCCACACTCGACGCTTCTGAACAGGCTGACCCGAGGATGAGCCAGCTTCATGAGTGCGCTTGAGTGACTCCTGGTACTCAGTCAGAGTTGTTTCAACTTGGAAAGATTTGCTGACAAGCGTTGCGAATTCTGTGCAATCATGGACAGCAAGTGCAAGTTTTATATCAGTACGTAGTCCTTCACGGAATTTCTCCTGCTTGCGAGTGTCAGTGTCGACATGATCCGCAGCATAGCGGGATAATTCAAGGAATTTCCTCTGATATTCATCCACAGTCGTTTTACCCTGAGAGAGTTTACGGAACTCCTGCTTCTTCTGGTCCATCAGACCTTGAGGAATGTACCGTGCACGAAAAGCTGACTGAAATTCCTGCCAAGTGGTTACTGTTTCAGCGGGCAACATACCCTTGTGGCCTTCCCACCATTGAGCAGCTGGACCCTTTAAGTGGAATGTCGCAAAGGTGACGTGACTATCATGGGCAACATTAGCTGACTCCATCTCAAACAGGATGTCACAAAGCCAATCATCAGCATCCATAGGATTGGTGGAGTTGCGGAAGACGGATGGACTGAGGCGCACAAATTGTGGCAGAGTTATTGGAGCATTCTGCTGTTGAGCATTCTGAGTAGGGAATTGAGCCAATACTCCGGTTATAAACTGACGGTTGAGTTCAAACTGCTGCATCATGGCGGCAATATAGGGTGGAGGTGGAGGATCGTCAGCCATCCTGCCAAATCAACAGGGGCAGTTTAGCAAGAAAAACTGCATGTGTATGGAATGATTCATGAAGTATCACGCACAACAGAAGGAAGTGCAATAGATAATTCAGCATATTCGCACCAGACATTCCAATCCACACATAGCCTCGGTTAGTATCCGGCATTACGATAGTTGAAAGGGGAGGCTAGACAACTAGGCGGCGCGTAGGCACACGATATGGAAGTACACAATGAGACATAGCAAAGGCTACATCAACGTCGGAGAAAACTATTGGAGCGAGGAATCTGCAAGTGACAACACAGGGTGCCCTCGATAAAAGGATCCTGCAAGCAGAACCTGGCCCGCAATCTTGGAGCAAGGGGGGAATATTTTAGAACACCGGGTGGATGTGATCACGAGAACCTAATGTTGGAGTTAGTAAAATTTTAACCCGAATAGAAGAGAGGTCAGAGTCCCAGAGTAAAGGTCGAGGAGTAAAAGATCCTAATACCACCCAATTGGCGACGTGGGCCCGTAAGCCACACAGCCAAGTTAGTAAAATAGTTTTCGATTACTAGACTCAACTTCGGCCAAGGAGTTGGAAAGGGGGGTTCCTACAGTCAGTCGGCTCTGATACCAACTTGTGACGCCCCCGGCTCAATCATGCACTAATCATACACGCAAATGCACACGATCAAGCCTAAGGACTCACGGGAAGATATCACAACACAACTCTAAAACATAAATAAAGTCATACAAGCTTTATATTACAAGCCAGGGCCTCGAGGGCTCGAATACATAGCTCGATGGCATACAAGCGTCAGCGGAAGCATCAGATATCTGAGTACAGATATTAAAAGAGAAACCGAAGGGCCATTAGAAAGGCGGGGCAAAATAAAACACTACGATTGAAAGGCGCAGGCCTCCTGCCTGGGACCCTCCGAATCCTACTCCTGGTCGATGGCAAGCTCGAAGTAGTATCCATCCTCTGGGTAGTAGTAGTAGTCGATCGACGGGGCATCTGTCTCAGGGGCTCCGTCATCTGGGTCACGACAAACTGATATGGGGAGAAAAGGAAAACAAAGCAACCGTGAGTACTCAGAAGTACTCAGCAAGCAAGGATCTACACTACATATGCAACATTTTCAAAGAGAAGGCTGTATATGTGGACTGGGCTGCAGAAATGCCAGAATAGAGAGAAGGCCTAGTCCTATCGAAAACTAGCATCTTCAGCGGTCTTGCAGCAGTAGAAGAGAGCAGAACAGATCAATATAAAGTAGCAGTATCATTAAGTCTCAACCTCACCCAGAGATCCTTTCTCGACTCCCTGCGAGAAAGCAATCCCAGAGCCATACAGTCATCAACCTCGTCCTGAGATCCCTTCTCGACTCCCTGGGAGAAGCAATCCCAGAGCCATATATCCAGGTCTCATCTCATGTTCTAGTTGTATCGATTGGGATACAACTCCGAGTGTCCTTTACCGTAGGACCGGCTATCGATAGAAGTGTTCTTCCCTGCAGGGGTGCACCAACTTACCCAACACACTCGATTAACTCCGGCCGGACACACTTTCCTGGGTCATGCCTGGCCTCGGCCAAACGACACACCGTAGCCCTACCTAAAGCTCAGCAGAGAGGTCCCCGTCGGTCTACATCCTAAGCACTCAGGGGTCTTGGGCCATCGCCCTCTGCACTCCGGGTCATTGTGTGCAGGGTGGATACCAGCACCGCCTCGGAGGGTCGGTATGATCCGACCGTGCCACAATGCTGAACTGGACGTCTGACAGAACTGTCGGCTGATGCTACGATGCAGAACGCCCATACTATGCCCACGTGATGGTTAGTGCTATCAGACCAGAGGCCTGCTCAGATCAAATATCCAAATCGCTAGTACCTTGGGCTTGCGGTAATGAGCAGAGACTTACGAAAGATGTGACCCCGTCGCCCCGTCTCGAGGACTTGCTGCAAGGGTTAAGAATGCCCGGCCGCGCCTCGTATTCATCACTCGGGCACCATACAGGCACCCGTCTTCACAACACTCGCCTCTCAGGCGCACGCGGGTACCCCTCAGGGTCGACCCGTCTATCCAAGTAACAGTGTAAAGTCCAACTATCCGTGTGCCTATAACATCAGGAGAATCCGAGGTATCACCCTCATTGAATTCCCACTCGATGTATCCGTCAAGGTGAACTCGGAGGAATCACCCTCGATGGGTTCACACTTTATGTGTTGCACGACACCGTCGTTACCGGAAGTGGTGAAGGAGGAATCACCCTCGATGACCACGACCGAATAGCTACTCTACAGAGTTAACATCAGAAGTGCTACACGAGGTATCACCCTCGGCACTCGATAGTAATGCTGCAGTGTCGTTACAACTAAGGGGGGGGGGTGATGTGCGGTGTCGGGGCCTGGTCTTCAATCCCGTTGATCGGGTCTTCGGATAATCCAGCGGGGCAGTCGGGATAAGTGGGGTCACTGATAGGTCTCTACCCAGCCTAAACTAAGCAGTTTAGGATATGCAGGTAATTATCAACAGCAGGTTACAATAAACATGCTATGCATCAGAATAGGTAAAGCAGCAACAGCAGCAATTCTAATGCAAGCATGAGAAATTAGAATGGGCGATATCGGGATGATCAAAGGGGGGGCTTGCCTGGTTGCTCAGCGGCAAGTGCAAGGTCGTCAAAGGTGGCGTCAGTCTCCGGAGCTGCGTCGGTCTCGGGGACGACGTCGGTGTCGGGGTCTAACGAGAGAGAAGAGGGGGAGGAAACGATATAAATACACAGCAAACATGAGCATGACAAATACGATACACGGTGCTAGGGTTAGTCTAACGCAGTACTACACATATCAGACGGAGCGGGAGAATATCTGACGATATTTCCCGGGTCTTTGGAATTATCGGACAGACGATCTGGAGGGGGATGGTTCCATGTTCGGACAGATAGGGACGCGTGACGGACGAACGGACCGCGTGTCCGAATTCGTCTCGTCGTTCTGAGCAACTTTCATGTACAAAGTTTTTCCATCGGAGTTACGGATTATTTAATATGATTTTCTAAAGTTTTTATTAATTTCTGGAATTTATTTAATTATTTAAATTAACATTATCCGAAACAGTGTTTGCTGACGTCAGCATGATGTCAGGACCAGTGGGTCCCACCTGTCATACTCTGTTTAGGTTAATTAACCTAATTACAGTTTAATTAGGTTAACTAGATAATTAGTTTAATTAATCAGAATTAATTAAGTTAATTAATTATTTAGTTAATGAATTAATTAATTATTAACTTTAATTATTTATTTATTTTATCTTCTATTTTTTTTATTATTAATATTTTCCAGGGCGGGGCCCATGTGCAGTGGCACAGGGGGGTCTTGCGGGCACACGGGCGTGGGCGCCGGCGCCCGTGTGGATTTGGGTGCGCGAGCGCGGCGGTGCGGGCCGCGGCGAGCGGCCAGCGTGGGGAAGCGGATCGCGGCGAGGGAGGCCGGAAGCGGGCGGCGAGCGCCGGCGTGGGGGCCGATGGCCAGGGGCGGCCAGTGTAGCAGCGGGAAGCGGCGAGCTTCTGCGGACAGGCGAGCGGGAGCAGCGAGGCGAGCGCGAGGCTATGGCAGGGCAAGGGGGAGCACGCCCTCGCGCAGGTGGGCAAGGCCGGGAGGAGGTGCGGGCGCGAGCAGCGGGCTGCGAGGGAGAAATCTGCAGGGGGGGCAACGGACGCGACCGGCGCGGCTGCGGTCGCACGTGTGCGATGGTGGCCGTGGCTCGGGCGGGGGCGGGAGACAGCATTGTCGGCGATGAGTGGAGCGGCGCCGGGGTTCGGGTGGTCGTTGAGGTGGGGCTACGGGCGTCAGCTCCGGTCGTGGCTAGGCTCGTCCGAGCGAGCGGAACAAGCTGCGCCCTCCTGTGGTGGCGGTGAGGCCGGAGAAGGAAGAAAAGCTCACGGCGGGGCTGTAGGGGGCTGGCAGCGTGCTCGGGGAGGCGGGGATGCAGCGATGGCGGTGGATCGATGATGAAGCAGAGGCGGTGGCCGACGGAGGGAACGGCGCGGGCGACGGTGGTGACGCATCCCTGCCTCGATCCAGCGACGAGGAATATGTAGGCCACCCCGGTGGAAGCCCTTGGACAAAGGCGGACGGAGGGCGGTGGCTGGTGGCCACGCGCACGGCGAGGCCACAACGATGGCTGTGCTCGGGTGAGGGGGGAGAAGGGGATCTGACGCGAGAGGGGAGTGGTGGGATCGTGGGAGGGGGAGTGGGGTGGTTAGCGGTTTAGTGTTTCGGGGGATAGGGCCATATAGGCCGGGGAAGGTGTGGGGTGGGCCGACCTGGTTGGGGTGGTCCAGCTGGGCCACGGCCCAGGGGGGGTTATGTTTTTCCTTTTCTTTTTCTTTTCTTTTTCTTTTTTCCTGTTTTGCAAAAATGTCTAGGCTACTTCTGGACTTTTGTAAAATATGAGACTGGCCGAAACAAACATGGTGCATTATATGCCACTGCAATAAAATGGTTTTGAGCACAAAGGTTTTCATTTGGGATTTTATTTAATTTGAAAAGGATTTAATAGTGCTGTTTTGCTGCTGTTCCTTGATGTTTTAGTCCTTTTCCAACTCCATTAAACACTGCAATCATTTTTATAAATGCTTTGGGAATATTTGCAACATGAGGCACATTTTTGTTTTCAGGTTTAGACAACTTTTAGTTTTCACTTTAGTTTTAATTTGAAATTTTAGTTAGGAGCTGAAAGCAAATGATGATTAGGCACTGTTGATCACGATGACATGGCATTATCAAAAGGGTGATTACTGTAGTTAACTACTGGGGGTGTTACAGAAAGGAGCAAATCTAAGATACCTATTCTGCACAACTCCAAATGTCCTGAAACTTTACGGAGAATTGTTTTGGAATATATAAAAAATATTGGGCGAAGAAACAATAGAAGGGGACCCACCAGGTGGCCACAAGCCTGGGGCGCGCCCTTCCCCGAGGGCGCGCCTCCCAAGCTTGTGGGCCCCTGCTACTTCTTGAGCTTGCGCTGATTTTTCCCTTGAAGAGGAAAGGGTGATGCAGCAAAGTAGAGATAAGTATTTCCTCAGTTAAGAACCAAGGTATCAATCCAGTAGGAGGAACACTCAAGTCCCCAATAGATGCACCTGCACAAACTAACAAACACTTGCACATAACGCGAAAAAGGGGTTGTCAATCCCTTCACGGTCACTAGCAAGAGTGAGATCTGATAGAGATAGGTATAAAAGATAAGTAAAAGTGTAAAATAAGTAAAGGTAAATAAATTGCAGCAAGGTATTCTTGGGTTTTTGGTTTTATATATCTGAAAATAATATGATAAAAATAGACCCGGGGGCCATAGGTTTCAGTAGAGGCTTCTCTCTTTAAAGAAACATACAATGGGTGAACAAATTACTGTTGAGCAATTGATAGAAAAGCGCATAGTTATGACGATATCCAAGACAATGATCATGAATATAGGCAGCACGTTCGTGACAAGTAGACCGACTCCTGCCTGCATCTACTACTATTACTCCACACATCGACCGCTATCCAGCATGCATCTAGTGTATTAAGTAAACAAGAACTGAGTAACGCTTTAAGAAAGATGACATGATGTAGAGGGATAGATCCAAACAATATGGTAAAAACCCCATCTTTTTATCCTTAATGGCAACAATACAAATACGTGCCTCGCTACCCCTACTGTCACTGGGTGAGGACACCGCAAGATTGAACCCATCACAAAGCACCTCTCCCATTGCGAGAAAAATCAATCTAGTTGGCCAAACCAAATCAATCGATCGGAGAGAAATACAAAGCTATGTTAATCATGCATAAAAGAGTTCAGAGAAGATTCAAATAATATTCATAGATAATCTGATCATAGACCCACAATTCATCGGATCTCAACAAACACACCGCAAAAGAAGATTACATCGAATAGATCAACAACATTGTATTGAAGATCAAAGAGAGAGAAGAAGCCATCTAGCTACTAGCTATGGACCCGTAGGTCTATGGTAAACTAATCACACATCATCGGAAGGGTAGCAAGGTTGGTGTAGAGGCCCTCCATGATCGAATCCCCCTCCGACAGAGTGCCAGAAAAGGCTCCAAGATGGGATCTCACGAGAACAGAAGCTTGCGGCGGCGGAAAAGTATTTTTGGTGTGCCCTCTGGTATAAGGGGAATATTTGGGTATTTATAGAGCTGAGATTAGGGTTAGGAGAGCTGCGAGGGGCCCACAAGCCCTGAGGGCGCCCCCCACCTAGGGCGCAGCCTCCAGGCTTGTGGCCCTCTCATGGCTCTTCTGGCCTCCTCTTGAACCTTCGTGGGTGTCTTCTTGTCCAAGAAAAATCATCAAAAAGTTTCGTTCCGTTTGGACTCCGTTTGGTATTGATTTTATGTAAAAGACAAAAACAAGGAAAAAACAACAACCGGCACTTGGCACCAAGGTAATAAGTTAGTCCCAAAAATTATATAAAATAGCACCACAATGCATATAAAACATACAAGATGGATAATATAATAGCATGGAACAATCAAAAATTATAGATACATTGGAGACATATCAAGCATCCCCAAGCTTAATTCCTGCTCGTCCTCGAGTAGGTAAATGATAAAAACAGAATTTTTGATATGGAATGCTACCTAACATGTTTATCAGGTAATCTTTCTTTTATGTGGCATGAATATTCAGATCCATAAGATTCAAAACAAAAGTTTAGTATTGACATAAAAACAATAATACTTCAAGCATAGTAATAGAGCAATCATGTCTTTTCAAAATATCATGGCTAAAGAAAGTTATCCCTACAAAATCATATAATCTTGTCATGCTCTGTCTTCATCACACAAAGTATTTTGCACAACCCCGATGACAAGCCAAGCAATTGTTTCATACTTTTAATGTTCTAAAGCTTTTTCAACTTTCATGCAATACATGAGCGTGAGCCATGGATATAGCACTATGGGTGGAATATGTGACGCCCCCGGTTCAATCGTACACTAATCATACACGCAAACGTGTACGATCAAGCCCAGGGACTCACGGGAAGATATCACAACACAACTCTAAACACAAATAAACGGAGGTCCACAATATTACAGACCAGGGATCCGAAGATCCGAATACATAAGTCAGTCATACAAATAATATCTGGGTACAGACATAGTTAGACAAGTTTTGCCTTAAGAAGGCTAGCACAAACAGCGACACTAGATCGAAAGGCGTTGGCCTCCTGCCTGGGAGCCTCCGATCCTACTCCTGGTCAGCTGGCTCGATCCAGTAGTACGTGCCCTCTGGACCCGCCTGGTAGTAGGCTCCGGTGGTGGCGTCTGGCTCCTGGACTCCATCGTCTGGTGTACATAGGTGGGGTATATGGGGGAAAGAGAAAATAAAGCAACCGTGAGTACTCATCCGAAGTACTCAGCAAGCAAGGATCTATACTACATATGCAACATTATCAATGGAGAAAAGGCTTGTATATGTGGACTGGGCTGCAGAAATGCCAAAATAGAGAGGCCTAGTCCTATCGAAGACTAGCATCTTCAAACATCTCTCAAAGCCATCATCTTGCGCAGTAGAAAGAGTAGAGAGCATTTTATTTAGCAAACATGTTGAAGTACAGCTCAAAGATCCTTCCTCGACTCCCAGCGAGAAAGTAATCCCGAACTTCAATTAAGTAACAAGTATCCAGTTAATTAGTAGATCGGGATACACAAACTGAGCGTCCTTTACCGTAGGACCGCTATCGATAGAAGATTCATCCCTGCAGGGGTGCACTACTGTTACCCAACACCGCTCGATCAACTCTGCCCGGACACACTTGCTGGGTAATGCCCGTCCTCGGAAGATCAACACAAAGCAGCGCCCTACCTAGGCTCGGCAAGAGGTCAGCACGCCGGACTAACCTATGCACCCGAGGTCTCGGGCCATCGCCCTGGCACCCTGCGCGTTGCGAGACTGGCCGGGGTGCAGGCGCGACACTGAACTCGTCAGTGATATCTAGCCCAATCCCGACAATCAGCCCGCACGTGAATCGTGACGTCAGACGAGCTTTTCGAAAACGTACTTTGCAGAGGGTCCCATAACCATTATCCCACGTGGTGTAGTGCGTATAGGGCACGTCGACCCACTCAGATCACACACCCAAATCCATAGGCTCAATTAGTATCAAGCGGAGACAATCAGATCTCTGATGCTCCCCACAATGTCACACTCGAGTGCCCTTCGGCACACCCGAAATCATAGATCCCCAGCGGGTACCCCCCAGGGTGGACCCGCCTGTAACAAGGTCAAGTAGCCGTGTGGTCAAATCATCAGGTGAACGTATGAGGTATCACCCTCGAGTTCACACTGAGGGTCGCACGACAGAGTCGTATCGAAGTGAGAAGGACAATCACCCTCGATGACCACGACCGAAACAGCTATACTCAGCAGTATTCATCGTGAGTGCGTTACGAGGTATCACCCTCGGCACTCGATAGTTACTACGCAGAGTCGTACAACTTAGGGGGTGTGAAGTGAGGTGTCGGTCTCTGGTCGACGATCACGTTGATCGAGTCGTCGATGATCAAGCAGGGGCAACAAGGGTAGGTGGTGGGGTCACTGATGGTTCATCACCAACCTATACTAAACATTTATCATAGGCAGGTAAGGTAGCAATGAACAGGTTACAACAGCAGCTATGCATCAGAATAGGAGCATACATTAACAGTAGCAAATCTAATGCAAGCAGGGGAATAGAATGGGCGATATCTGGAAGCTCTAGGGGGGGGGGGGGGGGGGGGCTTGCCTGGTTGCTCTGGCAAACGGAAGGTCGTCAACGGGCTGCTCGTCGGGTAGTTAGTCGTATCCTGGTGCACTGCCGTCGGTCTCAGCGTCCTTCGGTAGAGAGAGCGCACGAGAGAGCGAGAGGAAGAACAATAATTCACGGCAATAATGCAAACAATATGTATACATGCCTAAATGATATGCCGGGTTGTTCTACTATGCCTAACTAACATTTAGTTAATTTAGGAATTTATTTGGATTTATTTAATTAAGTTGGGCACTATTCATTTACTGAAATCGGTCTAAAAGTTCAATGTTCTTATAGCTGCGGGCGTCTGACGGGAATACGGAGGACGTATTCGGGTTCGTATCGTCGTTCGAGCAAGTTTCATGTATAAAATATTTTCATCATCGGAGTTACGGTTTATTTAATATGATTTTCTAAAGTTTTTATAAATTTCTGAAATTTTTAATTAATTATTAATTCAACATTATCCGAACAGTGCTGATGATGACATCAGCATGACCTCATGCTGATGTCAGCGTTAATTAAGTTAATTACTAATTACTGTTTAATTAACACTAATTAGTTAATTAGATTACCTATCAGGATTATTAATAATAATTAATTAATTATTTATATTTTAATTATTTATTTTATATTTTTTCTTTAAAAATCGTTTTTAGGGGGGTGGGCCCCATTCGTCACGTCACAGGGGGGGGTTCGGCCCCACTGGGCAGTGGCCCCAGGGGCCACAGGCGTGCGGGCGCGCGGCGCCCCGTCGGGCGAACCCGGGCCACGGGCGAGCGGCCCAGGCGGGCGCGGTGAGCGTGGCAGGGGGCGAGCGGGCTCTGGCGCGCCGGGCCGGAGCGCGGCGCTGCCGCGGTATGCTTGTGCTTCGCGCGGGCGGACGAGGCGACGCGGGTGCGCGAGCGAGAACACGGGGTTAGGCCGCGCGCGTCTTCGGCTCGGCCAGGAGGCCCGGCCACGGCGCGGCGCACGGTCGCGCGCAGGTCGGCGTATGGGGCGGTACGGGTGGTCGGGGCGTGGTGAGCAGGGGAGAGCGAGGCCTGCCGACGGCAGCGGAGCAACCTCGAGCACAGCCGCGGCAGGAGAGCACGCGGGGGTCCTCACCGGGGGTTCGTAGGGCCAGGCAGCGGGGGGGGGGGGGGGGGGGGGGGGGGGGGTGCGAGCTCGAGGGGGAACGGCACGGGGTCGAGGCGGCGGCGGCGGCGTCGGCGTCGAGCGCGTCGAGGGCGGGGCCGAGCGAGCGCACAGGCTCGGGGCGCCGGCGTCGATGGCGAGAGGGGCTCGGGTGGAGGCCGGAGACGACGGCGAGTGGACGGGTAGCGCCGGCGACGAGGCGACGGCGTTGGGCGTCGGCGCGGGGCGGACGGGATCGGGGGATCCCGATCCAGATGGGGGGGGGGAGGAAAGCGAGGGGGGGAGTCGGCTAGGTTTCGGCCGGCTGGGGGGGTAGTGTATAGCCGGGGGGGCGCAGGTGGGCCGGCCGGCTGGGCTTCGGCCCAGTTGGGCCGTGTGTGTGTGTGGGGGGGGGGTTGCTCTTTTTTTCTTCTTCTCTGTTTTCTATTTCTTTTCCTTTTCTTTCTTCATTTATTCCCTTACTTACTCTGCTAGTAAATAGCTAGGCCTCAAATGGTTTTTGTAAACATGAGACCTAGATCATAAATACCAGTGCATTATTCCCTAACACCTAAAATTAGTTTGGACAAAATATAATTCCATATTTATTTCAGATTTAATAAATGGTTATTAATATATCTTTATCCACTGCTTGAGGTGTTCGAGTCACTTATCCAATTCCAATGATGTTGGTTTCAATTTTAGAATAGCCTCTGGAATATTTGTTATTTATCTGACATTTTAGTTTCTATGTTGGACAACTTTCATATTCCACTTTCGTTTAAATTTGAATTTGACTTAGGAGTTGAAATGCAATATGATGCTAATGATGATTATGCACTATTAAGCTTGCTGACATGTCATTATCAAAAGTGATTACTGTTGCTAATCACCGGGGGTGTTACAGAATAGAAGGTGGTAGTAGACAAAAAGGAGAAAGAAATTCTCACACCAACTAGGCAAATTAATGGGCTATGGAGATGCCCATCAATTGATATCAGTATAAGTAAGTAGGGATTGCCATGCAACGGATGCACTAGAGCTATAAGTGAATGAAAGCTCAAAAGAAAACTAAGTGGGTGTGCATCCAACTCGCTTGCTCATGAAGACCTAGGGCAATTTTTAGGAAGCCCATCATTGGAATATACAAGCCAAGTTCTATAATGAAAAATTCCCACTAGTAATATATGAAAGTGACAACATAGGAGACTCTCTATTATGAAGAACATGGTGCTACTTTGAAGCATAAGTGTGGAAAAAGGATAGTAACATTCTCCCTTCTCTCTTTTTCTCTCATTTTTTTCTTCCTTTTTTTTATTTTTGGGCTCTTTGGCCTCTTTTTTTATATTTTTTTCATCCAGAGCCTCATCCCGACTTGTGGGGGAATCATAGCCTCCATCATCCTTTCCTCACATGGGACAATGCTCTAATAATGATGATCATCACACTTTTATTTACTTACAACTCAAGAATTACAACTCGATACTAGAACAAAGATATGACTCTATATGAATGCCTCCGGCGGTGTACCGGGATGTTCAATGATCTAGCGTGACATGTATGAAAAATATGAGCGGTGGCCAAGCCACAAATACTATGCCAACTACATGATCATGCAAAGCAATATGACAATGATGGTATGTGTCATAAAAAACGGAATGGTGGAAGTTGCATGGCAATATATCTCGGAATGGCTATGGAAATGCCATAATAGGTAGGTATGGTGGCTGTTTTGAGGAAAGATAAAAGCTGGTTTAATGCACCGTCGAAAGTTGAGCGGTACTAGAGTGGCTAGCAAAGGTGGAAGGGTGAGAGTGCGTATAATCCATGGACTCAACATTAGTCATAAAGAACTCACATACTTATTGCAAAAATTTATTAGCCCTCGAAACAAAGTACTAATACGCATGCTCCTAGGGGGATAGATTGGTAGGAAAAGACCATCGCTCGTCCCCGACCGCCACTCATAAGGAAGACAATCAATAATAAATCATGCTCCAATTTCATCGCATAACGAGAGACCATACATGCATGCTTCGGGAATCACAAACCTTAACACAAGTATTCTTACTAAACCACAATTACCAACTAGCATGACTCTAATATCACCATCTTTACATCTCAAAACAAATGCAAGGAATCAAACTTCTCATATATTCAATTATCTTCATGAAAGTTTTTATTATATCCCTCTTGAATACCCATCATATTAGGACTAAATTCATAACCTAAGAAAATTGCCATACTATTTATAAGACTCTCAAAATGATATAACTGAAGCATGAGAGTTCATCAATTTCTTCAAAATAAAACCACCGCCGTGCTCTAAAAAGATATAAGTGAAACACTAGAGCAACTGCCTAGCTCAAAAGATATAAGTGAAGCACATAGAGTATTCTAATAAATTCATGATTAATGTGTGTCCCTCTCAAAAGGTGTGTACAACAAGGTTGATTGTGTAAAACTAAAAAGCAAACAAAGCGAAGACTCATATATCACAAGGCGCACCAAGCAAAACACATATCATGTAGTGAATAAAAATATAGCCTCAAGTAATTTTACTAATGGATTGTAGACAAAAGAGGGGATGCCATCCGGGGCATCCCCACGCTTAGATGCTTGGTTGTCCTTGAATATTATCTTGGAGTGCCTTGGGAATCCCCAATCTTAGGCTCTTGCCACTCCTTATTCCATAGTCCATCAAAATTTCACTCAAAACTTGAAAACTTCACAACACAAAACTCAACAAAAAACTCATGAGCTCCGTTAGTATAATAAAAGCAAATCACCACTTAGGTCCTGTTGTGAACTCATTCTAAATTCATATTAGCATTATATATACTGTAGTCCAACGTCACAATGGTTCATACCCCCGATACTACCCATAGATTCATCAAAATAAGAGAACAATGCATAGAAAATAGAATCTATCAAAAACAGAACAATCTGTGAAGATCTGAATATTACTCATACTTATGTAACTCCAATAATTCTGAAAAATAGGAAAACGTAGGAAATTTGTATATCAATCTTGTGTAAAAAAATTCAGAATTTTTTCACGTTCCAGATTTTTTTAGTAATTCTGCTACTGGACGCAAAAGTTTGTGTTTTTCAGCAAACCAAACCAACTATCACCATAGATCATCCCAAAGGATTTACTTGGCACACAAAATAATTAAAACACTAAAACACAATTATTACAGAAGTAATATTGCATATCTATTCAAGAACAGAAGCACAAACAAAAAACACAAAATAAAATTGGGTTGCCTCCCAACAAGCGCTATTGTTTAACGCCCCTAGCTAGGCATATTGCATAGATCTAGGTATTGTCATCTTTGGTATTCAATCCATAAGTAGCCCTCAAAATAGATTCATATGGAAATTTAATTTTCTTTCTTGGAAAGTGTTCCATGCCTTTCCTTAATGGAAATTGAAATCTAATGTTTCCTTCTTTCATATCAATTATTGCACCAGTCGTTCTAAGGAAAGGTCTACCAAGAATAATAGGGCATGTAGGATTGCAATCTATATCAAGCACAATAAAATCTATGGGCACATAATTCCTATTTGCAACAAGAAGAAAATCATTAATCCTTCCAATAGGCTTCTTAATAGAGGAATCAACTAGATGCAAATTCAAAGAACAATCATCAAGTTTATGGAAACCTAACACATCACATAAAGTTTTTGGAATAGTTGAAACGCTAGCACCCAAATCACATAAAGCATAGCACTCATAATATTTAATATTAATCTTAATAGTTGGTTCCCATTCATCACATAGCTTTCTAGGGATTGAATCTTCCAACTCAAGTTTTTCTTCAAAAGATTTCATCATAGCATCAATGATATGTTTAGTATAAGCCTTATTTTGATTATAAGCATGGATTGCAACAAGGAAATACAATCAATCAAAGAACAATTATCATAATTAAAGTCCTTGAAATCCAAAAGAGTGGGTTCATCACTACTTAAAGTTTTGACCTCGCCAATCCCACTTTTATCAATTTTTTCATTAAGATCTTCACCCTCCAAATTATTGGGACGCCTTCTAGCTAAAGTTGACTCATCTCCAGTCCATTCTTTATCAAGTTTTATATTAGCAAACAAAGATTCAATAGGAGTCACACCAATCACTTTAAGATCTTCATCATTATTCAAAGATTCAGGTTTAACAGCCATTATATTTATTAACGTAGTTTGCTCATCGGAGATTTGGCCTACTAAATTTTCAATATGAATGAGTTGGGATTTAAGACCAACAACTTCCTTATTAACATCATCAAGCTCTTTATTAATATACTCGATCATAGTATTTTGTTCTTTAAGTTCGTTCCTATAGAAACTATTATGTTCAAATTGTAAGGACATGAAGCTTTTTGCATTATTTTCAATTTCTTCCAACTTTCTATGGTAAGGATCAAAGTTTTTGAATTGAGACATGATGAAGCTGAAGCAATCTAGCACACGAGCAAACAAAAAGCAAACGAAAAGACGAACGGAAAGAAGGCAAATAAAAAGGCAAATATTTTTGTGTTTTTCTGAAAACATTTTAGAAGTGGGGGAGAGGAAAACAAGAGGCAAATGGCAAATAATTGTAAGTGCAAGAGATGAGAGTTTATGATAGGTACTTGGTAGGCTTGATGTATATCCTCCCCGGCAACGGTGCCAGAAATTCTTCCTGCTACTTCTTGAGCTTGCGTTGATTTTTCCCTTGAAGAGGAAAGGATGATGTAGCAAAGTAGAGATAAGTATTTCCCTCAGTTAAGAATCAAGGTATCAATCCAGTAGGAGGAAGACTCAAGTCCCCAATAGATGCACCTGCACAAACTAACAAACACTTGCACATAACACGAAAAAGGGGTTGTCAATCCCTTCACGGTCACTAGCAAGAGTGAGATCTGATAGAGATAGGTATAAAAGATAAGTAAAAGTGTAAAATAAAGTAAAGGTAAATAAATTGTAGCAATGTATTTTTGGGTTTTTGGTTTTATAGATCTGAAAATAATATGATAAAATAGACCCAGGGGCCATAGGTTTCACTAGAGGCTTCTCTCTTGAAAGAAACATACGGTGGGTGAACAAATTACTGTCGAGCAATTGATAGAAAAGCGCATAGTTATGACGATATCCAAGGCAATGATCATGAATATAGGCATCACGTCCGTGTAAGTAGACCGACTCCTGCCTACATCTACTACTATTACTCCACACATCGACCGCTATCCAACATGCATCTAGTGTATTAAGTTAACAAGAACGGAGTAACGCTTTAAGCAAGATGACATGATGTAGAGGGATAGATCCAAACAATATGGTAAAAAACCCCATCTTTTTATCCTTAATGGCAACAATAAAAATATGTGCCTCACTACCCCTACTGTCACTGGGTGAGGACATCGCAAGATTGAACCCATCACAAAGCACCGCTCGCATTGCAAGAAAAATCAATCTAGTTGGCCAAACCAAATCAATCGATCGGAGAGAAATACAAAGCTATGTTAATCATGCATAAAAGAGTTCAGAGAAGACTCAAATAATATTCCTAGATAATCTGATCATAGACCCACAATTCATCGGATCTCAACAAACACACCGCAAAAGAAGATTACATCGAATAGATCTCCAAGAACATCGAGGAGAACATTGTATTGAAGATCAAAGAGAGAGAAGAAGCCATCTAGCTACTAGCTATGGACCTGTAGGTCTGTGGTAAACTACTCACACATCATCGGAAGGGCAGCAAGGTTGGTGTAGAGGCCCTCCGTGATCGAATCCCCCTCCGGCAGAGTGCCAGAAAAGGCCCCAAGATGGGATCTCACAAGAACAGAAGCTTGCGACGGCGGAAAAGTATTTTTGGTGTGCCCTCTGGTATAGGGGGAATATTTGGGTATTTATAGAGCTGAGATTAGGGTTAGGAGAGCTACGAGTGGCCCACGGGTGGCCTCTCCACCGACTATCAGCTCTATAAATACTCTAAAATCCGAGAAACCCTAGAGGAGTCGAGAGATCAGAGTTTCCTCTGTCGCAAGTTCCAGAACCACGAGATCCAATCTAGAGGCCTTTTCCGGCACCTTGCTGGAGGGGTCAACGATCACGGAGGGGTTCTTCATCATCACCCTTGCCCCTGCGATGATGCGTGAGTAGTTTACCACAGACCTACGGGTCTATTGGCAGTAGCTAGATGGCTTCTTCTCTCTTTTTGATCTTCAATACAATGTTCTCCTCGATGTTCTTAGAGATCTATTTGATGCAACTCTTTTTTGCGGTGTGTTTGTTGGGATCCGATGAATTGCGAGTTTATGATCAGTTCTATCTATGAATATTATTTGAGTCTTTATTGAACTCTCTTATGCAAGATTGCTATAGCCTCGTATTTCTTCTCCAAACTTTGGTTTGGTTTGGCCAACTAGATTGATTTTTCCTGCAATGGGAAGAGGTGCTTTGTGATGGGTTCGATCTTGCGGTGCTCAATCTCAGTGACAAAAAGAGACATGACATGCATGTATCATTGCCATTAAGGATAAAAATATGGGGTCTATTCCTACATGAATAGATCTTGTCTACATCATGTCATCGTTCTTATTGTATTACTCCATTTCTTCATGAACTTAATACACTAGATGCATGCTGGATAGCGGTCAATGTGTGGAGTAATAGTAGTAGATGCAGAATCATTTCAGTCTACTAATCTTGGACATGATGCCTATATACATGATCATTGCCTTGGATATCGTCATAATTATTTGCTCGTCTATCAATTGCCCAACAGTAATTTGTTTACCCACCATGTGCTATTTTCTTGAGAGAAACCTCTAGTGAAATCTACGGCCCCCGGGTCTATTTCCTATCATATTATTTTCAAATCTTAATCCAAAAATCCAAAAATACCTTGCTGCACTTTTTCTTTATTTGTTTTATTTTGTGTTTTTATTAGATCTATTTATCCAATCTCATACAATTTAATCTATCTTAATACCGAGGAGGGATTGACAACCCCTCTTACGTGTTGGGTTGCAAGTTTTTGTTACTTGTGTGAAGGTGCTGCTTACATAGTTTGGGTGGATTCTCCTACTGGATTGATACTTTGGTTTCATAACTGAGGGAAATACTTACCGTTGCTGTGCTGCATCATCCCTTCCTTTTTGGAGAAAATACCAACGTAGATACAAGCAATAAGCAAAGGAATTTCTGGCGCCGTTGTCGGGGAGGATCAAGTCCAGATCTATCAGGTACCCAATCACAAATCTCATATCCTTGCAATTTACTTTATTTGCCTTTTGCTTCTCTTTTTCATCTCCCCCACTTCTAAAACATTTTTACAAAAACACAAAAATATTTGCCTTCTTTTTCACTTGCCTTTTTCTCGTTAGATCTCTTGTTTGCTTACAATCCTGTTGAAGTAAGTCATCATGTTTCAAGAAGATTATCATGGTATTTCTTATCCTAATATTTTGGTAGAAATTGAGAGAATTACTAAGGCGTACATGACTACTCAGTTTGAGCATAACAAAATTTTCACCGATGAACTTAAGGAACACTCTGTTTTGCTTAATGCCATGACGAAACAACTTGATCATGTTAGTAAAGAGGTTGCTAATATTCAATCCCAAGTTGCTCATACTGAAAATTTGTTGGAAAAAATGTCCGATGTGCAAGCAACGTTAGTAAATCGAATGGCAGCTAAGCCCGAATCTTTAGAGATTAATAATGATGAAGATGTTAAGATGATTGGTGTTTCTTCTATTGATTCCTTGTTTAGTAATGTTAAAATGGATGGTAAGGGGACTGAAGAAGAGTCAACTTTAGCTAGAAGGCATCCTCATAATTCGGAGGGTGAAAATCTTTTATTTTATTTTATAAAAGTGGGTTTGGAGAGGTCAAAAATTTAACTAGTGATGTGCTCACTCTTTTGGATTACAAAGACTTTAATTATGATAGTTGTTCTTTGATTGAGTGTATTTCTTTGTTGCAATCCATGATAAATTCACCCAATGCCTATGAACAAAATAAAGCTTTTACTAAACATATTGTGGATGCCATGCTAAAAGCTTTAGAAGAAAGATTGGAGTTAGAGATTTCAATCCCTAGAAAATTATGTGATGAATGGGAACCTACTATTAAAGTCAAGATAAAAAATTATGAGTGAAATGCTCTATGTGATTTGGGTGCTAGTGTTTCCACAATTCTGAAATCTCTATATGATGTGCATGGTTTTACCAATATTGAAGAATGCTCTCTTAATTTGCACTTGGCAGATTCTACTATTAAAAAGCCTTTGGGAAGAATTAATGATGTTCTTATTCTTGCAAACATGAATTATGTGCCCATAGATTTTATTGTGCTTGATATTAATTGCAATCCGTCTTGTCCTATAATACTTGGTAGACCATTTTTGCGAACTATAGGTGCCTGATTGATATGAAAGAAGGGAATATTAAATTTCAGTTTCCTCTAAAGAAGGGTATGGAACACTTCCCTATAACTAAAATTAAGCCACCATATGAGTCAATCATGAGGGAAACCTATGGGACAAGAACTAAAGATGACAATACTTGAATCTATGCATTATGCCTAGCTAGGGGCATAAAACAATAACGCTTGTTGGGAGGCAACCCATTGAATAAAATATTTTTTTAGTTTTTCTTTCTGTTCTTGAGTGTTTGCATAATTATGCTACTGTTATGATTGTGTTTTTATGTTTTAATTAGTGTTTGTGCCAAGTAAAGCCTTTAGGATCATGTTGGGTGATAGTTGATTTGATCCTGTTAAAAAACAGAAACTTTTGCGTCAAGTAGAAGAATTTTGAAAATTCACAGATACGGCGAAAAATTCTGAATTATTTTACACAAGATTGATATACAAATTGCCTACATTTTCCTATTTTTTTAGAATTTTTGGAGTTATAGAATTATGAGTAATATTCGCGTCTTTACATATTGTTCTATTTTTGACAGATTCTGTTTTCGTTGCATTGTGTGCTTATTTTGATGAATCTATGGATTGTATCGGGGGGTGTAAGCCATTGTAAAGTTAGAATACAGTAGTTATAATGCAATAACAAAATATGAATGGGTTTGCAACAATACTTAAAGTAAAGATTGGTTTTCTTATACTAACGAATCTCACGAAGGTTTTGTTAAGTTTTGTGTGATTGAAGTTTTCAATTTTGGGTGAGATCACGATGGATGAAGGAATAAAGAGTGTCAAGAGCCTAATCTTGGGGATGCCCATGGCACCCCAAGGTAATATTCAAGGAGTACCAAGCAACTAAGCTTGGGGATGCCCCGGAATGCATCCTCACTTTCTTCTAACGACCATCGGTAATTTTACTTGGAGCTATTTTTTATTCGTCACATATCATGAGTTTTGCTTGGAGCGTCTTGTATTATATGAGTCTTTGCTTGCTTTGCTTTATAGTTTGTCACAATCATCCTTGCTAGACACACCTATTTGAGAGAGCCATAATTATGCTATGATTTGTTAGAATTGCTCTATGTGCTTCACTTAAATTTTTTGAGCTATGGAATTGCTCTAGTACTTCACTTATATCTTTTTGAGCACGGTGGTGCTTTAATTTTGAAGAAATACTCTCATGCTTCACTTAGATTATTTTGAGAGTTAGTAAAATTTTAAAAAGAAATATCTTATCATTGCTTCACTTATATTATTTTGAGAGATGAAAATTATTTTGAAGAAATATTTGTGTTCTCGTTCTTCACTTAAATTTGTTTGAGAGCTTTGTTAGTAGCAATGGTAATATATGAAACTAGTCCCAAAGTGATAGATATTCATGGGGGATATAATAAAAACTTTCATGAAGATCATTGGATATTAAAACTTGATTCCATGCAATAGTTTTGAGATATAATGATAGTAATATGTGAGTCATGTTAATGAGTAATTATGCCTTAGTAAGAATATTGGTGTTAAGGTTTGTGATTCCCTATGCAAGCACAAAAGTCAATAGTTATGCAATGAAGTTACATCCTACTTATGGTTCATTATTCGGTGTTAGTTATGTTTAATGCTCTTTTATGATAGTTTTTGTTTCTTGGTTGGTCGCTTTTCAATCTATTTGCTAGCCTCCATTTGTACTAAGTGGGAATACTACTTATGCATCCAAATCCTTAAACCCAAGTTGTGCCAAATGAGTCCACCATACCTACCTATATGCGGCATTTCTGTGCCATTCCAAGTAAATTTGTATGTGCCAACTCTAATGTTCAAAAGAAATTTCCTTTTTGTGTGCCTGTACCGCTCATGAAGCGGCATGGGGTGGCCAATATTTTCCATGCTAGATATTTTATTCTCAAGATGAGTGTTTATTCATTTGTCATTGCACGAGAGTGTGGCAAGGTAATAGGGATGCCCAGTCCCGAAATGAAAAAACAATTATTTATGTTGTTTAATAATAAATTCCTTGGAAAGTGTTAGTATGGAGGGCACCCGTGGATACGACTAGCCATGGATTGTGAAAGAATGGTGGAAAAAGGAATAAACTTTATTTTCTGTTTGGGAACCGCCTATGATTTATCTAGCATGGAAAGTATTGGGAATTCTCGGTCATTTTCGTTGAAGGGAAAAGCATGCCACTCAAAATAATTTTATCTCTCAATTTAAGCTTTGAGCTCTGGCACCTCTACAAATCTCTTCTTCCCTCTGTGAAGGGCCTATCTATTTACCTTATGCAATTTTTATTTTTATTGAGTCTCCATCTTCTCTTATAAAGCACCAACTAGGTAACACCATTGTCATACTTGTGCATTGGGCATAGTTAATATTTGAGTGTGTTTCATGAATGGATCAATGATTGAGCATGATGGGCTAGGGATAGCTTTCTTTAGTATTGATATTTCGAAAGACATGGTTGCTTGTTGATATGCTTAAGTATTGATGTCTTCTTGTCAAATATAGACTATTGCTTTGAATCGTCTAAAAGTCCAAATGTCCACGCTACAAAAGAAAAGATTATGAGATGAACATGTTAGGCAGCATTCCATATCAAAAATTCTGTTTTATCATTTGCCTACTCGAGGACGAGCATAAATTAAGCTTGGGGATGCTAATACGTCTCCAATGTATCTATAATTTTTTATTGTTACATTCTGTTATATTATCAATCTTGGGTGTTTTATATTCATTTTATAGCAACTTTATATCATTTTTTGGGACTAACCTATTGACATAGTGGCAAGTGTCAGTTGCTGTTTTTTTGCTTGTTTTTTACTTCGCAGAATATCAATACCAAACGAAGTCCAAATGCCACAGAATTTTTTTGGAGATTTTTTCTGGACAAAAGACACCTTGGGAGCCAAGGAAGTGCACGAGGGGAGGCCCGTGGGGCCCACAAGGCACCAGGGCACGCCAGAGGCCCCTGGCACGCCCTGGTGGGTAGTGGGGCCCACGGGTGGCCTCTCTATCGACTATCAGCTCTATAAATACTCTAAAATCCCAGAAACCCTAGAGGAGTCGAGAGATCAGAGTTTCCACCGCCGCAAGTTCTAGAACCATGAGATCCTATCTAAAGGCCTTTTCCGGCACCTTGCCGGAGGGGTCAACGATCACGGAGGGATTCTTCATCATCACCCTTGCCCCTCCGATGATGCGTGAGTAGTTTACCACAGACCTACGGGTCCGTAGGCAGTAGCTAGATGGTTTCTTCTCTCTTTTTGATGTTCAATACAATGTTCTCCTCAATTTTCTTGGAGATCTATTTGATGTAACTCTTTTTTGCGGTGTGTTTGTTGGGATCCGATGAATTGCGAGTTTATGATCAGTTCTATCTATGAATATTATTTGAGTCTTTTTTGAACTCTCTTATGCATGATTGTTATAGCCTCGTATTTCTTCTCCGAAACTTTGGTTTGGTTTGGCCAACTAGATTGTTTTTTCTTGTAATGGGAAGAGGTGCTTTGTGATGGGTTCGATCTTGCGGTGCTCAATCTCAGTGACAGAAAGAGACATGACACGCATGTATCGTTGCCATTAAGGATAAAAAGATGGGGTTTATTCCTACATGAATAGATCTTGTCTACATCATGTCATAGTTCTTATTGCATTGCTCTGTTTCTCCATGAACTTAATACACTAGATGCATGCTGGATAGCGGTCGATGTGTGAAGTAATAGTAGTAGATGCAGAATCGTTTTGGTCTACTAATCTTGGACGTGATGCCTATATACATGATCATTGCCTTGGATATCGTCATAATTATTTGCTCTTCTATCAATTGCCCAACAGTAATTTGATTACCCACCGTATGCTATTTTCTTGAGAGAAGCCTCTAGTGAAATCTACGGCCCCCGGGTCTATTTCCTATCATACTATTTTTAGATCTATTAATCCAAAAATCCAAAAATACCTTGCTGCACTTTTTCTTTATTTATTTTATTTTGTGTTTTTGTTAGATCTATTTATCCAATCTCATACAATTTAATCTATCTCAATACCGAGGAGGGATTGACAACCCCTCTTACTCGTCGGGTGATGACCCACAAGTATAGCGGATCTATCGTAGTCCTTTCGATAAGTAAGAGTGTCAAACCCAACGAGGAGCAGAAGGAAATGACAAGCGGTTTTCAGCAAGGTATTCTCTGCAAGCACTGAAATTATCGGTAACAGATAGTTTGGTAGTATGATAATTCGTAACGGGTAACAATAAATAAGTGTAACAAAGGTGCAGCAAGGTGCCCCAATCCTTTTTATAGCAAAGTATAAGCATGGACACTCTTATATAAAGCAAAGCGCTCCCGAGGACACATGGGAATTATCGTCAAGCTAGTTTTCATCATGCTCATATGATTCGCGTTCGTTACTTTGATAATTTGATATGTGGGTGTACCGGTGCTTGGGTGTTGTCCTTACTTGAACAAGCCTCCCACTTATGATTAACCCCTCTCACAAGCATCTGCAACTACGAAAGAAGAATTAAGATAAATCTAACCATAGCATGAAACACGTGGATCCAAATCAGCCCCTTACGAAGCAACGCATAAACTAGGGTTTAAGCTTCTGTCACTCTAGCAACCCATCATCTACTTATTACTTCCCAATGCCTTCCCCTAGGCCAAAATCATGGTAAAGTGTCATGTAGTCGACGTTCACATAACACCACTAGAGGAAAAGACAACATACATCTCATCAAAATATCGAACGAATACCAAATTCACATGATTACTTATAACAAGACTTCTCCCATGTCCTCAGGAACAAATGTAACTACTCACAAAGCATGTTCATGTTCATGATGAAAGGAATAATAAATGTCATTAAGGATCTGAACATATGATCTTCCACCAAATAAACCAACTAGCATCAAGTACAAGGAGTAATCAACACTACTAGCAACCCACAGGTACCAATCTGAGGTTCTGAGGCAAAGATTGAATACAAGAGATGAACTAGGGTTTGAGAGGAGATGGTGCTGGTGAAGATGTTGATGAAGATTGACCCTCCCATGATGAGAGGATCGTTGGTGATGACGATGGCTTCGATTTGCCCCTCTCGGAGGGAAGTTTCCCTGGCAGAATAGCTCCGCCGGAGCCCTAGATTGCTTTTGCCCAGGTTCCGCCTTGAGATGGCGGCGCTTCGTCCCGAAAGCTTCCTTCCGATTTTTTCTAGGTTAAAACCCTCCATATAGCCGAAGATGGGCACCGGACGATGGCCAGGGGGGCCACAAGCCCTGTGGGCGCGCACTGGGGGGTAGGGCGCGCCCCCAGGCTTGTGGCCACCTGGTGGCTCCCCTTCTGTTGTTTCTTCGCCCAATATTTTATATATATTCCAAAACAATTCTTTGTAAAGTTTCAGGACATTTGGAGTTGTGCAGAATAGGTATATCAGATTTGCTCCTTTTCGGTCCAGAATTCCAGCTGCCGGCATTCTCCCTCTTCATGTAATTCTTGTAAAATAAGAGAGAAAAAACATAAGTATTGTACCATAATGTGAAATAACAACCCATAATGCAGTAAATATCAACATAAAAGCATGATGCAAAATGGACGTATCAACTCCACCAAGCTTAGACCTCGCTTGTCCTCAAGCGAAAGCCGAAATCGATAATCATGACCACATGTTTAGAGATAGAGGTGTCGATAAAATAAAATACGGACATGAGGGCATCATGATCATCATTAGAATAGCAATATATATATATATATTGTCATATAAATTCTCATGCTAAAGTGATAATTCATCACAAGGTAAAGTATAGATCACAAACTTCATTCAAAACCAGCAAACCAGGATCTCGGTCATTGTAACAATTACAATTTATCATAGTATCAGAAAGAGTCTATATAAGAGCTTTTATTGGGCAAGTTCACATACTCAACTATCTTTTAGTCTTTCATAATTGCTAACACTCATGCGATACTTATGATCAAAGCTTCAGTCAAGCACATAGAAATATAGGGGCTCATAATTTCGCCTCCCAACCATTTACCTCAAGGGTAATGTCAACAATAATAACTCATGATCACCTACATCCGAGTGGATATATGTGTCTAGATATTTCCCCAACACATGATGCTTGCCAAAAGAAAAAGGCAAAATAAAGGGAATGGTGAAGATCACCATGACTCTTGCATAAAGGTAAGTACTAAAAGTAAAAGATAGGCCCTTCGCAGAGGGAAACAAAGGTTGTCATGCACTTTTTGTTTGGATGCACAACCCTTTAATGCAAATGAACATCATGTTGTATTGCCCATTGTGATAGCAACCTTTATTATGCAGCCCGTCGCTTTTATTTCTTTACCATCACAAGTTCGTACAACGCTTATTTTCCCACACTAAAAGATCATACATATTTAGAGAGCATTTTTTATTGCTTGCACCGATGACAACTTACTTGAAGGATCTTACTCAACCCATAGGTAGATAGTAGACTCTCATGGCATGAAACTAGGTTTAGGGTTTTGGATGCACAAGTAGTATCTCTACTTGGTGCGGAACTTTTGGCTAGTATAAGGTGGAAGCAAGCTTCACATGTTGGAGGATCCATGACAATATAACTTCTATTTGGATATAAGAGAGCATAACCCATTATGTTGTCTTCCTTGTCCAACATCAACTTATTAGCATATAATATTTAATGAGTGCTCACAATCATGAAAGACGTCCAAGATAATATATTTATATGTGACCTCTCTTTCTTTACCACTTCCTATTAATTGCAACAATGACCAATACCACGTTTGTCTACCTTCAATGGGTTTAATGCATCATACTTTTTATATGTGAAGTCATCACTCTCCATAAGATTATTATATGATCTTTTTATTTCTTTTATTCTTTTTCTTTTCCAAAATCAAAGCAAGAAAGCAAAGCCCTCAACTCAACTAATCTTTATTATATAACTCTCAAACTCGATTACATAGATAGAGCCCAAAGCAAAAACTTAAAGACTAGATCATACTAAATCTTTTATTCTACTAGATAATGATATAACCAAAAGGATCCAACTAAGATAAACGATAATGATAAAGAAGTGATGGTGATACGATACCGGGGCACCTCCCCCAAGCTTGGCACAAGCCAAGGGGAGTGCCCATACACGTGTACTCAAGTCTCTTTCTTCGGAGGTGGTGATGATGAAGTTGATGATGCGTGCAGCTTGTCTTCAGCCTTCCAAGGCATAGGCTCCCCATCATAGAAAGATGAACGGGTCTCCGGAATCCTCAAATCTGCAGCCAAATTCATCCTTTTAAATCTATACTCATACTCACAATTTTGGTTTTGCAGATCATAGATCTGTGCTTGAAGGTGCTCTATCCGCTCATGGAGCTTGAAGATGGCCTCTCCAATATTAGCGGCATCTAGCTTGTGGTCACGGGTGAATTCCGTGATCATGGAGTGGTTGGCATTGAGTCCGCACTCCACCATCCCTTTGCACTTGAAGATCTCTTGCTCCACCTCTTCGAGTCTGGTCTCCACGCTTCCGGTCTTCCTTGGCCCTTGAACTTCCCGGATGTGAAGCACCCCCTCACGCATCTCAATGGCTTGAGGGTGTTTCATCACCTCCTGAAGGTAAGGGTTGATGACCTTCTCAAAGAACTTGTCCTTGGGTGCGCTTGGAGACGACTTGGCGATCTAGATCTGTCAGAAAAATAGCTTGAAACAAAAACAGAGGATATTGTCGTGATACGGTGGTCAAAACCTTTGGGAGGTTATATAATGAATTTTTACCGTGCAAAACAAGTAATCTGATAAAAAATGGAGTCCGGAGGGCACACGAGGTGGCCACAAGCCTGGGAGGCACGCCCAGGGGGGTAGGGCGCGCCCCCACGGCTTGTCGCCTCCTCATGCGCTATTCGGACCACTTCTTATTTTCCAATTTTTTTAAATATTCCAAAACAGAATAAAATTGCTTTTGGAAGACTTTTGGAGTCAGTTTACTTACCGTATCGCATACCTATTCCTTTTCAGGGCTCTGGAGTGTTCTGGAAGGTTTCCTTTATGTACTCCTCCGGTGTTATGGCATGAATAATATTAGTTTCAACATTTATGGGCATACCTAAGATATAATGTTTGATTCTTTGCCCATTCACCACCTTCGGGTTATTGCCTTCAGCATTGTTGATCTTGATGGCACCGGAATGATACACTTCCTCGATAATGTAAGGACCTTTCCATTTAGAGAGAAGTTTTCCTGCAAAAAATCTTAAATGAGAATTGTATAGCAAGACTTGGTCACCTACATTGAATTAACGCTTTTGTATCCTTTTGTCATGCCATCTTTTAACCTTTTCTTTAAACAACTAGGCATTTTCATAGGCTTGGGTTCTCCATTCATCAAGTGAGCTAATGTCAAACAACCTCTTTTCACCGGCAAGTTTAAAATCATAGTTGAGCTCTTTAATTGCCCAATAAGCCTTGTGTTCTAATTCAAGAGGTAAGTGACATGCCTTACCATAAACCATTTTATATGGAGACATACCCATAGGGTTTTTATAAGTAGTTCTATAAGCCCATAATGCATCATCAACTTTCTTAGACCAATTCTTTCGAGATCTATTAATAGTCTTTTGGAAAATTAATTTTATTTCTCTATTACTCAATTCTACTTGACCACTAGACTGAGGATGATATTGAGATGCAATTCTATGGTTAACATCATACTTAGCAAGCAATTTACGGAAAGCACCATGAATAAAATGTGAACCACCATCAGTCATTAAATATCTAGGGACTCCAAACCTCGGGAAAATAACTTCTTTAAGCATTTTAATAGAAGTGTTATGATCAGCACTACTAGTTGGAATTTCTTCTACCCACTTAGTAACGTAATCAACAACAACTAGAATATGAGTATGCCCATTGGAGGAAGAAAAAGGTCCCATATAATCAAATCCCCAAATATCAAATGGTTCAATAACAAGTGAATAATTCATAGGCATTTCCTGACGTCTACTAATGTTACCAATTCTTTGACATTCATCACAAGACAAGACAAACTTACGAGCATCTTTGAAGAGAGTAGGCCAATAAAAATCAGATTGTAATACCTTGTGTGCCGTTTGGTCTCCAGCATGGTGTCCTCCGTAAGGCTCGGAATGACACTTCCTAGGATTTGTTCCTATTCATGCTCAGGTATACAACATCTAATAACACCATCTACTCCTTCTTTATAAAGGTGTGGGTCATCCCATAAGTAATGTCTTAAATCATAGAAGAACTTTTTCTTTTGTTGGTATGTAAAACTAGGTGGTATAAATTTGGCAACAATATAATTAGCATAGTCTGCATACCAAGGAGTATTATGAGAAGCATTTATAGCAGCTAATTGTTCATCAGGGAAGTTATCATCAATAGGTAGTGGGTCATCAAGAATATTTTCTAACCTAGACAAGTTGTGTGCTATGGGGTTCTCAGCCCCTTCCATATCAGTAATATGTAAATCAAATTCTTGTAGCAAGAGAACCCACCTAATAAGTCTAGATTTAGCATCTTTCTTTTCCATAAGGTATTTAATAGTAGCATGATCGGTGTGAACAATTAGTTTGGAATCAACAATATAAGATCTAAATTTATCACAAGCAAACACGACTACTAAAAATTTGTTTTCAGTAGCAGCATAATTTCTTTGAGCATTGTCTAGAGTCTTACTGGCATAATGGATAACATTTAATTTCTTATCAACTCTTTGTCCTAGAACAACACCAACATCATAATCACTAGCATCACACATAATTTCAAAGGGTAGGTTCCAATCAGGTGGTTGAACAATAGGTGCAGAAATTAAGGCTTTCTTAAGTATTTCAAAGGCTTCTAGACAATCATCATCAAAAGCAAATGGAACATCTGTGACGCCCAGATAATTAAGCTACAGTAACCCTTTACTAATCATGCCAGGTCACCACTTTTATTGTTACTAAGTCCCACGCTGATTCAAATCGATTCAAAATTCAAATTTGAAATCAAGTCAAACAATAAAAGTTTTCAAACAGTAAAACTAAAATGTGCTAAATGTGAAAATAAATCCCAAGTAATAATGGTGGAGAAACCACATTTTTATAAAATGTTTAACTGCTCAAAAGTAAATGAAGTAGTAGTTAAAACAATTAATTAAATGCCTTTTGTATTATATAAAATACTAAACTATTTTGTTCTGGGGTAAAACTTTTTATGACAATGGGTTTAGTGGTAATACTAATTTAGGAGTTGAAATTACATTTTACAAAACTAAAATAAATTAAGAACTAAAAGAAAAGAGAAAAGGAAAAGAATAAAAACTAAATTCTACTGTGCACTCAGGCCTACCTGCTACAGTGCGGCCCAACCCACCAAGCCGACGTCTCCCTCTTCTGTTCATGAGGAGCGCGCTGGACGCGCGCGCCGCGTCCATGGCTCGGATCAGCCACGTGCCGGCCATCCGGTGTGTCCCTGTGCTGATATAGGCCACCGTCGACCCCCCTGGGGAACCCTAGCGCCCTCATTATCTTCTCCCTAGTGCCACTTTCTTCCTCCCACGACAAGCCGAGCCGCCGTCGCCATGGTCCTGGTCGAGGTCGTGCCCACCGTCGTCCCTAAGCCGAGCTAAGGTGTCCGTCAGCTCCACCATTGTCCCCCGCGTCGCCTGCGAGGCTGCGACCAACTGTTCATGTTGGGAGCCCCTGCATCGCCGGATCCGCCGTCGTCTTCATCCTTCAGCCACCGGCGCGTTCGCGGTGATTGTCTTCGTTCTGCAGCTCCTAAACTCCTCGAAGAGCCTCCTTGAGCTCCCTTGGTGAGCTCCGTGTCTTCCCCCTCTTTTTTTCATGCTATCCCGACGCCGTAATTGTAGTTTTTGTCGGCCGTATCTCTACGCCGCCGCCATGCTCACCACTGCCGCTATAATCCACCCCGCGTCGAGTTGCTGCTACTACCGTGCTCTGGAGGACTTCACGAAGCTGATGCTCCGAGTAACCCGCTCATTTGTGTACTGTAATGGAAACCCCGCCGCGGCCATGACCTTGTGGTCGCCATGGCCGGAACTCGCCCTACGCGCGCTCGCCCGCGTCCTCTGGACGCACCCGCCTGCACGTAGCCGCGCGCCCTGCGTGCCCCAGACCCGCAACCGCCCACTACCGTGCTGCCTTCTCCTTGCCATTGCTCTGCTTCCGGTGCTACTGCTACTGCTCCCGCCCCTGGCTGCTACTGCTACTGGCACTACTGCTCTTTGCTGCTGCTGCCCATGCTGCCGCCACCGCTGCCTAGCGCTGCCACTCGCTCGCTGCGCCCCTAGCCAGCGCCGTGGCCGTCGGCGCGCCCATGTGCTTGCGTGCTGTGTGTGTGTGTAGAGTGTGGCCGCGCCCACCTCTGCTGCTCTGCTACAGTAACTGAATGTTACTGTAGCAGTAGCTAGCTTTGCTGCTGCTACGTTGACTAACCCTCTGAGCAGTCCCTAAACATCGACTAAACGATGGTTAACATGAGTAAAAATAATATGGTCTGAAAGTACACTTGGCAAACTTCATTTTGTCCCACTGGACCAAATCCATTTGAGGTATGGATTAAATGCAAAGAAAATCACAAATTGCTACGTTCTGTTAACAGAAAAACAGGAAAACAGAAATGCTGCAGTAGCACTTTTTAAACAAAGATTTGAACAAGCAAATGGATGCTAACATAGCTGCGCTTGATACTGTCATGTAGATCACAGAAAATTGGTCAAGATTGATATAAGATACTGCTCCATAGGATGAGTAGAACACTAGCTATAGCCTTTGGAAAACAGCTAAATGATGTTCAAAATTGAGGGATTCTCAGACTTAGCCAAATTTCAGTAAATCCTGAAAATAGCTAAAACTTTGGAAATTCATGGGATAATGACTGTAACCCGGATGAAAATACTTTGTACATGAAAGTTGGTCAGAACGATGAGACGCATCCGAATACGCAGTTCGTTCATCTGCCACACGTCCCTAGCATAGCGAACATGCAACCGTCCCCCTCCAGTCCGTCTGTCCAAAAATGCCAAACACCGGGGATACTTTCCCGGATGTTTCCCCCCTTCGCCAGTATCGCCTACTACCACGTTAGGGCACACCTAGCACCGCTATTTGTCATGTCATGCATCGTTATGCATCTGTTTGCATTATATTCATTGTTTCTTCCCCCTCTTCTCTCCGGTAGACTACGAGGCTGACGCCACTGCTGCCCCGATCGACTACGGTGTTGACGACCCATCCTTCTCTGCAGAGCTTCTAGGCAAGCAAACCCCCCTTGATCAACCAGATATCGCCCACTCTCTTCTCTCTTATTCTTGCATTAGGTTTGCTACTGTTGTTGATTCGCTCCTATTCTGTTGCATAGCCTGTCCTTGTTGCTACAATTGTTGATACCTTTACCTGCTATCCTAAATGCTTAGTATAGGATGCTAGTATTCCATCAGTGGCCCTACATTCTTGTCCGTCTGCCATGCTATACTATCGGGCCGTGATCACTCGGGAGGTGATCACGGGTATATACTATATACATTTGTACATGTTTCAATGTGGTGACTAAGATGGGTCGGCTCATAGAGTACCCGCAAGTGATTCCGATGTGGGGGGCTGAAAGGACAGGTGGTTCCATCAAGGTAGTGGTGGGCCTGCGTTCCCGACGGCCCCCGAGTGTTACTTTGTGGCGGAGCGACAGGGCAGGTTGTGACCACCTAGGAGACAGGTGGGCCTGACCCCTGATCGGTGTCCGCGATTACTTCATAATAACATGCTTAATGAGATTGGGTATTTGATCTGAGTTGGTCGTTGGCCTATACGCACTAACTGCCACGCGGGACAAGATATGGGCAACCGGCGTCGTAGTATCAGTCGAAGCTTTCCGGATGTCAGCGACTGAGCGGCGCGCTGGGTTGGACCGCGTAACGCAACTTCCTTTGTAATGGAGGTTGCTAGGTCTGCTCACCGACCGCGTACGCAACATGCAGGAGTGCAAA
This sequence comes from Thinopyrum elongatum, assembly GCA_011799875.1. Classification (NCBI taxonomy): domain Eukaryota; kingdom Viridiplantae; phylum Streptophyta; class Magnoliopsida; order Poales; family Poaceae; genus Thinopyrum; species Thinopyrum elongatum. Next base: position 344,087,146 of record CM022299.1, on the reverse strand, counting down.
GGGCGATGGGCCCAAGACCCCTGCACGCTTAGGATTTAGATCGACGTGCTGACCTCTCTGTCGAGCCTAGGTAGGGCTACGACGTGTTGATCTTTCGAGGCCGGGCATGACCCAGGAAAGTGTGTTCGGCCAGAGTGATCGAGCGTGTCGGGTTATGTGGTGCACCCCTGCAGGGAAGATTGATCTATTCGAATAGCCATGTCCACGGTAACAGGACGACCCGAAGTTGTATTCCGACCTCATGACAACTAGAACCGGATACTTAATAAAACACACCCAGATAAGTTCCAGAGACAACCCGGTGATCGCTCTCTCACAGGGTGACGAGGAGAGGATCGTCGGGTAGTATTATACTATATGTTGTTACTTGGTGAACTTACCAGCTACTCTCTTCTACATGCTTCAAGATGGAGGCTGCCAGAAGCATAGTCTTTGATAGGACTAGCTATCCCCCTCTTATTCTGGCATTCTGCAGTTCAGTCCACAGATACTACCCATTTCATTGATACCGATGCATATGTAGTGTAGATCCTTGCTTGCGAGTACTTTGGATGAGTACTCATGGTTGCTTTACTCCCCCTTTTCCATTTTTCTCGGATGTCGCAACCAGATGCTGGAGCCCCGGAGCCAGACGCCACCTTCGACGACTCCTACTACACCGAGGGTGCCTACTACTACGTGCAGGCCGCCGACGACCAGGAGTACTTTAGGAGGATCCCAGGCAGGAGACCTGCGCCTCTTCGATCTGTATCCCAGTTTGTGCTAGCCATCTTATGGCACCTTGTTTAACTTATGTCTGTACTCAGATATTGTTGCTTCCGCTGACTCGTTTATGATCGAGCTTATGTATTCGAGCCCTCGAGGCCCCTGGCTTGTAATATGAAGCTTGTATGACTTTAATTTGTGTTTAGAGTTGTGTTGTGATATCTTCCCGTGAGTCCCTGATCTTGATCGTACATGTTTGCATGTATGATTAGTGTACGATTGAATCGGGGATGTCACAAGTTGGTATCAGAGCCGACTGCCTGTAGGAATACCCCTTCCACACTCCTTGGCCGAAGTCGAGTCTAGACATTGCTAAACTTTTACTAACATGGCTGTGTGTCTTACGGGCCCACGTCGCCATTGGGTGGTATTAGGATCTTTTACTCCTCGTCTATACTCTGAGACTCTGATCTCTTTTCTATTCGGGTTAAATGATTTTACTACCTCTGACTCTAGGTTCTCGTAACTACTTCCTCCCAGAGAGCACCTTATTACAGATGATCGCGCACTGCACCAGAAGATTCCGAAGATACTCTACGATGTTCTCTTGAGACTTTGTGCCATCACTTTTGCAATTCCCTTCCATCGATAAACCCCCATGGATAACCACGTACACTTGGCATTCATACAATCATTCCCCGTTGATCTTGTTATTACAAGATACCCCAAAATTCTCTCTATTGTTCCGAGAATACTTTGTGCCTACTGCCTTGCAGTTCTTTGCCACCTGAATACCCCTACGGATACTTCCTCACACTTATCGAGTATCCACTCATCCCCAGTTGTTCATGTGTTTCACAAAAGTCTTTGAAATACTATTCGATCTTCCGAAAATCCTCAGCAGCTTATTGCTCTTGAAATTCTTGTTTGCTTGCATTATGGTTAATCCCATAAGTATAGTAATCTTATTGGCATCCTTTGTCACTATCATTTTGAGTTCATTGATTCAATAAGTCGCGAATGCTTGCAATCCTCAATCAGATCCTAGAATTCATCCTTCCGGCTCATACGTCATTCTGAACATGAGCTGGTTCTCGACTAATCAAATTGCCATCGATTGTACCCCTAAGTTTATTCAACTTATCCATCCTTAATCAGAGCATGTGCTTCTGATCCCTTGATTTGGAAATCATAATTCCTTCGCATTTGAGCTTTGAATTAGTCAGTTGTTTCTATAATCCAATGCCTTTGCATTGTTTCTTCCTCTGATTGTGGCGGTGCTCACATCAGCTCCGTTATGGACCGTCAGGTCCTTTGTTGAATTATTATCCTACGGTGTCGTTCGTATACAAAAACCTCGAGTAGTTCTTTCCCTGATACATAATGCCATTGGTAAATCCTATTCTCTCATTTGGCCAACCATGCTCTGCTTTTGAGCTGGTGATATTTACTCTTGAAGCTTGTGGTATATGTTTCTAAGATGCCCCGATGGGTTGAACCTATGCCTTTTCTAATCCGTGTGAACCCGAAAACTACTACGGGTCATACTCTACTGGTGTTATGTCAGATAAAATTTCAACATTACAACTTCGTCGAAGGCGAGAAGTGAATGAAAGGTTATGCATTAGAGAAGTGGGAGTCGACCTTGAACTTTTTGTTCATGCCCATGGACACGATGTAGATCCTATCATGGACGCTTCTTGTAATAATAACTATTTCCTTGATAATTATCATCTAGTATCTGTGAATTGATCCTTTGCAACCGTGGTTCTGACCATGATTGTTCTTCTTTGATCCCATTTCTCGGAAAAGTTAAAGCACTTGTCTTCTACAGATCAATACGCCTGCCCAACCTCTATTATGATCTACCTTCGAGTATTACCCCTGGTATCTCGAGGATATCATGCCATTGCACTACATCTTATGAACTTTTGATGAAGTACTACCTTTCCCTGTCATTGTCACTTCATGGGTTCTGGGTTGTTTGTCAACCGAGAATACCGATAAGTGAATCGATTCCGCACTCCGATTCAATAACTCTAAGTAATTTTTGTTGCTTACGAGTTTAATAATCCTTCAAGTCATTCCTAGCCTGATCGGCTATATCATTATCATGCTAAATTTTAACTGTGCTACCTGGTCCTTCTTCCCGGAGCACAATTTTCGATGATGAGCTAAGCTTACGTCGATCTTCCTCGCCATATCATTACGCCTCGAACAGCAAGCTTGATTCCAATCTTTCGCTGCATCAGTCCTTTTATTTGATGCAGTCGCTGTTCGACTGCTTCTTCGTGGAGCCTCTCGACAAAATTTGTTGTGATCATCATCAACATTTTGACTCCTTCCAGGATATCAATCTAATTCATGATGATAAGTGCCATCCTCGTCCCTTGGTAATTTGAGTTACCATCGGCAACATCATTACCTTCCTCTCATCACAAACCTGTTCATCTTATGGATGCAATTTGCTATCAAGCTTGTATTATGTTCTACCTTGAAGTATTACTGTCTTTTATGCCAAGGATGTTGTGAGGATTGCTCCACCTCTTAAGAATTCTTGGTATAGTGATACTTCTCACCATCAACATTATAAGTATTGGTTTCTTCTCTAGCTTCAACGGGTTCTACTATTTTTACTTCAATGGGAGGATGATATTTAAACCACTTCTCCTTAGGGAGGTCAACATGAGTAGCAAAAGATTCACAAAAAGAAGCTACTATCTCAGAGTCAAGTCCATATTTAGTGCTAAATTCACGAAAAGCATCGGTATCCATAAAAGATTTAACACAATCAAACTCAAGGTTTATACCTGACTCCTTACCTTCATCGAGCTCCCAATCTTCAGAGTTGCGTTTAATTCTTTCCAAAAGATCCCATCTGAATTCAATAGTTTTCTTCATAAAAGAACCAGTACAAGAAGTATCGAGCATGGATTGATCATTACGAGAAAGCCGAGCATAAAAATTCTGAATAATAATTTCTCTTGAGAGCTCATGATTGGGGCATGAATATGACATTGACTTAAGCCTCCCCCAAGCTTGAGCGATACTTTCTCCTTCACGAGGCCAAAAATTATATATATAATTCCGATCACGATGAACCAGGTGCATAGGATAAAACTTCTGATGAAATTCCAATTTCAATCGGTTGTAATTCCAAGCCCCAATATCATCACATAGCCTATACCATGTCAATGCCTTTCTCTTCAAAGATAAAGGGAAGACCTTCTTCTTGACTTCATCTCTGTGCAAACCTGTAAGCTTAAATAATCCACAAATTTCATCCACATATATAAGGTGCAAGTCAGGATGTTTCGTTCCATCTCCTTCATAAGGATTAGCTAGCAGTTTCTCTATCATACCCGAAGGAATTTCATAATAAGTATTTTCAGTAGGTGTAGTAGGTTGAGGGACAACTCTTTGTGCCTCTGGTCGAGGTGAAGATAGCCCGAACAAGGCCCTCAAAGGATTATTTTCCATAGTGACAAGTGACAATAAATTCCAGCACACAATATAAATTTTTCCTTACCAAATTCCACTCACCAAAGGCGCTTCACTCCCTGGCAACGGCGCCAGAAAAGAGTCTTGATGATCCACATGTATAGGGGATCTATCATAGTCATTTCGATAAGTAAGAGTGTCGAACCCAACGAGGAGCAGAAGGAAATGACAAGCGGTTTTCAGCAAGGTATTCTCTGCAAGCACTGAAATTATCGGTAACAGATAGTTTGGTAGTATGATAATTCTTAACAGGTAACAAGTAATAAGTGTAACAAAGGTGCAGCAAGGCGGCCCAATCCTTTTTGTAGGAAAGGATAAGCCTGGACAAACTCTTATGTAAAGCAAAGCGCTCCCGAGGACACATGGGAATTATCGTCAAGCTAGTTTTCATCATGCTCATATGATTCGCGTTCGTTACTTTGATAATTTGATATGTGAGTGGATCGGTGCTTGTGTGTTGTCCTTACTTGGACAATCCTCCCACTTATTAGTAACCCCTCTCGCAAGCATCTGCAACTACGAAAGAAGAATTAAGATAAATCTAACCATAGCATGAAACATGTGGATCCAAATCAGCCCCCTTACGAAGCAATGCATAAACTAGGGTTTAAGCTTCTGTCACTCTAGCAACCCATCATCTACTTATTACTTCTCAATGTCTTCCCCTAGGCCCAAATCATGGTGAAGTGTCATGTAGTCGACGTTCACATAACACCACTAGAGGAAAGACAACATACATCTCATCAAAATATCGAACGAATACCAAATTCACATGATTACTTATAACAAGACTTCTCCCATGTCCTCAGGAACGAACATAACTACTCACAAAGCATGTTCATGTTCATGATCATAGGGGTAATAAATGTCATTAAGGATCTGAACATATGATCTTCCACCAAATAAACCAACTAGCATCAACTATAAGGAGTAATCAACACTACTAGCAACCCACAGATACTAATCTGAGGTTCTGAGGCAAAGATTGAATACAAGAGATGAACCAGGGTTTGAGAGGAGATGGTGCTAGTGAAGATGTTGATGAAGATTGACCCTCCCATGATGAGAGGATCATTGGTGATGATGATGGCTTCGATTTCCCCCTCTCGGAGGGAAGTTTCCCCGACAGAATAGCTCCGCCAGAGCCCTAGATTGCTTCTGCCCAGGTTCCACCTCGAGACAACGGCGCTTCGTCTGAAAGCTTCCTTCTGATTTTTTCTAGGTCAAAACCCTCCATATAGCAGAAGATGGGCATCGGACAATGGCCAGGGGGCCCATAAGCCCTAGGGGCGCACCCTGGGGGGTAGGGCGCGCCCCCAGGCTTGTGGCCATCTGATGGGTCCCCTTCTATTGTTTCTTCGCCCAATATTTTTTATATATTCCAAAACAATTCTCCGTAAAGTTTCAGGACATTCGAAGTTGTGCAGAATAGGTATCTCAGATTTGCTCCTTTCCGGTCCAGAATTCCAGCTGCCGGCATTCTCCCTCTTCATGTAATTCTTGTAAAATAAGAGTGAAAAGGCATAAGTATTGTGCCATAATGTGGAATAATAGCCCATAATGCAATAAATATCAACATAAAAGCATGATGCAAAATGGACGTATCACTGGGTTGCAAGTTTTTGTTATTTGTGTGAAGGTGCTGCTTACATAGTTTGGGTGGATCCTCCTACTGGATTGATGCCTTGGTTTCATAACTGAGGGAAATACTTACTGTTGCTGTGCTGCATCATCCCTTCCTCTGTGGGGAAAATACGAACGCAGATACAAGCAATAAGCAGTACCTGTGGGTTGCTAGTAGTGTTGATTACTCCTTGTAGTTGATGCTAGTTGGTTTATTTGGTGGAAGATCATATGTTCAGATCCTTAATGATATTTATTACCCCTCTGATCATGAACATGAACATACCTTGTGAGTAGTTACTTTTGTTCCTGAGGACATGGGAGAAGTCTTGTTATAAGCAATCATGTGAATTTGGTATTCGTTTGATATTATGATGAGATGTATGTTGTCTTTCATCTAGTGGTGTTATTTGAACGTCGACTACATGATACTTCACCTTGGTTTGGGCCTAGGGGAAGGCATTGGGAAGTAATAAGTAGATGATGGTTTGCTAGAGTGATAGAAGATTAAACCCTAGTTTATGCGTTGCTTCGTAAGGGGCTGATTTGGATCCACATGTTTAATGCTATGGTTAGATTTATCTTAATTCTTCTTTCGTAGTTGCGGATGCTTGTAAGAGGGGTTAATCATAAGTGTGAGGTTTGTCCAAGTAAGGACAGCACCCAAGCACCGGTCCACCCACATATCAAATTATCAAAGTGGCAAACGCGAATCATATGAGCATGATGAAGACTAACTTGATGATAATTCCCATGTGTCCTCGGGGGCGTTTTGCTTTATATAAGAGTTCGTCTAGGCTTGTACTTTGCTACAAAAGGGATTTGGCCACCTTGCCGCACCTTTGCTACACTTGTTACTTGTTACCCGTTACGAATTATCTTACTACCAAACTATGTATTACCGATAATTTCAGTGCTTGCTGAAAATACCTTGCTGAAAACCGCTTGTCATTTCCTTCTGCTCCTTGTTGGGTTCGACACTCTTACTTATCGAAAGGACTATGATAGATCCCCTATACTTGTGGGTCATCAAAGGTGTAGGTAAACATGCTTCCATGGTTAAAACTCAATTAGAACAAGTTGCTAAATCTCAAAATGAATTGCTTAATGAGATGAATAATAATATGAATGATCATGCTGTTAGAGTAATGGCTAGAGGAGGTAGTATGACTCAGGAGCCACTTTATCCTGAAGGTCACCCTAAAAGAATTGAACAAGACTCTCAAAGAATTAATGTTGATGCACCTAGTCCTTCTAAAAAGAAAAAGAAAAATGATAGGACTTTGCATACTTCTAGTGAACCAGAGGTAGATAAACCTTCGGAAGATAGTAATGATGTTTCTATTTCTGATGTTAAGACACAATCTGGTAATGAACATTCACCTAGTTATAATGATAACGATGATGTTCATGAGGAAGCTCAACCAGACAACACTAAAGAACCTGATAATGATGTTGAAGTAGAAACTGTTGTTGATCTTGATAACCCACCTCCTAAAAATAAACGTTATGATAAAAGAGACTTTGTTGCTAGAAAACATGGCAAAGAAAGAGAGCCATGGGTTCAGAAACCCATGCCCTTTCCTCATAAACCATCTAAGAATAAGGATGAGGAAGAGTTTGAACGCTTTGCTGAAATGCTTAGGCCAGTCTTTTTGCGTACTCGTATGTCTGATATTTTGAATATGGCCCCTTATGCTAAGTATATGAAGGACATTGTTACTAATAAAAGAAAGATACCTGAAGATGAAATCTCCACCATGCTTGCTAATTATTCTTTTACGGATGGAGTGCCTAAGAAACTAGGAGATCCAGGAATACCAACTATACCATGCTCCATTAAAAGAAGTTATGTCAAAACTGCTTTATGTGATTTGGGAGCTGATGTTTGTGTTATGCCTTTCTCTCTATATAAAAGACTTGATTTGAATAAACTCACACCTACTAAAATATCATTGTAAATGGCTGACAAATCAACTGTCATACCTATCGGTGTTTGTGAGGATGTGCCCGTTGTAGTTGCAAATGTTACTATCTTAACAAACTTTGTTATACTTGATATGCCCGAGGACGACAACATGTTGATTATCCTTGGTAGACCCTTTTTGAATACTGCAGGGGCTGTTATCGATTACAACAAAAGTAAGGTCACTTTTCATATCTATGATAATGAGCATACGGTGCACTTTCCGAAGAGGCAATTTCAAGTGAATGGTATTAATGTTATTGAAAAGACTCCGACAATTACTATTGAAAGTTTTCAACTCCCTCTTCCTACTGTTAAAAAGAAATATGAAACACTTATTATTGGGGAGATGCATATCCTCGTTGAGGTAACCTAGTGTTATACGAATATTCTTCGGTTTCATGTTACTCGGTAATAGTTTGTTAATAAGACTTGATCAACCTTATTAATGGATTCTTTTTAGGGGCATGTGTGGTTGATGAATTTAGTAAGAAAAATCTTCTGTACTGACTTTTTGCTCTCTGTTATTTTTAGTTAAATGCAATAAAGTGCCATGATTATCCTATTTCCTGAATTATCCGTGCAATAAAAAATAGCCCAAAAATGAAAGTGCTCAGAATGATGTGAAATTTTAACATGAATTTTTATAGAATATTTAAGAATTTCTGGCACTGAAAACATCCCAGGTGAAAGAACATGTGCTGCCCCATGTTTGTTTTTGGTAATTGATGACAATCTCTATGGACTAATGTTTGCCTTGAGTTATATTTGAAGGGTCTGTCCATAGGCATTGCTTGAAGACCATTTGTTGGTCTCAAGGTTATTAGAAGAAGAATATGTGTTGACGAAGGTGCTATTCAAGGTTTTATCCAAAGATTGGTCACGTGAGAGATGAGCCTATTGCAAGCATGTCTTGAAGAAGAAGATTGTGCGAACATTCATGTTTACCTTCAAGACATCATCTTAATGAAGAGAGTTGGAAAGATTCAAGGTTGATCAAGACTAAGTACAAAGAGTGATTCAAGTTTATCAACACACAAAGCATAGAAGATGTACCAAGCGGGGTCAAGTGATCTCATGGTATGGTAAGCATTGTCCATTACGCTTTGTGTACTAACCCGTGGTCTATGTGAGAGTTGTTTGTGGGGTTAGGTATGTTTCCGTGGTCGTGCAGCAAAAGGAAGATATCGCATATCCCATGGAGGATGATATCAAGTGGTGATCGTCATCAAGGGTGCGGTGTGCAAGTTCAAGTGAAGCAGCACGAAGAGATCACATGCTTGAAGCTTGCCGTCCATTATGGTGATAATGGACATGTGAAGATGTGCCAAACAGAGGTTCACCCATACTGGAGTATGGGGGAGCAATCTACTAGTCTTCATCGAGCAGGCGCAATCAAGAAAGGTGGTCCATCTTGAGGAGGACAAGATCGTCATCATCTAGCTCAATTGGACTATGCGTAAGGAAAATGTTTGACCTTGATAGTGTTTTCTATTTTGCCGGTCCCATGGTGGTAGTTGGGAGACCGGGTTATAGGATCTTTAGCCGTACTATCAAGGGGGGCTCTCGAGTGAGTAGCTTGATCGTATCGTTCAGTGAGATCTCAAACCATTGCATTCTTGGCATCATCATCTTTCTTGGTTCTTGTCTGGCTTTTCAATTTGTGAGTTTAGCAGCTTTTGGTCTTCATCGTGATAAGCTCAAGCTCATCGAAAACGGATTTCATATGCATCATATTTGTGTTTTCGGTGTTGGAGTTTTTGCCGAATATGACTTGGGAAGGTCATCTTCCATATCCTAGTGGCATTTATTCTCCATTGCTTGTTCTTAATTTAGCCAATCGCTTTTGGATAGCTCTTGTCGTCCTCTATGCAGCAAGCTTGAGTTTGCTCAATTCGGAGCTCGTATGCGAAAGTTATGGCTATTTTGATCTTACCTGTTTTTCTTAGACCGGTTGTACCGCTTCTTACACCGGTTGTACTGGTTGACCGGTACTACCGGTGTTTGGGGCTGTTGTACCACTCCAGACTTGGTCCGATGGTTGTACCGGCCCTATACCGCTCTACCACCGGACTGGGTTCTGTTGTGGAGCGGTTCTTGGGCGGTTGTGGGTCGGTTGTACCAGTTAGTTCCAGTTTAACCAGTACTACCCATGCCCCAGGCGGTTGTACCGCTTAGTGATTTTCCTACAGGTAGGTTTTTTCTCTGCTTTGACTGGTTGTACCGGTACTTACACCGGTTGTATCGGTCCTATAGTTTTCTGCACATAACGGGCAGATTCGTGGGGACCTATAAAAGGGAGTCTTCTTCCCCATTGGACCCCACCCCTTGAGCTCGTGTTCTTCCCCCATTGTTGACCTCCTTCGAGCTTGCTATCTCTCAATCCCTCCAATGATTCTTGCTAGTTCTTGAGGGAAAAGAGAGAGGAGATCTAGATCTACGTTTCCACCAATCACTTTCTCCTCTATGTGAGGGGAACCCCTTGGATCTAGATCTTGGAGTTCTTGGTGTTATCCTTCTTGTTCTTCCTATCATATTCCTCCATAGCTTTCGTTGCTTTGGTGGGATTTGAGAGTGAGGGACTTGGGCACTCCGTGTGCCCTTCCCATTGCATTTGGTGCATAGGTTTGAGTTCTCCACGGTGATATGTGGAAGTGAAGTTTGAGAGCTTATTACTCTTGGGTGCTTGGTACGCTAGAGCTTGTTCCTCTTGCGTGCTTGGGCGCCCTAGACGGTTGGATGTGCTTTGGAGCTCAATCATTGTCGTGTAAAGCTCCGCGCAAGTGTCGAGGTGTCCAATTAGGTTGTGGAGATTGCCCCGAGCAATTTGTATGGGTTCCGGTGACCGCCCCCCAAGGGTTGCCAAAGTGTACAGGTTCGATGACCGCCCTCAAGGGTTGCCAGTTGTACGGGTTCGGTGACCGCCCTCAAGGGTCCCTTAGTGGAATCACGGCATCTTGCATTGTGCGAGGGCGTGAGGAGATTACGGTGGCCCTAGTGGCTTCTTGGGGAGCATTGTGCCTCCACACCGCTCCAAACAGAGATTAGCATCCACAAGGGTGTGAACTTCGGGATACATCATCGTCTCCGCGTGCCTCGGTTATCTCTTACCCAAGCCCTTTACTTATGCACTTTACTTTGTGATAGCCATATTGTTTCTTGTTATATATCTTGCTATCACTTAGTTGTTTATCTTGCTTAGCATAAGTTGTCGGTGCACATAGGTGAGCCTAGTTGTTTTAGGTTTTGTGCTTGACAAATTAAACGCTAGTTTTATTCCGCATTTGTTCAAGCCTAAACCGTAATTATTTTAAAGCGCCTATTCACCCCCCTCTAGGCGACATCCACGATCTTACACGAGGGGGATGCCCTAGGTGCCCACGAGGCACCAGGGCGCGCCCACCCCCTAGGCGCGCCCTGGTGGCTGGTGGGCCCCATAGGGACCCCCTCGCTTATTCCTTTAGCTCACTTCATCTCTCACCTTTAGAAAAAAATCCTGGTAGCTCTCTCTCTCGCGCGTTCTTGCTCCCAAACCTGGAATTTTTGATCTCTTTGCTCAGAAATCCATTTTCGAAACTGTTTTGGGGGATTGCTACTTGGTATGTGAATCCTCCATTGCTCCAATTAGTTTTTGTTTTAGTGGATTATTTTTTGCATAATTACCTGCTCTTGGTGTTATTGAAAATGAGCTTTCATGTTGAATTCTTTGAGTTCCAAGTAGTTTGAATGCTTGATATAGCCTCTAGACATTTATATGAGTAGTTGCTATCAATCTTGTGAAGTTTTATTGATATCATTTTGTGACCCAAAATTTTTAGAAAAATTGTTCGCAGACAAAATGAACTTCTTTAGAAGGAGTTCTTCGAGGAGGAGGTCCTCGGAGGGGTCGCCGAGTGAGAGCTCGATACGACATGCCTATGTTTAACCAAGGGCAAGCTTGGTGCGGGCTACCGATATCAAATCATGTCGCTGGCCATGCGATGAATTCATGATAGGTGCTGGTATCAAGGAGGAATTCGATCAATATATTCATAACACTGAGCTCGCCCCTTTCCTCGCAGATAAGTGTATTCAACACTATAACCTCACTCAGTCGTTCACCAAAAAGTTCGAATACCACTCTCATGATTCTAAAGTATTATTTCACCTTTATGATAGAGCTTATGGTATGCCTCTAGAAGAATTCTATGATGCATGCAAAATTTCATATTGGGCTTCACTAGACGAACAACCAAAATCTGATTATGAAATGTTCTTGAGTAGCCTCTGCAGTGGCGAGGATAGAGGAGTCACACATGCTAGAATAAAAAGTATTTAGTTTCCCTCTATTCGTTACTTTGCGTCGTTTAATGGTAAATGCATCGCTGGTAAACAAGACTGTAGAGCACTTTGTGCCCCTGACTTGAGCATTATTCATACGACTTTAATGGGCCATAAACTATATAATCTTGGGGCAATTGTTGCGCGGAGGCTGCAACGCAATGCTGATAGTGGTCATTTATATGGGGGCATTTACGCCTCTCACGTAGCTGCAAAACTAGGAGTCTCACCTAGGCCCAATGATCCTATATTACCTGATAAATACTTAGACTTTGATGAAATGCGGTGTCATGTTTTATTAAGGATGGGGCTACGAACTATGATTAAAATTTAATGTTTGATAGAAAGCATGTTGTACCTGTTATTTTGCCTGTGCCTGCTCTCTTTGATTTTCAGAGTAAACAAAGATATTATATATATGAGAACGAGGCACGTGAGTACAATGCATTAGCAGAAGTCGTTCGCCTGGCAGAGGAGGAGGCATGGATAGCCTCCACGAGCTACCACTTAGATTATTACCCAGACCAGCGATGGTGATCACCAAGCTAGGCAAAAGCCTAGGCTTGGGGGAGTACGTATCTCTCACCGACATTACATTCATGTACACACAATTCATTCCAGTTGTCGGTGTTCATCCTCTTTCATTGTATAATCCATTTTAGTTTTATTCTCTTGCTTTCTTCTTGTGTGTTTGAAAAACTTTGAGAAAATCCAAAATATTTCTCGCTTCTTTTCGTTTTTTCTTCCTAGTTTAATTTAGTTGTAGTATTAAAAGAAAATCCAAAAATATTTCCTGTTTCTTATTTTGCTTGTTGGGATCTTTCCCGTGTAAATAGTTTTTCTCATTTTTGTTTTCTTTCGTTAATTTACTTTCTTCTGGAAAACTAAAAACTCCAAAAATATTTCAGTGCGTTTCTCTGAATTCTTTTCTTTTTATTGAGTCGTACTAGGGAGAAGACCACGATGAAAATGTTGAGTGGCTCTCATATGTATTATTGTTGATCTAACAAAGAGCCCATATTACTTTGTCTTCTACTTTGAATAAAATGTTTGCATATTCTAGCTTAGTCCATGGTACTCTTGCACTATTATTATTTCCATATCGTTCAGTCGTGCAAGTGGAAGGCTATAATGACGATATTTGATGAAGTGACCGTGGCAAGGAAAACCGGATATGAACTCAACTTGTTTTTGTTTTTGTAAATATGTTAATGTTAATATCCTACTCATGCTAGTATTCAATGTTAATTATTCACAATGCATGATTATGACCGTTTTCGCTCTCTAGTTGGTCGCTTCTCAACCTATTTGCTAGCCTTCGCCTATACTAATCGGGAATACTGCTTGTGCATCCAAAACACTAAACCAAAGTTATTCCAGATGAGTCCACTATATCTACCTATATGCGGTATTACTCTGCCGTTCCAAGTAAATTTGCATGTGCCAACTCTAAATATTCAAATGAACATTTGTTTTGTGTGCCAGGACCACTCATGAAGCAACAGGGGGTGGTCAGTATCTTCCATGCTAAGTGGGTTATTCTCATGATGAGTGTTTATTCACTTGTCCTTGCACGAGAGGGGCTGGTAATCGGGATGCCCAGTCCCATGATTAAAATTATAAAACAATAAAACAAACTCCCCCGGAAAGTTGTTGGTATGGAGGGAACCCGAGGATTCAGCTAGCCATGGCTTGTGTTTGTTGGTGGAGGGGAGTAAACTTTACTTTACCGCTTGGGAACCACCGCTAATGTGTTTAGCATGGAAGATATTGAAAACTCTCGATCGTGACGTTGACAGGAAAGGCATACCTCCCAAAATTATATTTATCTCTGATTTAAGATTTGAGCTCTGGCACCTCTGCAAATCCCTGCTTCCCTCTGCGAAGGGCATATCTATTTACTTTTATGTTATTTTACATTTATTGTTGAGTCATCACCTTCTCAAACAAGCACCAGTCCCGAGAGCACTATTGTCATTCTAATGCATTGTGTATAGTTAATATTGTGTGCATCATGACTGGATCTCTTCTACCATGAATTACAATGTTTAGTCGCTGCTTGAACTTTGGAGGTGCTCTGCATTTATGTTTTGCGGTCTCAGATAGGGCTAGCGAGATACCATGATGTCATCTTATATCATGATTGTTTTGACAAAGTGTTGGCATTTGAGATATTTTATTATTGCTCGCTAGTTGATTATGCCATTGATATGAGTGAATGAAGTTTCTAAGAGTTATCGTTTGCATGGTTAGTGTCGGTGTCAAAACCGACGGATCTCGGGTAGGGGGTCCCGAACTGTGGATCTTAGGTCGATGGGGAACAGTAGACGTGGGACATGATATTTACCCAGGTTCGGGCCCTCTCTAAGAGGTAAAACCCTACGTCCTGCTTGATTATGTTGCTTGTGTATATGGGGGTTACAGAGTAGATCTACCACGAGATCAGACGAGCTAAACCCTAACTAGTAGGATGGCGATTGTTCTTCTAGCCTCTACAGACTAAATCCCCTGGTTTATATAGACACCAGGGGTACTAGGGTTTACATATAGTTGGTTACACCAAGGGAACTCCGGATCTTCCATCCTGACTTGGAGCACACACCAAGGCACAAAAGGTCTTCGGTCCGGACACAATGCGGCCCAATAATCCGACCCATGAGGGATAGGCCGGCCACCCGAGGACCCCCTAGTCCAGGACTCCCTCAGTAGCCCCCGAACTAGCCTTCAACGCCGGCTTCCTGTAACTCCCATGACTGCAGACTCCGGCTTGCAGGCGAGTTCCCTTTTCTTCTGAGTATTTGGAATAACCTTCTCCAGTTAAGTCTTTAAACAGTGCTTGATCCAGTTCGGCCATGCGTCGGGCCATATCCGGATGCCAAACTATCAATTTTACTTAGCCTTGAAGGCCAACCGTTCTAATGTGAACAGTATTTTTGGCTGACAACTTTCGATGAAGGGTCACGGCCGATCACTAACATCAAACCATTATGAGGACTCGATGAGCGGCTTGAGGCATCCCCTCCATCGACACGTTCCATCGAGGTGGAGATCGTGTTCCGTTCTTTATGGGATTTGATCAATGATACCCTATATCCACCCGCGCATGACGCCTCGGGTATACCGGGAAGTGGCGAGGCCAACGACATGTTTAAACGACTCCTGGTATCCTGACTGCTTATAAAAAGAAAACAACCACAGTTATCCCCGTACGCCTTCTTCTTCCTCTCACCACAACCTTTCCCAATCCACAGAGCTCAAGCGCCCCATTCCAACTTTCCTCAAGGACCTCCCCTCGAGCTCAGCAATGGCCGGATCTAGAGCGAGGGGCAAATGGGAGGTCTCGTGTGTCACCAACAAGGACATCGAGGACCTGAAGCGAGTGGGCTACCTCTTGCCCAATATTGCTCACCAAGCCCCCGAGGAGGGTCAAGTCATGACGACGCCCCGCGCCGGTGAGCGGGTGGTGTTCATTCCCCATTTTATCCGAGGACTAGGCTTCCCCCTCCACCCGTTCGTTCAGGGACTAATGTTCTACTACGGGCTCGACTTCCACGACCTGGCTCCGAAATCCTTCCTCCACATATCGACCTTCATCATCATTTGCGAGGCCTTTCTTCGGGTCCAGCCACACTTTGGCCTCTGGCTGAAGGTGTTCAACGTCAAGCCAAAGATCGTTGACGGCCAGCATGCAGACTGCGGGGGTGCTATGGTGAGCAAACTCACCCGTCTTGGGTGGCCGGAGGGCGTGTTCATAGACACGGTCAAGATCTAGCAAAAGGAATGGTTCTATATTACATAGCCCCGTGACGCAACCTGGGCAGCTGCTCCAGAATTCAGATCCGGACCCCCTGCGAGGTTAACCTCATGGACCAAGAAAGGCCTCGACTGGGGGTCCACCACCAAGGTGGAGGTGCTGCAAAAACGCGTCTCCAATTTGATAAAGGCGGGGCTACTCTGACCAATGTGGTCCAGATCATGCTCCGCCGCAACCTCCTGCCTTGCCAACATCGAGCCGCCCACATGTGGACGTGGAAGCCCGACGACCCCAGCACCATGTAGCACCTCTATGGCACCACCCGTGAGAAGTTGTGGAAAGCGATGTTCAAGACACAGAAGGCGTGGCCGGCTGAGAAGGAGGACATCGGCCTCGGCGACAAGAATCCCCCTAAGGAGGTAATGTAGATTTTTCCGCTTTATGTTCGGATGCTTGTGTTCCTGCTATGGTCCCTGACCCTTTTGCCTGGTTCAAGAGGGTCGTGAAGATAAGCAGTCTAGCCCTGCTGCCCGAACACCCCAGGTTGGCTTAGCTAGAGGAGATGCTGACCGTGGCGCCTTACCAGGCACGTGAGAAAAAGGAGAAGAAGAAGGCGAACCCCGTGAGGGAGGCCAGGGAGGGTCTCCGCCCATGAGTCCCTCCGGACACCAAGTCCGGGGACCCCCATGCCTCCTCCGCACATGAGGGGGAGCAGGAAGAAGAGGAGGAAGAAGAGAGTGACTCCTCCCGTACCAGGAAGAGAGCGGCGTCGGCCGAAGCCGAAGGGGAGAATCCTTCCCCCGCTCCGAAGAAGAGGAGCAGGGGAAAATTGGCCCTGTTCGACGATAGTTCGGACTTCGATGAGGAGTCCGCCGCCTCCGAAAGGGTTCCGGAGAGGGTTCCCAAGGTAAAGCCCCGTGCTGAAAGGTGAGAATCCGAAGATTATACGGGTGTCGGTTTTACTTACCCATTACTAAAAATATATGTGTGCTCTTATATTGCAGCCCACCGCGTGATCTCCCCACCGACCAGATCTCGGAGGGCACTTCTTCGCCAACCGACCTGGTGGAGAGTGGAGGCGCATCCCACTATGTGCCTCCTCCGATCATCGGAGAGACCGGGGAGGTGCTGTCCCAAAGGACCCCACCCGTGCCAAACACGGGGGGTGATGGCGACATTGACATGGCCGAAGCTAACGCTTCGGCCGCCGAAGACCAGGAGAAGGGGCTCGGGCAAGATGAGCCCTCTCAAAAGATGGGTTCGGGGCCTCCATAGCCCTTCGAAGCGTCATAGCCGGCTCCCTCTGAAGGGGGAGCCGGTGTCCCATCGCCAGTGCCGAACACCGGGGGCTGAGTCGAGGCCGAGTGGCCGGACATGATGGAGGAGGCCATGAACAGCTCCTCCATAGTCGTGGAACACCGCACCCTGATGGGTGCGGTTTTGCGAAGCGTTCGGTCCATTAACATCAGACTGAAAGATGCTTTTAGTGGCCTCTTAACAGGCTTTGAGGTAAACAAAGTATTGCATTTTTTTTGTAAAGAGTATTTTTTGTAAGTAAAAGTTAAGCAATCCTTATATGTAGCAGCCCCCGAGACTCTGGCAGGTTGTGAAAGAACCTGGCAGAGGATCGAAAATCATGAGGGCAGTGGCCGAAGTGTCATGTTGGCTTTATTTTTGCAGGCTTCAGCGTTGGCAGCTACTGCCAATGCTGCAGAGTTGGTTGTGATAAATCAGAAGCTGAAGAGTTCCGATGAAGAGCTCAATCTCATCAACAAATGGTTTGACGAGGAACAAGGTTAATCTTTTCAAAAACATAGTTTTTGCATGTTGTATGTTAGGTAGAGTGTTCGGGATGATCCCTGAGCAAGAAAATGATTGCAGCTGTTGCCGCGGAAGTCGAGAGCCTCAAGGCCGAGCTGCAGAAGGCCAAAACCGAAGCAGCCGAATAGAAGGCAGTGGTCGAACAGGTGGCTGCCGAACTCGTGTTGGTGAAAACCGAATGCGAGAAGCATGAAGCCAGGGTGGTTGAAGTGCAACAAGAGCTCAAGGATGCCATCACAAAATGTGAGGACCTTGAGCAAAATAATAAGAATCACGCCACCGAGCTGGCGAATATGAAGACGAAGATCCAAGAGGCGCGGTCGGAGACACGGTGCGCCCAGGAGGAGCTCCGGCAAGTAAAGCAAATTGCAAATGGTAAGCAGTACTTACTGCAGAGTGTCTTTGGCGGCCAAAGATTCAAGTTGCTGACCCAGGTCTGGCGTTCCGTAGGCGCATTGGCGGAGCTCCTGAGGAGTGCGGCTGACGCAGCGAGGCACTATGCAGCTCGGGAGGGTGACACTGATCTAAGGCTATTTTGGGCGCAGTTCTAGGAGCCCGAGTACCCTCCCCTCCTTGTCAATCAGATGAAACAAATGATGGAGCTGCACTGCATGGCGGAGCCGGCCATGAAGGATCTTTGTGTTTGGCTGTGGCCTTCCGAACCCATATCGAGCAGCTATTTCAGTCTTGTGGCGAAGCTGTGTGACTCGGCTACCTGTGTTGAGGCTGTGAAGTGCTCGGTGTGCATTGAGGGGGCTCGGATGGCGTTCTCGAAGACCATGGTGCATTGGCCGAGGATCAAGCCCATCGAGATGGCCACCGGTTCGCCTCCAATGGGAAAGGAGCACAGGTGCCCAGAGCAGTACTTCTCCGTCGTGATGGATGGTGCCCGGGCAGTAGAGGCGCAGTGTTCAAAGGATGTACTCCTTGAGTAATTGTGTCGTGATGTATAAACTTGTGATGAAACCTTATGCTTTATGATGCAATGGTATTTTGTATGGGTTATCATACTTGTATGTTTTTGTGTTAATTTTGACTCTTGTGCAGCCGTTTCACTCTGAAAGTTACCAGTCGTCAGCTTCAACCCCCACGTAGATGCTACGAGGGGTGTTCCATCCTCCGCACTATAGCCCTTAGCCGACGTCTCGGTGCCCGGAGGTGGTAGTGTAGGAGAGGAACAAGGCAATCAGACTATGCGGCTTTATTACTTTCACTTAGCCATAGGAGCTTGACTGTGGGGGCTGGTGAACAACCCCTAGTGTGGTGAGATGTTAGGCGAACCCGAGGGCCGGTCATCAACCACTTGATTTGTTCGAAGACAAATCCTTCGTAGTACATGGGACAATCACTAACGATTTTTAGTTTTAAGACCAGTCATCGGATCGCTGACCAGTTCTCGCATATTATGACAGTCAGTTTTCGCCTTTCTCCACTGAGGTACTTGACCGAACTAGGCAGAAGTACAATCTCAGTGGTTCTCCCTTTACCTTCTTAGCTGAACGTGCGGAACGTAAGTAGGTAAATACAGGAGCAAGGCAACCCAACTATTGACCCAAGACATAATTCGGAACCGGTGCATATAATGCAATATCCGAGACGCCGAACACAGTGAAAAGAAAAGGTGTTGTTCTTTAATGTATAGGGCGAGCGTCTAGGCCAAGACCCCGGTCTAATAACCGGTACATACATGAGATCCAAAGTGTATCACACTTGATTGAGGCAGATTCGAAGAGCGAGAAGGAACAAGGAAAGGTACAACATGGACAACTGTAAAGGAACCGTAAAAAGGTTTGCTTTATTTCCAATAAGCTCATGACGTCTAGCCGTACAATTCGAACTGCCGAACAAGACCTCGGATTGGGATACATTGTAAAAACGAGAAAGATAAATTTATAGATGAAAGGTTTATGTAGGGCCTTGATGTGTGGGTTAACACCCGAACTGTGCCCTACTACACGTCTGCGCCTTTGCTTCTGTTAGGAGGAACAACTTCATTGGGTGGCTGTCCGATGACGGGTTCTTGACAAGGAGTTTGTGGGGCTTGATGCCAGATAGGTCCTAGATGGTACCTGTTCGTCATCCGAAGACGCATTGTTCCATGGTGCGGTCGAAACCGAACTCTTGGTTGAAGCCCCATAGCTGCCCATGGTATTGTGAGCGCGAAGTTATGATATCAAGGCACATAGTGTGCTGCTGAGTGGGCTTGCCATGGGGGGCGTATCCCTATGCACGTCTAACGCAGGGAGGCCCCTTGGCTAGATATAGGGCCCGCACACGCTTATTTATCTCTTGCGCCTTGATGGCGAGCTAAACTTTTGGCCCTTCATATTCGGTCGCCAAGGCCATAGTGTCGGTGTACTAAGTATTGGGCCACTAGTACCCCGTACTTGTGCACGGGCAGTTGTAGCCATCCTTGCGGCAAGGCTTGCCGGGATCAGCTCGAGGTCGACAAGCCATCGAGGAAATCGTCAAGTCAGAGACCTGAGGATCAGGAGTTAAGCAGGACTGAAATCCGAAGGCCAGCCTCCCCGGCAAGATCCTTGCCGGGATGGCCTTTGGCGCCCGGCAAGGCTTGGCGTCCGGCAAGGCTTGGCGTTCGGCAAGGCTTGGCGCCCGGCAAGGTTCGGCGCCTGGCGAGATTCTGCCACTGTGCCACCGCTTCAGCACATTAACGTGTCTGACATTCTGGGTCCTTCTCTGGATGCGTGGCAACGCGCCAGTGGAGGAGAGCTTAAGCGGTGCTGATGGGATGGCCCCTTTTTTCCATCCCCAAGAAAGTGAGGACACCTAAACGGACACCTCACGGTGCATTAAATGCGCTCGTCCTAATCCGTCAGGGGTTAGGTATGATACCCTGTAGCTACTTTACACCTCAATGTATATACATTTTGCCACTGTGGAGACCCCTTTGAGCATATAAAAGGAGGCCCAAGGCAACTGCTACAGAGGAGGAGAGCTTTTGGCCCATTGTGCATGCGTAGCTGCTCTTTGAACGTGCTGTTCATTGCGAGCGCTCCTGAAGGCTGGGCTCAAGAACATCAATAAGAACACAAAGCAGGAGTAGGGTTTTACGCTGATCAGCGGCCCGAACCTGGGTAAAAACCTCACGCAGCGATCACTGGTTCTGCTCTTTGCGTATACCTCTCCCCCCGCCGAATCGTAAAGGGGTCTCTCGGGATCCCATAGGTGTCGTGCCCCGACATCTTTGGCGCGCCAGGTAGGGGGATTGAAGGTTGCGTGAACCTGATCTGGTGGTCGGCGCCCTAGTTCCTTCATCATCTTCATCATCATGCCGCCCAAGAAGAAGAGCGCTGCGACAGCGCAACCGTCCGGGTCCGTTTTGCCTGCGCCTTCGCAAACAGGCGACGGTGTGGGTGCAGAAGGAAGAGGACTAGAACCCCCGCGGCGTTCTGGTGACCCAAGCCAAGCGAGCGGTATCGTTCGCAGTGGCAGTGGTAACTTGCACGCCGCTGGATCTAGAGATGGTGCTGTGTTGCCTACGGGTGGCACAACTAACTCTAGGGATCGAAGGGCGCCTGCTGGAGCTCCCGCGCCAGCGCAAGCCTCGCAACCTACTCAGGTCGTGCAAGATGAGCGACATCATGGCGCTGGTGGTTCGGGGCGTCCCCACGAAAAGGTTTCTGCGCATAGATCCCAAGATGCACGGGACCAGCATGCACACCGAGCTGCCGGCGGAGGTGGTACGCGGTCGCGTGACCGTGGCGGTGCTCCTTCTAACTTGGTTAGGAGTCAGAGCACCTCACGTACCTCGCACTTGTCACCGCCACCTACGCCAGCGGAAGCCTTGGCACGTGCACAGCTGCTCCTCGATTTTCCTCCCGCCCCGGAGAAGATGGAGGAGTGGCGAGCTACTATCCAGAGCCTTATCGGCTTCGCCAACAAGGATGGACCGCAAGAGGCAGGGCCCTCGCAGCGGAGACCCATCGATCCGGCGCGAGCCGGTGCAGAGAAAACCGGAGGTGGTGCAACTACAGTGCACTCCCCTCCGCGGCATCAGCGGCGGCCAACAACTCAGCAAGTCGACCGCCATGAAGAAGTTTCCACGGCGTCGTCCGATCCACGGATGCGCCGTGATCAGCGTCTGGTTCTCCAGGAACGAGGCAAAGAGGACGCTCGAACAACCATCGAGCGGCGACGGGAAGCGCGCTATCACTCTGACAAGCGCGTGGGGCCGGCTATCGACGAGCCTGCGCCAGGGAACGTAGGAGACTTGCCTTATGAGGTAGGGACTCCGGCGTTTACCCGTGAGCTGCGGCAAGTCCGGTGGCCCAATTCCCGAACCTTTAAGCCAGAGGTTCCGGAGAAGTATGACGGAAAGACCCATCCCTCGGAGTTCCTGAGCATCTACACCATTGCAGTGCAGGCTGCCGGGGGCCGAGATGACAAGATACTTGCCAACTACTTCCCGTTGGTGCTCAAGCCCAACGTCAGGTCGTGGTTGATGCATCTGCCAGAGAATTCCATTTCTTCCTGGTCAGATCTGTGCCATCAGTTTGTTGGCGCCTTCGTTGGAGGCCACCAAGCTCCTGGCCAAGAGAGCGATTTGCACATCATCCCTCAGAAGGAGGGCGAGTCCCTGCGCAAGTTTATGCAGAGGTTCAGCCGAGTGCAGTACAATATTCCCGACGTTCATCCTGCCGCTGTCATTAGCGCGTTCCACCAGAACATGCGTAACCACAGAATGCGGGAAGAGCTGGCAATGAACAAGGTCAGGAGTATTGCCGAGCTTTATGCTCTGGCCGACAAGTGCGCTCGAGCTGAAGAAGGGAGGAAACTCCCCGGTGAGGCTGTTGGCGCGGCAGGCGACTCCGAGGATGAAGACGCCGCGGCCCCGTCAAGGAAAGGCCGGCGGCGGAACAGGAAGCACGGAGGCAAGGCCGTGCTTGCTGTCAAGGAATCCGACAACCCCGGCGCCGCCAAGAAGGCCAAGGTTGGGGACCCCGGCAAGGATCTTGCCGGGTGCCCTTCCTGTCAAGCCTTGGCGGCTGCCGACAAGTCGGAGAACTCCGGCAAGCAGTATTGCAAGATCCATCGCACTAAGGGCCACGATCTCCAGAACTGCCGGCAAGTTGAGCAGCTTGCCAAGAAGCAGAGGGCTGAATACGAGAGGCGAGACAAGGAGAAGGCCCAAGATGGTGCTGAGGGGTCCGGCAAGAAACGCGGTGGCCGAGGGGGTCACCGCGGCAAGGCCAAGCAGCAGAAGGATCGGCCCGCTCGGGGCCGAGATAAAGAAGGAGATGATGATGAGGAAGATGATGAATCCAGTGAGCAGGAATTCCAGAAGGCTACGGAGGCTATGTGCATTGATGGGGGTGCCTCGCTGCATTCTTCCCACCGCCAACTTAAACAGTGGATGCGCGAGGTTAATGCGGCAGAGCCATCCCCCGATGCGTGTAGGCCTCTGAAGTGGTCCAGCACGCCTATCATCTTTGACGCCGAGGATCACCCTGATCGCACAACTGCGGTCGGGTGTTTGCCATTGTTGGTTTCCCCAACAATTTGCAACCTCAAGGTGACGAAGATGTTAGTTGACGGCGGGGCCGACCTAAACTTAATCTCACCAGATGTGCTCACAAAGCTTCAGATTCCCGACGAAGACCTCGAGGAAACGGGTACGTTTCAAGGGGTCAATCCGGGAAGAACCCAGCCTATGGGTAAGATCACGCTGCCGGTAACATTCGGCAGCGAGTTTAACTTCAGGACCGAAAAGGTGGTGTTTGATGTCGCCAAGATCCCCATGTCATACAATGGGATCCTTGGTCGGCCAGCGCTGGCTAAGTTTATGGCGGCATCGCACTACGCGTACAATGTGTTGAAGATGCCCGGGCCATTGAGCGTCATTACTGTCCATTCCGATAAGAAGGACGCGCTCATCTGTGCCGATCAACTTTACCGGGAAGCAGTTGCAGCACCTGCTGTCAAGGCATCTGCTCCTGCCACTGGAACTCCCGGGGGGAAGAAGAAGACCGGCAGGAACCTTGGCGCGAACTTCGGCAAGCGCGCCTCCTCGGAGTGCTGCGCTTCCGTCGAGGACGTACCAGAGAGTTCCACCGGCAAGAACAAGAAATCCAAGGCTGCTCCACCGGAAACCAAGAAGGTGCCTGCTAGGGAGGACGGAACGGGGGGAACTTTCACCATAAGTTCCGCCTTAGATGACAAATAGGAAAGCGCGCTCGTTGCTTTCCTGCGGGCGAATATCGACGTGTTTGCATGGCAACCGTCTGACATCCCCGGTGTTCCCAGGAAAGTGATTGAGCACCACCTTGCTGTCTGTCCTCATGAGCGGCCCGTCAAGCAAAGGGTCAGGAAGCAGGCCTTGGAGCGGCAAGAATTCATTGCCGAAGAAATTAAGAAGCTGGAGGCGGCAGGACTGGTCAAAGGAGTGCTTCATCCAACATGGTTGGCCAATCCGGTTGTAGTGCGAAAAGCGAATGGGAAATGGAGGCTTTGTATCGATTATACAGATATCAATAAAGCTTGTCCAAAAGATCCCTTTCCCTTGCCGTGCATCGACCAGATTGTGGACGCCACCGCTGGTTGTGATCTCCTGTCCTTCCTTGACGCCTATTCAGGGTACCATCAGATTTTTATGGCAAAGGAAGATGAGGAGAAGACCGCCTTTATCACCCCATGTGGTACGTATTGTTTTATACGAATGCCTTTCGGGTTGAAAAGTGCTGGTTCAACATTTGCCAGAGCAATCCAGATTGGTTTTGAGCCACAACTCCATAGAAATATGGAGGCATATATGGATGATATAGTGGTCAAAACTAAGGATAAAGCAACGCTTATTCAAGACTTAGAAGAAACATTTGCAAACTTGCGCAAGATCAACTTGAAGCTCAATCCTGAGAAGTGCGTGTTCGGTGTTCCTTCCGGCAAGCTCCTCGGATTCTTTGTATCTTGCCGGGGAATCGAAGCAAACCCCAACAAGATTAAAGCCATTGAGCAAATTGAAGCGCCGAGACGCGTCAAGGATGTGCGTCGTCTTGCCGGCTGTGTTGCTGCTCTAAGCAGGTTTATTTCCAAATCTGCTGAGCGCGCCCTGCCCTTCTTCAAAATTTTGAAGAAGGCAGGTCCAATGAAATGGACTCCGGAAGCGGAGGCAGCGCTGCAAGATTTGAAGAAATACCTTTCTTCTCCGCCGACGCTAGTCGCGCCTAAACCACAAGAGCCGTTGCTGCTGTATCTGGCGGCAACAAATCAAGTGGTTAGTGCTGCGCTGGTGGCGCAGAGAGAAGCTGATGAGGAAGCAACACCAGCGGCAGGACCGCCAAGTGACGCGGCAAGATCTCTCCCGGCAAGGGTTGATCCCGGCAAGACAGGATCTGCGCAAACAGAAGAACCCGTGCAGAAGAAGAAGGTGGTGGAGCGCCCAGTTTATTTTGTTAGCTCTCTTTTACAAGGGGCTAGATCAAGGTATTCTGGGGTGCAGAAGCTGCTTTTTGGCCTCCTTATGGCCTCAAGGAAGCTGCGCCACTATTTTCAAGCACATGAGATTACCGCCGTCACTCGCTTTCCGTTGCAACGGATTTTGCAAAATCCGGAGGCAACCGGCAGGATCATGGAGTGGGCGTTGGAGCTGTCCAGCTTTGGCCTTAAGTTTGAAAGCACTTTGACAATTCAGAGCAGGGCCTTGGCGGAATTCATTGCAGAATGGACCCCAACGCCAGACGAAGAAGTTCAAGAAACAATTCTCCCCGGCAAGGAAATCGATCAGCAATGGGTTATGTACTTTGACGGGGCTTTTTCGCTGCAAGGCGCCGGTGCTGGCGTGCTGCTTGTCGCACCCACCGGGGAGCACCTCAAGTACGTAGTCCAAATGCACTTTCCCCGGGAGAGTTCAACCAACAACACTGCAGAATACGAGGGTTTGCTTGCCGGTCTCAGGATCGCGTCAGACCTTGGTATCAAAAAGCTCGTCATCAAAGGCGATTCACAGCTTGTCGTCAGGCAGGTTAACAAGAGCTATCAAAGTCCATTGATGCAAGCCTACGTAGATGAAGTGAGGAAATTGGAAGAGCGCTTTGACGGTCTCCAAATGGAGCATGTTCCTCGTGCCGAGAACAATATTGCTGACGACCTGTCAAAGCGTGCTGCCCTCAAGTTGCCTGTGGAACCAGGAACTTTTGTGCTCCAATTTACTCAACCATCCGTGGCGCCATCGATGCGGCAAGAAAAGAGAAGGAAATTGAACTCTGGCCAGTACTTCCCGGCAGAGCTCCCCGGAGCCGTCGGCAAGGAAGTTGCCGGGATCGACACGCCTGCCGGGGAACAACAGGCTCTGACAGGGCCTCAGGCCCTCGTTGTCGAGACAACCGTTCCCCGGCAGAGGAGATGCCTTTAGTCCTAGTTGTCGAGCCTCAGGTTCCAGCATGGGCGCAGCACATTGTCCATTTCCTTCAGACAGGTGAACTCCCTGAGGAACAAGAAGAAGCGGAGAGAGTAGCCCGTCGGTCTGTTATGTACAAGTTCGTCGATGACGTCCTATACAGAAAGAGACCAAACGGTGTGAAATTGAAGTGCATTTCTCGGGAGGATGGACTACAGCTGTTGGCAGAGATTCATGGGGGCATATGTGGTTCCCACATAGGGTCAAGAGTGCTTGCCGGAAAAGCATTCCGGCAAGGTTTCTTTTGGCCTACCGCCCTCCAGGATGCGACTGCACTAGTAACCAAGTGTGAAGCGTGCCAGTTTCATTCGAAGAAATTACATCAGCCAGCTCAAGCTCTTCAAACAATCCCTCTCTCCTGGCCTTTTTTGGTCTGGGGGCTCGACATACTGGGCCCCTTTCCCGTGCTACCGGGGGCTTTGAGTACTTGTACGTTGCTATCGACAAGTTCACAAAGTGGCCGGAGGTGGAAGCAGTGAGGAAGGTGACAGCGCAGTCGGCTGTCAAGTTCTTCAAAGGAATTGTTTGCCATTTCGGTGTGCCTAACAGGATCATCACCGACAACGGCACGTAGTTCACAAGCCGCACCTTCATGCAGTACGTCCAAGACCTTGGCGGCAAGATTTGTTTTGCCTCTGTTGCTCACCCGAGAAGTAACGGCCAAGCGGAGAGGGCCAATGCTGAAGTGCTGCGCGGTCTCAGGACCAGAACTTTTGACAGGCTGAAAAAGTGCGGAAGACGCTGGATTGATGAGTTGCCGGCGGTTCTTTGGTCAATCAGAACGACACCAAATCGAGCCACCGGCCAGATGCCCTTCGCTCTGGTCTACGGAGCGGAAGCAGTTCTGCCCACGGAACTCATATACGGATCTCCTCGAGTGCTCGCTTATGATGAGCTCGAGCAAGAGCAACTGCGGCAAGATGACGCTGTGCTCCTTGAGGAGAATCGTCTTCAGGCTGTTGTGCGAGCTGCACGCTACCAGCAAGCTTTGCGCCGCTATCATAGCCGCAATGTTCATGCCCGAAGCCTTGAGGAAGGCGACCTTCTTCTTCGACGGATTCAGTCCGCCAAGAATTCAAACAAGTTGACGCCAAAGTGGGAAGGCCCTTATCGGGTAGTACGAGTCACCAGGCCTGGCGCTATCCGCCTGGAGACCGAAGATGGCGTTCCAGTGAGTAATTCCTGGAATATCGAACATCTTCGCAAGTTCTACCCATAAGGCGCGGTTGCCGGGGGATCCCGGCAACCACCTTTTTGTGCAAGTCTTGCCGGCAAGGCATGTGATCCTTTGTACAAAGCCAGGCGCAGACCCTGAGCACAGGTGAATAAATTTAACTGTTGTACATTCCCTTATTGATTCCCATGTTCATATTCATATATGCATGTTTGTCTAAGATGTTGTATGACACCTGATCCCGGTAAGTTCTAACGAACCGCCAAGGTTTCATCCCTTTATTTTCTCTTCTTTCTTTTTCTCAAAGATAGAAGGATTCCTCGCGTGCACATTTGCCGGGGGGAAGGGGAGATATGAATACCAGTTGGTGACATTCGGAATCGATGCTTGCCGGAGGAAGAACAAAGCCAGAAAGCTAAGTCCTAAAAACTTAGAGCAAGTTTTTCTTTAATTACCAAGTTATTTCCTTGGACGATTCCGATTCTTGTATGGAAAATCTGCACGCGAAGGAACCCTTGCTGTAATCGGTTGCGCCCTTATTTTATTTCGAGTCCGCTCAACAATTTAAGTGGCTGCACTGAGAACACCAAGGAGTCTTGCCGGCCGCTGCGCCTCCGGCAGGCTGCTGAAGTCCTGCACCCAGCGCTCGCGGCAGGTTGCGCGCCGGCAAGTTTTTCAGTAAGCGTAGGATGAACTCCATACATAAAGGAATCAAACAAGGAAAGTAGCAAGCATGAGCCTAAACATAGTCAAATTATATTGCATCCATGAGTTGCCGCAGTTCTAACTTGAGATTTAATTGTCTTTTACATGAGATGATGGCGGCAAGAATAAAAGGGAAGCACTCAATCCCTGCGCTGGCCTTCGATCCTTTTGATGGAGTCCACCTTCTCAAGGATTGGCGCAATGCACTTTTCAAGCGCCTCAACATTTGCATCCTTTGGCAGATGGCCGAGTGCGCTGGAGAGGTCGATGCCGGGATTGCTGTGCACCACCTTGATGAGCACCTTGCGAAGGACGGCCCGGCAAAGCCGGCGAGTCTCGTTCGCCAGTTGGGTCGCCCGGCTGGACTGGAGTGCCCTCAACGCGTTGATGATGCTTTCAAAGAACATCGTCAACCTGGCACTTGGAGATATTCTTTCCTCGGAAGAATATCTGAAGTTCGACAAGCCCATGGTTGACAGTTCTGCGGTAAGCTTCTCCGCAGTGGCGATGAGACGGCCAGTCCAGATCTCCACTCCCTTCTCGTACTCGTTTTGGGCAGCGGCGGCGCTCTTGAGCAGGTTCCTCTCTCCTTGGAGATCCTTGAGTAGAGCCTTCTCACGAGCCTTGCCAGCCACGAGAGACTTCTACAGCGTGGTCAGCTTCAGCTCCAGAACCGCAATACTATCAGCTGCAGAGCAGAGCTGCTTGGTCTTGTCGGACAGGGCAACTTGCATCTCCGCCAAGGAGTGGAGGGTTTTTTCCCTGTCCCCCTTGAGCGTCGAGAGCTCCTTGCCGTGCTCTTCGAGATCTGTTTCCAGCCTCTTCACTTTGTCGCTCAGCTCGTTCTTGGCGGCCTCTGCAGCTTCGGCAGCATCGACGGCCTCCTTGAGCTTGCCGGCATGACTTGCAGTCAGAGCTTCGAGCGCCTCCTTGTGTTTCTGCTCCAGCTCCTGGGTCCGCCACGCGACAAGATTTTTGATGTCTTCATCCTTGCTACGAAGCTTGGCGGCGAGCGCCTGCTCACGTGCGGTGAGATCTTCTTCGTAAGCATCAAGAGCAACGCGGCGCCCCGTCAGGAGAGCATCTTCGGCAGCAATCCTTTGAACAGCTTCATCATGTGCCTTCTCCATATCTGATTGCTTCAGGAGGATCTCATTCCATTGCTGGCTCACTTGTTCTCGGCTGGCAACCAGCTCTTGGAGGGCCTCGGCGTGCCAGATTTGCATTTGTGCGACGCGCCTTTGAAAATCCGCTTCGGCTGCCTCGACAACTGCCATTCTGGAGTCCGCTTTCTCTTTTCGGGCACGATGGAGAGCCTGGAGTTTGTGGAAGTTCTCGCCCATGGCCTGAAGGAGCTGATCCTCTTCAGACTTGCCGCTGCTAGCGCTGGGATCGTCAACAACTTCAAGCCCAGCAGCGGCAATAATTTCCTCGAAAATTTCTCCTTCGGCTGGTGCCTCAGTGCTTGCCGTCCCTGGCAAGTTGATGAATAGATTCTCACCAACCTTGAGATACTTGCTGGATGAGGGGCCTTCAGATGTTGATGGCTGGTCTTCAGTGGCCGCCTCACCAGTGACAGGGGGCTTTGTGGCCGGTGCAGCGCCTGGTGCTCCTGCCGCAGGAATGCTGTCAGTGTGGTCCTCAACCTCCCTATCGCCCTCTTCAGCAGGTTCTTTGGCGATTTCCTTTTGTGCTGTCTTGGCGGCCTCCCCGTCAAGAGCATCACCAGCGCCGGCATCGTCATCCTTGGTGGCCTCGCTGGCAGCGATCCTCTCCGCTTCGGCGGCGGCATCCCTGGCGGTCTCCTCGATGACGACGTCGACGTCCATATGTTCCATCACAGGGAACTCTGAAGGGCGAAGGAGGAAGACAGAATAAGATTGAGATTTTAATTTTGAAGTGACTAAAGATAAAGAGATAAGAGGAAAAGAATAACGAGCACTCTGAGGCGATCGAGTACCTGCGTCGGGCTGTCGAGAGGTGGCTTCACCTCTCCCGGCAACTCCAATTGCCGGGGGTGGGTTGCCGGAGTCCGTGCTTGTCGGCTCCTTCTCAATCAGGACGGGCTCGTCGGCAGGGTCTCTTGCCGGGGATGTGCTTGTGCGCCGAGCGGTCGATGAAGGAGGCACAATGGGGATATCTTCTCCTTGTTGCCGTCCTTCTCCTGCAAACCCAAAAATATCAGCGGCGAGAATGAAAGCCTCGGCACCAGCCAGCAGAAAAAGGGACGAAGAACTTACGCTGGGGGCTGTGCTGGGGGCTGTGTTGAGGACTGGACTCCGGGCTGACAACGACAGTTTCCGGCACGCTCGTGGAGCCCGCCGGGGGCTCGTCGCCCGTAGAAGTCCTTGACCTCTTCGCCATCCTCTCCAGCAAAGTTTCTGTGTCACTGCGGAAACAATACAAGCAAGTCAGTAAGATTGATGCAAATTGGAAGGTAGAAGCTGTGGCAAATACTCACTCTTCTTCCTCTCGCTCTGGACTAAAGCCGGAGATGTCGAAGTCGACCTCCGTTGCGGTGTCTGAGTGGGGAGGCGGAGGAGGGGTCCTAGGCCGCTTGGCTGTGGCAGGCGCTGGGGCAACCTCCGGTGCGGTAGTACGAGACCCTCCTGCCGCCCCAGCAGTGGTCGCTGGTGTGGGTCTCGCGCGCCGCGCGGGCTGTTGACGAGCCCCCTACCACGGTCCAGTCTTGCCAGCCACTTTCTTGCCGGGGGATTCGCCGCTCGAAGTAGGCTGGCTCGCCGGGATGCCTGATGCAGCTTTCCGAAGGACACACTTTGTCTTCTTCGGGGGCGAGGGCTCTTCTCGCGTCTCCTCTTCGGCCGTGTCTTCGCCGGATGAGCTCTCAGCGGCTGCGCTGCCTTCTTCCCCGGCAACCTTGTTCTCCTCGGCAGGCTTTGCCTCCACTACCACCTCTGCGTCACTGGCTTCCCACTCTGTGAAGCCAACGCTACCGGCCTCGGCGGCAAGATTCGCCTCCTCCACTCTGGTAGCGATGTAGGCTACCTCCTGATCAGTGGTGGCGCAAATAAGATCTGACTCTTGCAGGACAGGCTTCTCCGTCAAGTTGTCAAAGAACTTCTGCGCTTCTTCCTCGCTTGGCTCGACCCAGGTCGGGTCAAGGCCGTGGGCGTTGAACATCGGCAAGAAGGCAATGATTGACCCCAAGGCAGAGTTGTTGCACAAGGGGACGATCCTTGCCGGCAGCCGGTGCTTGTCTTCGCGCTGGAATAACTTTTGGCGGAGAGCGCCAAGCTGCATAGCGGTCAGATTGTTGTTCAGCCCGGGGCGCAGCCTCATGACATCTGCCGCGTTCTTGTACTCCCAGACTGGCCTCCCCCTGTTCTGCAGAGGGGCGATGCGGCGGCGGAGAAAGTCGAAGCCGATCATCTCCATTGTCAGCCCGGCAGCCTTCAAGCGAAGGATCCTGGTAGTGGCGATTGTGAGCTTCTCGTCTTCTGCGGCGAGATCGCCCGAATCCTTGCCGCGGACCACCTTCTGTCGCCGGGGATGACAAAAAGGATGAGGATCTACTTCCTGGATCCAACACCATTCGGCCCGCCACTCGTCCCACTTTTCGCGGTAAACTCCCTCTGGGTATATCTCTTTGTTCCAAGCCCTTGGAATCCAGGCAATAGATCCAGAGAGAGCCTGTCCTTTTTGGATACGAGGGTAGAAATAATGGCGGAAAAGAGCAGAATTGGGGATCACGCCAGCGAAATTCTCACAGAGATGGGCAAAGATAGACATGCAAAATACGGCATTCGGCGTGAAATCAAGAAGGCGGAAGCCGTATGTGTACATGATGTCGTTGAAGAAATCGAAAAAGGGGGGACAGAGCCCGCAATAGAAATATGCAGTGAAGAAGGGGTATCTGTCCGATCCACCTTTGGAACAAGCACCTGGGATTACGCGTGTGGCGGGGTGAGCTTGCGTTCCCTTCGCCCACATGCATTGGTATCGCCCCTTCAAAGTTTCGGCGTCGAGCGTCGGAGGGAAGACGACGAGCCTCTTTCGCATCTTCACCAGTTCGCTCTCCGGAACTTCGGCTTTCGCCTCCTTGTCCGTGCCCTTGCCTTTGTTGGCCTTGGGCGGCATGACGACTGTGAGGACGGAAGCAGGGGGCGGAGCGAGCGCGGGAGCAGCGGGCGGAAGAGGAAAAAGGTTTCGCTCTGAGCTCGAGAAGAGGAAGGTGATGGCGATGGCCAGATTGGGAAGAAGGGGGGGGGGGTAAATAGGTTTGCGCCTCCACGACTTCTCCTTTTTTATGGGGAAGGAGCGGGGCCGCCTTGTTTATCCCCCAATATGAATGCGCCTCTATAGGCGCGAGACAGTTTGCAGCCTTTTTGGCACGCTTCCCACGTCGCGCGCTCCGTGCGCGTAGTGGGGGGCACAGTAAAACGAGATATTTACGAGCAGTTAATTCCCTGCCACGCGTGCCCGTGCACTGTTTGGGCCTAGCCCAACAACGCCTCGCACTCGTGTATGGCCTAGGCCCGGGGGCTCCTGTCGGTGTACTAAGTATTGGGCCACTAGTACCCCGTACTTGTGCATGGGCAGTTGTAGCCATCCTTGCGGCAAGGCTTGCCGGGATCAGCTCGAGGTCGATTCAAGCCATCGAGGAAATCGTCAAGTCAGAGACCTGAGGATCAGGAGTTAAGCAGGACTGAAATCCGAAGGCCAGCCTCCCCGGCAAGATCCTTGCCGGGATGGCCTTTGGCGCCCGGCAAGGCTTGGCGCCCGGCAAGGCTTGGCGTCCGGCAAGGCTTGGCGCCCGGCAAGGTTCGGCGCCTGGCGAGATTCTGCCACTGTGCCACCGCTTCGGCACAGTAACGTGTCTGACATTTTGAGTCCTTCTCTGGATGCGTGGCAACGCGCCAGTGGAGGAGAGCTTAAGCGGTGCTGATGGGATGGCCCCTTTTTTCCATCCCCAAGAAAGTGAGGACACCTAAACGGACACCTCACGGTGCATTAAATGCGCTCGTCCTAATCCGTCAGGGGTTAGGTATGATACCCTGTAGCTACTTTACACCTCAATGTATATACATTTTGCCACTGTGGAGACCCCTTTGAGCATATAAAAGGAGGCCCAAGGCAACTGCTACAGAGGAGGAGAATTTCTGGCCCATTCTGCATGCGTAGCTGCTCTTTGAACGTGCTGTTCATTGCGAGCGCTCCTGAAGGCTGGGCTTAAGAACATCAATAAGAACACAAAGCAGGAGTAAGGTTTTACGCTGATCAGCGGCCCGAACCTGGGTAAAAACCTCATGCGTCGATCACTGGTTCTGCTCTTTGCGTATACCTCTCCCCCCGCCGAATCGTAAAGGGGTCTCTCGGGATCCCATAGGTGTCGTGCCCCGACACGTAGTGTGTTCCTCAGTCCAGAGAGAGCGCTTCGTGTTGCCATTGACCGTGATGACGCCTCTAGGTTTAGGCATCTTCAATTTGAGGTAGGCATAGTGCGGGACGGCGTTGAAACAGGGAACATCGTTCTGCCTAGGAGGGCGTGATAGCCGCTGCAGAAGGGGGCGAGGTCGAAGATCAAATCTTCGCTCCGAAAGTTATCCGGAGAGCAGGCTACTACTTCCAAGGTGAGGGTGCCCGAACAGTGGGCTTCATTGCCGGGGATGACCCCCTTGAAGGTGGTGCTGCTAGGCTTGATCCTTGACGTGTCAATTCCCATTTTCCTTACTGTATCTTCATAGATCAGGTTGAGGCTACTGCCACCGTCCATAAGGACTCTGGTGAGGTGGTATCCATCAATAATGGGGTCGAGGACCAGAGCTGCCGATCCTCCATGACAGATACTGGTCGGGTGGTCCTTGCGATCGAAGGTGATCGGGCATGCCGACCATGGGTTGAATTTCGGGCTACAGGCTCTATGGCGTAGACATCCCGAAGTGCGCGCTTCCTCTCCTTGGGTATATGAGGGCATAAATCATGTCCACTGTTTTAACCTCAGGAGGGAATTGCTTCTGGCCTCCATTATTCGGCCTGCGAGGTTCCTCATCGTCCTCCCTGCGGGGGCTTTTGCTCGTGTCCTCGGCTATGAGTTTGCCGGCCTGCTTGATTACCTAACAATTACGGTTGGTGTGGTTAGCAGGCTTGTCCGAGGTGCCGTGGATCTGGCACGGCCTATCCAGGATGACATCTAACTTAGTAGGTCCGTCCTAGTTTCCTTTAGAGGGCTTTTTCCGCGGTCCTGACTTGGAATTGTGGAATCCGGCATTTACTGCCGTGTCATCGGCCTCGGTGCCATTGTGTCGGCGTTTATTTTTATTGCGCCTTGGCTTTCCGTTGCCATCCCGGACTACCGAAGTGCCGGGGTCTTTAGGGTTGGTGCTTCTATGAGCTAACTAGCTGTCTTCGCCCGCGCAAAAGCGGGTCATAAGGGAGGTAAGAGCCGCCATTGTCCTCGGCTTGTCTTGGCCGAGCTGGCGTGCGAGCCAGATACTATGTTTGAACACGGCTATGGCTTCGGCATCCGGGCAGTCGACTATTTGATTCTTTTTGGTCAAAACATGCTCCAAAATTGTCGGGCCGACTCGCCAGGATGTTGGACCACATGACTCAGGTCGTCGGCATCCGAAGGCTGGACATAGTTGCCTTGAAAGTTGGCTCGAAAAGCATCCTCGATCTCTTCCCAGCTCCCTATGGAGTCCTCGGGGAGGCTGTTCAGCCAATGTCGGGCTGGTCCTTTGAGCTTTAGCGGCAGATATTTGATGGCGTGGAGGTCGTCTCCTCGTGCCATATGAATGTGGAGAAGAAAATCCTCAATCAACACGGCCGGGTCTGTAGTTCCGTCGTATGGCTTGATGTTTACGGGTTTAAACCCTTCTGGGAATTGGTGCTATATAACCTCATCGGTGAAGCACATTGGGTGAGCGGCGCCCCTTATCCGGGCCACATCGCGTCGAACCTCGGATTCCATCCTGGCCCGATGTTGATCCCGAACTCTATCGTTCCGGTCGAGCCATGCTTGCTATCCATCTCTTCTATTGGGAGGGTAACCTCTTGATCCGTAGATGGACCTTGACTGGCCTGCTCTGGCTGCCAAGTCGTGCTGAAGATCTTATTGATATTCTGGTTGTGCCGCCTCTTTGCCTTTACGGCGAGGTGGGGCAGGTGGTTGTTCGGCCTCGCCAGCCAGTCTGTCCCTTCCTCGAGGGAGCGGTCAGGCTGGTCGCCTAGGGTTTGTTTGGGTGGTGCAGGCTTGAGAGCCTCGTCATCAAATTGCGGCAGCAATTTGCGCTTGGGGTAGCTCTTTGTTTGCAGTTCATAGCCGTACCCTTCTTCGGCTGCTATGACTTTCGTCCATCTGTTGTTGAGAGTGTCTTGTTTGGCCTTTATCTGTTGGTGCTTCTTCTTCAGGCTTCGCTGATACGTCTCCAACGTATCTATAATTTATGAAGTATTCATGCCATGTTTACAACAAATTTATATGGTTTTGGTATGATTTGCATGGAACTAACCCGGACTGACGCTGTTTTTAGCAGAACTACCGAGGTGTTGTTTTTTGTGCAGAAATAAAAGTTCTCCAAATGCAACAAAACTTTTTGACAATTTTTTTGGAAAAAAAGAGGCACTAGAAGCTTCGTGGGAGGACCAGAAGGTGAAGGAGGTGGGCACAAGACACCTGGGTGCGCCAGGAGGCGCAGGCGTGCCCAGGTGGGTTGTGCTCACCTCGAGGCCCATCTTCGCGTGATTCCAATGCTGAAAAATCCTATAAATAGAGAAACCATCAGAAATAACCCTAGATCAGAAGTTCCGCCGCCGCAAGCCTGTGTAGCCATGAAAAACCAATCGGGAGCCCGTTCCGGCACCCTGCCGGAGTGGGAAATCATCATCGGTGGCCATCTTCATCATCCTGGCGGCCACCATAATGAGGAGGGAGTAGTCCACCCTCGGGGCTGAGGGTTTGTACCAGTAGCTATGTGTTTAATCTCTCTCTCTCTCTCGTGTTCTTTATTTGGCATGATCTTGATGTATCGCGGGCTTTGTTAATATAGTCGGATCATATGGTGTTTCCCCCTCTCTATCTTGTTGTGATGAATTGAGTTTTCCCTTTAAGATTTCGTTATTATCGGATTGAATACTTTTATGGATTTGAGAGCACTTGATATATGTCTTGCATATGAATACCCGTGGTGACAATGGGGTATTATATTGATTCACTTGATATATGTTTTGGCACTCAACTCGCGGATTCCCGAGGTGACACTGGGGTAATCTATGCATAGGGGTTGATGCACGTTTTCATCCTTGTTTTTCCGGTAGAAATCTTGGGGCACTCTTTGAGGTTCTTTGTGTTGGATTGAGTATTATGAATCTAAAATTGTTTGATGTGTATCGTATAATTAACTCATGGATACTTGTGGTGACATTGGAGTATCTAGGTGACATTAGAGTTAGTTGATGTGTATCATATGGTGTTATTTTAGTACGAACTCTTGGATAGATCGAACCGACAGAATAAGTTTATGTTATTTTAGTACGAACTCTTGAATAGATCGAACGGAAAGAATAACTTTAAGGTGGTTTCGTACCCTACAAATATTTTTTTCTTATGTTCTCCGCTAGATAAGAACTTTGGAGTGATTCTTCGTCACACGTTGAGGGATGGTTATATGATCCAATTAGATTAGCATTGTTGAGAGATTGCACTAGCGAAAGTACGGACCCTAGGCCTCATTTTCGTGCTCACTTTTGTTACTTGCTACCTTGCTGTTTTTTATTGTTCATATTACAAAAATCAATATCTACTATCGTTACTACACTTGTATCACTATCTCTTCGCCGAACTAGTGCACCTATACAATTTACCATTGTATTTGATGTGTTGGGGACACAAGAGACTTTTTATTATTTGGTTGCAGGGTTGTTTGAGAGAGACCATCTTCATCCTACACCTCCCACAGATTGATAAACCTTAGGTCATCCACTTGAGGGAAATTTGCTACTGTCCTACAAAACTCTGCGCTTGGAGGCCCAACACGAGTCTACAAGAACAAGTTGTGTAGTAGACATCAAGATCTTTTCTGGCGCCGTTGCCGGGGAGGTGAGTGCTTGAAGGTATATCTTTAGATCTTGCAATCGAATCTTTTAGTTTCTTGTTTATCACTAGTTTGGTTTATAAAAAGAAAATTGCAAAAAAAATGGAATTGAGGTGGTCTCATATTGTTCATCTTTATCATGTCTTTCTTGAAAATGATGGATCGGAAAATTGTGCTCAATTGATAGAAGAAGAATTCAATAAAATGTTTGGCATAAAATATTTGAATGATGAGCATGACTGCAATGTTGCTAGTATGAATTCTTTGAATATCCATGATGCTAATGATATGCAAAGCCATAAGCTTGGGGATGCTATGTTTGATGAAGATGATATTTTTTGTCCCCCAAGTTGATGAGCAAGTTCATTATGATGAAAGCATGCCTCCTATTTATGATGATTATATTGATGAAAGTGGATTTGGAGAGGTCATGACTTTATTTAGTGATGAATCCACTATTTTGGAAGAGGTTTCAATTGATTATGAAAATAAAGTCGCTATCTATGATGATTATGGTGATGACATATATGCTATATTGAATAATGATAACCATGAAACTTGTCATTATGATTTTAATTTTCAATATCATGATAGTTATTTTGTTGAGTTTGCTCCCACTACTATTCATGAGAATAAATTTGCTTATGTGCAGAGTAACAAAATTTATATGCTTATGCATCGTGAAAAGAATGCTTTATGTGATAGTTATATTGTTGAATTTATTCATGATGCTACTGAAAATTATTATGAGAGAGGAACATATGCATTTACATATCTCAATAATATCAAGTTTCCTCTCTATGTGTTCAAAGTTTTGAAGTTATGTTTGTTTTGCCTTCCTATGCTAGTTGATTCTTGTTCCCATAAATTGTTTGCTCACAAAATCCCTATGCATAGGAAGTGTGTTAGGCTTAAATGTGCTCGTCATATGCTTCATGATGCTCTCTTTGTGTTTCAATTCTTACCTTTTATTTGAGCATTATTGAAATCATCATGCCTAGCTAAAAAGGCATTAAAGAAAAGCGCTTGTTGGGAGACAACCCAACATTTACCCCTACTGTTTTTGTGTGTTCACATGATTAGGCTACTGTAGTAATCATGTTTTATAGGTTTTGTTTCAATTAAGTGCCAAGTAAAGCCTTTGGGATAGTGTGGATGATAGTTGACTTGATTCTGTGCAAAAACAGAAACTTTTGCGTCCAGTACAGAAATTCCTATCTTTTACTGGAACATGGAAAAATTCTGAATTATTTAAAGTTGATGTATATACAAATTTTCTACTTTGTCCTAATGTTTCAGAATTTTAGGAGTTACAGAAGTATAGCCTTAATTCAGTTCTTTACGTACTGTTTTGTTTATGATAGATTCTGTTTGCAATGCATAGTTTGCTTGTTTTATGGTTTCTATGGCTTATATTGCTTAATATAAATTGAGGAAATTGTAGAGTACAGTAGAGAAAAATTATGAATCTTATCTTGACAACACCAAAGTGAATGATTTGTCTTTATCATACTAACCCATCTCACGAAGTTCCGTTAAGTTCTGTGTGATTGAAGTTTTCAAGTTTTGGGTGAGATATCGATATGAGGAGAATAAGGAGTGACAATACCCTAAGCTTGGGGATTCCCAAGGCACCCCAAGATAATATTCAAGGAAGATCCAAGCAACTAAGCTTGGGGATGCCCCGGAAGGCATCCCCTCTTTCGTCTCCAACATTATCGGTAACCTTACTTGGAGCTATATTTTCATTCGTCACATGATATGTGTTTTTCTTGGAGCATCATTTTATTTTATTAGGATTTGCTTTCTATTATTTATAATAATGTTTTGCATCTCTTACTTCAATAAAAGTGGCAAGGATAGCCTTCACCATGCTTATTTTGCAAGTATATGAGTTGCTGTTTCAAAACAGAAAGTTTGTCGCTGTTCCAAAAATTCCCGAGAAAAGTCAGAATGTGATAAAATGTTGATTTTTTTTGCACAATAATATATGATAAATTTTCTACAGTGTGGTAAATTTTCAGAATTTTTTAAGTTAGGGAAGTATGAATCTTCTTGAATTCTTTATAGACTATTCTGTTTAGACAGATTGCTGTTATGTTTGCATTGTTTGCATATGTTTGCTTGTTTAAAGATTCTATTTGAGGATAGGATTATTAAATATGCAGAGGCATTTAGTATGCAATGTTAAATTATACTTTTAGTGATTTTCTACAGTAGGGAATGATAAGGTTATTGCATTGATTTATACTAACTTATCTCACGAGTTCTTGTTGAGTTTTGTGTGGATGAAGTTTTTAAGATTTAGGGAAACTGTGATATAAAAGGAATTAAAGAAACACAAGAGCTCAAGCTTGGGGATGCCCAAGGCATCCCAAGTTAATATTCCAAGAAGTCTCAAGCATCTAAGATTGGGGATGCCCCGGTAGGCATCCTGCCTTTCTTCATCAACAATTATCGGTTAGCCTTGGTTGAGCCTAAGTTTTTTGCTTATTCACATGATGTGTGCTATTCTTGGAATGTCATTTTATTTTGTTTTGCTTGCTATTTTAATAAGACACTTAGATCTGAAAGTTTTTAAATAAAAGACAGTCCTCAAATAGCTACCCATTGACATAACTACTCGCTTGATCTTCACTTATATCTTTTTGGAGTAGTTTATCATTTACTCTTGTGCTTCACTTATATCCTATGAGTAAATTGTTGAATGAATTGAATATCATAAAGTTGAAATTATATGTTCATATCATGCCTAGTAGTAGCTTCACATTGGGTTTAGAAAGTGAATTCTTTTGAAGCTTGACAATCACAATATTGGTCATACAAGCAATTCATGAATGATTAGTATAAGGAAGAGAACTTTCACATACAAATATATTATCTTGGACATCTTCTATGATTGTGAATACCCATTAATTATTTTCAAACTTGAGCAAGTTAGTTGAAGTTGGACAAGGAAGACAACGTAATGAGTTATGGTTGTGTATATTTGCATAGAAGCTATATTGTTATGGATCCTCCAACGTGTGGTGTTTGCTTAGGATCTTTTGGTAGCCAAAAATTTGTACTAAGTAGAGATACTACTTGTGCATCCAAAAACCCTTAAACCCAGTTTCTTGCCATGAGTGTCCACCATACCTACCTATGGATTAAATAAGATCCTTCAAGTAAGTTGTCATCGGTGCATAAAGCAATAAAAATTGCTCCTAAATATGTTTGATCTTTTATTGTAAGGGAAAATTGGGCGTTGTACGAACTTGTGATGGCAAAGTAATAAAAGCGACAGACTGCATAATAAAGGTTGCTATCATAAGGGCAATATAATGTGACGTTCCTTTGCATTAAGAGTTTGGGCATCCAACAATAAAAAGCGCATGCCAACCTCTGCTTCCCTCTGCGAAGGGCCTATCTTTTACTTTTCAGTATTTACTTTTATGCAAGAGACAATAGTATGCATTCTCATTTCAACCTCAATTACTCTCTAGATGGCAAGCATCATGTGGTGGGGAAAGATCTAGGCACATATGGCCAGTCAAATATATTTGATCATGATTTATTATTGTTGATAATTATCTCTACGATAAATGAGTTGGGAAGCGAAACATTAAGCCCCTATCTTTCTCTGTGTTTGATGGATGCCATTTGTTCTAAAAATATGCTTTGAGTACTAGCAATCATAGAAGACTATATGATGATTGAGTATGTGGATATCTTAGTTAGACTCTGTTGAATAAGTTGAATTGCAATTGTTTGGTGACTAAGAATATAGGTTTTTCAGTTTCAAGAGA
Source organism: Thinopyrum elongatum (assembly GCA_011799875.1). Taxonomy (NCBI): domain Eukaryota; kingdom Viridiplantae; phylum Streptophyta; class Magnoliopsida; order Poales; family Poaceae; genus Thinopyrum; species Thinopyrum elongatum. Next base: position 344,046,323 of record CM022299.1, on the reverse strand, counting down.
ATTCATTGTTTGAACCATAACATGTGAATTGGTTGCTACTTTAACATGAGAAGTTTTATGAGAAAGAATTGCTGTTATGATGCTAGGAAAAGTGATTGAAATTATCATTGATCAAAACTTATGAACTATGCTAGCATTCACACTTCATAAATTATTTCTTTTATCATTTACCTACTCGAGGACGAGTAGGAATTAAGCTTGGGGATGTTGATACGTCTCCAACGTATCTATAATTTATGAAGTATTCATGCCATGTTTACAATAATTTTATATGGTTTTGGTATGATTTGCATGGAACTAACCCGGACCGACGCTGTTTTCAGCAGAACTACCGTGGTGTTGTTTTTTGTGCAGAAATTAAAGTTCTCCAAATGCAACGAAACTTTTTGACGATTTTTTTGGAACAAAAGAGGCACTAGAAGCTTCGTGGGAGGACCAGAAGGTGAAGGAGGTGGGCACAAGACACCTGGGCGCGCCAGGAGGCCCAGGCGCGCCCAGGTGGGTTGTGCTCACCTCGAGGCCCATCTTCACATGATTCCAACGCTGAAAAATCCTATAAATAGAGAAACCATCAGAAATAACCCTAGATCAAAAGTTCTGCCACCACAAGCCTCTGTAGCCACAAAAAATCAATTGGGAGCCCGTTCTGGCACCCTGCCGGAGGGGGAAATCATCACCGATGGCCATCTTCATCATCCCGGCGGCCACCATGATAAGTAGGGAGTAGTCCACCATCGGGGATGAGGGTTTGTACCAGTAGCTATGTGTTTAATATCTCTCTCTCTCTCTTGTGTTCTTGATTTGGCATGATCTTGATGTATCGTGGGCTTTGTTAATATAGTTGGATCATATTTTCCCCTCTCTATCTTGTTGTGATGAATTGAGTTTTCCCTTTGAGATTTTATTATTATCGGATTGAATACTTTTATGGATTTGAGAGCACTTGATATATGTCTTGCATATGAATACCCTTGGTGACAATGGGGTATTATATTGATTCACTTGATATATGTTTTGGCACTCAACTCACAGATTCCCGAGGTGACATTGGGGCAATCTATGCATAGGGGTTGATGCATGTTTTCATCCTTGTTTCTCCGGTAGAAATCTTGGGGCACTCTTTGAGGTTCTTTGTGTTGGATTGAGTATTATGAATCTGAAATTGTTTGATGCGTATCATATAATTAACTCATGGATACTTGTGGTGACATTAGTGTATCTAGGTGACATTAGAGTTGGTTGATGCGTATCATATGGTGTTATTTGAGTACGAACTCTTGGATAGATCGAACGGAAAGAATAACTTTGCGTTATTTTAGTACGAACTCTTGAATAGATCGAACGAAAAGAATAACTTTAAGGTGGTTTCGTACCCTATAAATAATTTCTTCTTAGGTTCTTCGCTAGATAAGAACTTTGGAGTGATTCTTCATCACACGTTGAGGGATGGTTATATGATCCAATTAGATTAGCATTGTTGAGAGATTGCACTAGCGAAAGTACGGACCCTAGGCCTCATTTTCAAGCATTGCAATACCGTTCATGCTCACTTTTGTTACTTGCTACCTTGCTATTTTTTATTATTCCTATTACAAAGATCAATATCTACTATCGTTACTACACTTGTACCACCATCTCTTCGCCGAACTAGTGCACCTATACAATTTACCATTGTATTTGGTGTGTTGGGGACACAACAGACTTTTTATTATTTGGTTGCAGGGTTGTTTGAGAGAGACCATCTTCATCCTACACCTCCCATGGATTGATAAACCTTAGGTCATCCACTTGAGGGAAATTTGCTACTGTCCTACAAAACTCTGCGCTTGGAGGCCCAACACGAGTCTACAAGAACAAGTTGTGTAGTAGACATCATTCGCGCGGTATCTATTAGTTGTTGCTTGAACCGCTCCTATTCTAGTGGATCTTCTGGGATGATAAAGTATTCAGCACCGAGGCTAACTTCCTCTTCTGTGACACCCTGATTTTGACAACTTTTTCTTTTCAAACTTTCCTTGGTCTATTTGGAATTTGAATGGATTTTAAATCTTTCACTTGGTCTTGGACATTCTTGAATCTTCTTCCAAGTGATCCAAAGCCTCATCACCTTACCAAAACCCTGCCAAGTATCTCAAGTACCCAAATCCCAAATTAAATCTTTTCTAAAAACTCTTTTCTTTTATTTGAGAATTTAGGGCATTACTATGGGTTGTGAAGCAACCTATAGTTTGGATGGTCAGAAAATTCCCAAATAATTCCCTAAAATCCCTTGGACCATATCTTGCTCCAATATCCAAAAATATTCCATGAATTAGTTCAATTACTTTTCAAAATAATTTAGTTTTGCTTCTAGTCAGACTGGACCTTTGTGAAGGAAGTACATGCTAGGTTTATCCAAATGCTCTCAAATTTTTGTGGCATGAGGACACCTACAAATGACTTCCCTACACCAAGTTTCCGCATCTGAAGATCTTCCAAGTGAGCAGTACTTCAACATTTTGATTCTGGACCAGAAATGTAGCTTGTACATGAACTACCCTCAAAATTTATCCAAACCACCTCAAACTTGGCTAGTTTGGAGTCTTTCCAACGAGGATCACTCCAGACACCATCTTTGGCTCAATCTCCACCTCATTTCTTCTCTGGAATCTCCACAAGTTTGCTATCCGAGACTGTTGATGATCTTACCTCTCATCTCTGCGTGAACCAAGCCAAACCAAGGCTGTAGGTGATCTGAGGGATCGAAAGTCGACGTGCTAGACAAGAAACGCCAGGCACGCGTGGCCTCCTGGTGCCGAGCACCGTGGTGAGCACGGCGCTGGCATGCCTGTCGCCGCGCTCTGTGCTGCGCCAGGCTCGGGTCTCATCCGAGCGAGACCACGGTGCCGCAGCAGCTTGTCTGGGCATGCCGACATCGCCTCTGGTCGACACGCAGCCCCTCCAGAACCCTCGCCCTCGCTGGAGATGCCCTCGCCGGCCGCCACGCCATCGCCGCACTGTGAGACCAGTGCGGTCATAGTTGCGACACCGCTCGTCGTTTCCTCCCAAGCCGTCGCCTCCCGCATTGAATGCTGCTGCTTGCTCAAGTCTTCTCGCCCGCAAACATCCAGCCAGCACGGCGTACGTCTCACCGGCGCCATGGCCCGCATCTCGCCGCATCCAGAGAGCTCGCCGAGCATCCCCTCCGCCTATATATAGCCTCACTGAGTTCCTCACCCCTCTCCCTTCTCCTCAATCGCCCCCACAGAGCAAGAGCCAAGGCCGAGAGGCCCTCTGGCCTCGAGCTTCGCCGGAGCTCCGCCGCCAGCAGAGCTCCATCACCAGCCCTCTCCAAGCCATCCCAACTCCGCCAGAGCCCACCGCTGAGTTCGTAGTGTTCCACTTGTGCTTCCAGACCCCTCCCCGAATCAAACCGCCGCCGGAATCCCCATCGCCGACGATCACCGTAGCACCCGTCCGCTGGAGAAGAAGGGCGCGACGCCGTTCGGCCATCTCTAGAGGAGCTACGGGTACAGGGTGAACCGCCGTCGAGCGCCTGATCCATCCCCACCATCCACGAGTCCAACCGCCGTCGCTATCGTCGGCAATCATCGCCGGTGAGCCGCCCCTCTTCTCTGCTCTCTCCCTCCTCTGTTTTAAATGGGCCGGGCCCCACTTTCCAGTGACTGGACGAAGCGGTAAGTGGAGGCGCCCGGGGCAAATACGCCTTCGACGTGGCCCGTTCTGGTTTTTTCATTTTTGATTTTTAAACAGAATTGACCAGAAACTTTGACCATTAATAACTTTTTACAGGAAGGTCCATTTGACCTGATTCTTTTTGCATTGTGTTCATAATGAAGCCCTTTATTTTTCCACCAAGTTTGGTATTTTTCCAATACTCACAGAATTGTTGGTGAATAAAAAGGCTTTATGTGACATTTTCTTTTGCCATTTAAAAATATTTTCAGAAGGAGAAACTTGTGGATTTGAAGACCAGGAGTTTCTGAACAACCCAACTGATCAAGGCAAGCCAGGACATCCATATTATGAAGCATTTCATAGCATTGCATAATTCATATTCATTTATTACATTTAAATTATCATGGATAATTCAAAGTAAATTATTCAAATGCCTTATGATGATAACTCAAATTGATCTGATGATTAACCATGCTTGCTAAGTGAAACTTAGTTGGTTGATCAAGTGTCACCTGTCTAGGTTTACCCGTGCAGCCACATTTGCCGGTATGGGACGGCCTTGACTTAGTCTGGCTCCGTGCTCTTTCACCGGTACCTCCGTCTAGGGAGGGTTATGCGCGCGTGCTGACCTGATCAGGTAGACGGCGATAACCCTGTGAGCCCAGTTGAGTTATTTGCCGGCGTCCCCGTTTGGGAGAGTTAGTTTGGCCACGACGATGGCAGGTGTCATGAGGACACAGGGGCCACCCAAGGCTTGACTCCGGGGGAGTGTGATTGCCGGTGGTACGATGAGAGAGTCACGGGTCATGCAGGTTTCGTTGGAGCAAAGCTGGTCCACCCGAATGGGATCACGAGGTCAGTGCTCCATAGTGTGGGTAAAGTGCGCAACCTCGACAGAGTGTAAAATCTATTCGAATAGCCGCGTCCACGGAATTGGACAGCCCGTCCAGACCTCTTTAGGTGATCAACCGTAATAACTATAGTAGTGATTGAAGAACTTGACTCATAAGCAGAAATACTCATCGAGGTCGTGTATTCTGGGGGTTGTGAGACAACCCGAATATGAGTAAGTTGGTGACAGTAAGTGAATCACTTAGAATTTAACCTGTTCATTGCCATGCTATTATTTGCTACATATTTGGTTGTCATGTGCTTGCAAGTACATTCAAAGTACTCACCTGGCGTATCATGCCAGATGCAGGAGAAGACTGAGACGGAGTTCCCGAGGTCCGTGTTGCGATGTCTAGGATGTGTCCTCAGCAGTGTCCGTGTGGATGGAGTTACTATCATGTTCCGCTATGCAGTAGCCTTCCGCTGTAGTATTCCGCTGTAGTACCGAGGCCCTGATATGTTAGATAAATAATGTAGATATTGTCATAGCACTAGATGTGCTTTTGGCCTCGACGATCATGTAATATATGAGCTTGTACTCGACTATTATCAATAAAGTTCAGCTATGTTCTGTTCCAAGTGGTTGTGTGTTTCCAGAAGACATGATATCTGGGTTGGAAACACTGGTAAACCGGTTCTCTGAGCCGGGGTGCCACATCTTCGGAGAGGGGCATGTAATTGCTGTCTTCGGAATCATTGGGGTCCTCGGCGTTGTGCTGGCCCGTTTGCTCCTCTACGCCATCAGACTGGTGCTCGGGGGTGGGGTCGCCGAGGTTTTCCACGTTGTTCGGCGTGTCTCCCTCTCCGGTGCCCGTGTTGCTTTCCCTGCCATGTCGCCCCTTGGATCGTCGGTGTTGTCTTCGGTGTTTGGGAGGCTCCTCTCCACGCTTGTTACTGTCCCTTCTGGGGGTGCCATCCCCATTAGCGCCGTCGCCGTCATCCTTGGGGGTGTCCACCATGTAGACATCATAGGTGGATGTGGTCGTCCATCGACCGGTGATGAGAGGGGCGGTGTCCGTGTGGGCCATGGCCTCGCTGTCATTGTCCATGTAGTCCGCCTCCTCGGAGGCATAGTCCAGCATGTCGGTTAAGTCTTCGACAGTGGTACTAAGTGGGTGGTGGGTGGGACGTAAAATTCCATGTGGTCTGCCTTGAGGCTCTGTTGAGTGTTAGCCGAGGGTGGGCCATCGACAATGGTCATCATCTGGATTCGATCGAGCGCCTTGTTTAACAGGGCGAAGCTAGTCGAATTGGTGTATGAGGCTTTTTTGGAGTTGACCTCCGTCACCACGGTGGGTCCAGGCACAAGTCCGGCAAGGGCGAAATCCTGGTCTTCGACGCCGTGCTTGCGCCAAGGCTCACCGCCGGATATGTAGTGGGGAGGGCGAGTCCGGCTGGGGCTGATCCCCCGCCTTCGGGCGCCGAACTCCTGTTAGGGCTTAAAGCCGAATCCTCAGTGAGGAGGAACGGTCCAGACGGAGTTGATTCCCGGTATTTGGACACGAGAGTTGCAATCAAGCTCGAAGCTGATAGTGCGGTAGAGGCCGATCCGGAGATCAGATCGGGAAGAGGCCCCGAAGTTGATGCTTCAGGAGCTGAGGTTGTTTCGGGTGAGGCTGAGAAGCCAGTGAAGATCAGATCGCCCCAAGCGTCAGAGACGTACTCAAAGTTACCAAACCTGATCTGATGCTCAGGGGCGAAGCTGGTGACCTGGTTGAGATGACCGGTCGTGTCGGCGTGCAAGACAATGCTGCCGAATGCGAAAAGTTGCCCGGGGACAAAGATGTCCCCGGTGCTGATGCCGTCTCCGATGATCAGGCGAGCCATTGACCCTTCGGTGATCCGACAGGTGAACTCTCAATGAAAGCACCAATGTCGGTGTCAAAACCGGCAGATCTCGGGTAGGGGGTCCCGAACTGTGGATCTTAGGTCGATGGGGAACAGTAGACGTGGGACATGATATTTACCCAGGTTCGGGCCCTCTCTAAGAGGTAAAACCCTAAGTCCTGCTTGATTATATTGCTTGTGTATATGGGGGTTACAGAGTAGATCTACCACGAGATCAGACGAGCTAGACCCTAACTACTAGGATGGCGATTGTTTTTCTAGCCTCTATAGACTAAACTAAGGGAACTTCGGATCTTCCATCCTGACTTGGAGCACATACTAAGGCACAAAAGGTCTTCGGTCCAGACACAATGCGGCCGAACAATCTGGCCCATGAGGGATAGGCCGGCCACCCGAGGACCCCCTAGTCCAGGACTCTCTCCGTTAGTCATGATCTTTGCTGAAAAACTGGGTATTATTTAAGCAAGAACAAAAGAGTTCGTAAAAGTTTTTCTTTATCACTTTCAATTTATCAACTGAATTGCTTGAGGACAAGCAATGAGTTAAGCTTGGGGGATTTGGTACGTCTTCATCGTATCTACTTTTCCAAACACTTTTGCTCTTGTTTTGGACTCTATTTTCCATGATTTGAATGAAACTAACCCGGACTGATGTTGTTTTCAACAGAACTACCATGGTGTTGTTTTTTGTGCAAAAATAAAAGTTCTCGGAATTGGAAAAAACTTTTTGGAGATTTTTTAAGGAATAAATATAATATACTGGAGCAAAGACCCACTGGAGGGGGGGGGGGGGTCCTGCTGCCCAGGAGGCACCAGGGCGCACCTTGGTGGCTAGTGCAGCCCACGAGGCTCCGCTGACCCTAATCTCAAGCCTATAAATTCCTATTTCCCGGGAAAAAATAGGAGAAGAAGTTTCATTGCATTTTACGATACGGAGCTACCGCCACCTCCTATTGTTCATCGGGAGGGCAGATTTGGAGTCCGTTCTGGGCTCCGGAGAGGGGGATTCGTCGCCATCATCATCACCAACCCTTCTTCATCACCAATTCCATGATGCTCACCGCCGGGTGTGAGTAATTCCTTTATAGGCTTGCTGGACGGTGGTGGGTTGGATGAGATTTATCATGTAATCGAGTTAGTTTTGTTAGGGCTTGATCCCTAGTATCCACTATGTTCTGAGATTGATGTTGCTATGACTTTGCTATTCTTAATGCTTGTCACTAGGGCCCGAGTGCCATGATTTCAGATCTGAACCGTTTATGTTTTCACCACTATATTTGTGTTCTTGATCCTATCTTGCAAGTTATATGCACCTATTATGTGTTATGATCCACATACCCCAAGGTGACAATAATTGGGATTCTTTCCAGTGATTACCGTGGTTTGAGGATTTTATGTATTCACTATGTGTTAATGCTTTGTTCCGGTTCTCTATTAAAAGGAGGCCTTAATATCCCTTAGTTTCCTTATGGACCTCGCTGCCACGGGAGGGTAGGACAAAAGATGTCATGCAAGTTCTTATTATAAGCACGTATGACTATTTACGGAATACATGCCTACATTACATTGATGAATTGGAGCTAGTTCTGTGTTGCCCTAGGTTATAACTGTTACATGATGAATGTTATCCAACATAATCACTGATCCATTGCCTATGAGCTTTTCATATATTGCTTTGCTAAGTTACTACTATTGTTGCTGCTACTGTTACAATCACTACAAAACTATTGCTACTGTTACTACTGGTATCAAACTATTATACTACTGTGCTACTGATCACTCTGCTACAAAGTAGTATGATAGTAACGGTAACAGTGGCAATAGTAGCAGTAGCAGTTTTGTAATGATTGTAACAATAGCAGCAACGAAAGTAACTTAGCAAAGATCGATATGTGAAAAGCTCATAGGCATTGGATCAGCGATGGATAATTGTGTTGAATAATATTCATCATGTAGCAGTCATAACCTAGGGCGACACAGAACTAGCTCCACTTCATCAATGTAATGTAGGCATGTATTCCGTATATAGTCATACGTGCTTATGGAAGAGAACTTGCATGACATCTTTTGTCCTACCCTCCCGTGGCAGCGGGGTCCATAAGGAAACTAAGGGATATGAAGGCCTCCTTTTAATAGAGAATCAGAACAAAGCATTAGCACTTAGTGAATACATGAACTCCTCAAACTATGGTAATCACCGGAAAGAATCCCAATTATTGTCACCTTGGGGTATGCGGATCATAACTCGTAATAGGTGTCTACAACTTGCAAGATAGGACCAAGAACACACATATATTCATGAAAACATAATAGGTTCAGATTTGAAATCATGGCACTCGGGCCCTAGTGACAAGCATTAAGCATAGCAAAGTCATAGCAACATCAATCTCATAACATAATGGATACTAGGGATCAAACCCTAACAAAACTAACTCGATTACATGATAAATCTCATCCAACCCATCACCGTCCAGCAAGCCTACGATGGAATTACTCACTCCCGGTGGTGAGCATCATGAAATTGGTGATGGAGGAAGGTTGATGATGACGATGGTGATGAATTCCCCTCCGAAGCCCCGAATGGACTCCAGATCAGCCCTCCCGATGAAGAACAGGAGGCGGCGGCTCCTCCGTATCATAAAACGCGATGAATCCTTCTCTTCGATTTTTTCTCCGTGAATAGGTATATATGGAGTTGGAGTTAGGGTTGTCGGAGGTCCAGGGGGCCCACAGGCCTGCAGGGCGCGCCCGGGGGAGGGGGTAGGCGCGCCCCCAGGGCTTGTGGCTCCTGGGTGACCCCCCCTCTGGTATCTTTTTCCGCCAGTATTTTTTATATATTCCACACAAATTCTCCGTAAATTTTCAGGTCAATCCGAGAACTTTGTTTTCTGCACAAAAATAACACCATGGCAATTCTACTGAAAATAGCGTCAGTCCGGGGTTAGTTCCATTCAAATCATGCAAATTAGAGTCCAAAACAAGGGTAAAAGAGTTTGAAAAAGTAGATATGATGGAGATGTATCAACTCCCCCAAGCTTAACCCATTGCTTGTCCTCAAGCAATTCAGTTGACAGACTGAAAGTGACAAAGAAAAACTTTTACAAACTCAGTTTGATCTTGTTGTTGCAAATATGTCTAACCAATGTTCAGGTTTTCAGCAAAGATTATGAACTAACCATATTCACAATAACACTTAGGTCTCACATTTACTCATATCAATAGCATAACCAACTAGCGAGCAATAATAAGATATCTCGGATGACAACACTTTTTCCAAAACAATCATGATACAATATGACATAATGGTATCTCGCTAGCCCTTTCTGAGACCGCAAAACATAAATGCAGAGCACCTCTGAAGTTCAAGCACTGACTAGACATTGTAATTCATGGCAAAATAGATCCAGTCACAGTCATACTCAACATCAACTAAAAACAAAGCATATAAATGGCAGTAGTGCTCTCTAACTGGTGCTTTAATAAGAAGATGATGACTCAACAATAAAAGTAAATGGACAGGCCCTTCGCAGAGGGAAGCAGGGATTTGAAGAGGTGCCAGAGCTCGAAGCTTTTGAAACAAAGATGAATATAATTTTGAGAGATATGCTTTCATTGTCAACATAACGACCAAGAGATATCACTATCTTCCATGCTAGACACATTATAGGCGGTTTCCAAACAGAATGGTAAAGTTTTTACTTCCCCTCCACCAACAAACACAAGCCATGGCTAGCCGAATCCACGGGTGCCTTCCATACCAACAACAATCCGGGGAAGTTTTGTTTCATTATTATATTTTGGTTTATTTTTTGTCATAGGACTGGGCATCCCAATTAGCAGCCACTTTCTTGTGGATGATACGTGAATAAACACTCATCGTGAGAATAACCCACCTAGCATGGAAGATACTGACAACCCCTAGTCGCTACATGAGCGATTCAGGCATACAAAACAGATTATTATTCGAAGGTTTAGAGTTTGGCACATACAAATTTGCTTGGAACGGCAGGTGAATACCGCATATAGGTAGGTATGGTGGACTCATATGGAACAACTTTGGGTTTAAGGAAGTGGATGCACAAGCAGTATTCCCGCTTAGTACAAGTGAAGGCTAGCAAAAAGATTGAGGAGCGACCAACTAGAGAGCGACAACGGTCATAAACATGCATTGAGGTTAATCAACATTGAATACAAGCATGAGTAGGATATAAATCACCATGAACACAAATATCGTGGAGGCTATGTTGGTTTTGATTCAACTACATGCGTGAACATGTGCCAAGTCAAGCCACTCAAAACTTTCAAAGGAGGATACCATCCTATCATACTACATCATAACCATTTTAAAATGCATATTGGCACACAAGATAAACCATTATCCACTCCTAGATAATTAAGCATGGAATGAGTAACTATAATGTCTAGTTGTCATTGCAAACATGTTTCATTCATAATGGGCTGAATCAAGAACGATGAGCTAATCATATTTACAAAAACAAAATCAGTCGAGTTCATACTAGCTTTTCTTCATCTCAATCATTTCATCAAATTTCATCATTATTGCCTTTCACTTGCATGACCAAACAATGTGAATAATAATAAGAGTGCATGTGCATTGGACTAAGCTAGAATCTGCAAACATTTATTCAAAGGAGAAGACGAAGTAATATGGGCTCTTTGTTAGATCAACAATAATGCATATGAGAGCCACTCAACATTTTCATCGTGGTCTTCTCCTTACGACCCAAAGAAAAGAAAAGAATTTCAAAGAAACACACTGAAATATTTTTGGAGTTTTTTTCCTGAAGAAGCGAACCAACGAAGGGAAAAGAAAACAAAAATGAGAAAACTATTTACAAGGGAAAGCTCCCAACAAGCAAAAGAAGAACGAGAAATATTTTTGGGTTTTCTTTTAATACTGCAACTAATTGAACTAGAAATAAAAACTAAAAAGAAGTGAGAAATATTTTGGTTTTTCTCAAAGTTTTTCAAACACACAAGAAGAAAGCAAGAAAAATAAACTAACATGGATTATACAATGAAAAAGGATGAACACCGACAACTGGAATGAATGTGTGAACATGAATGTAATGTCGCTGAGAAATACGTACTCCCCCAAGCTTAGGCTCTTGGCCTAAGTTGGTTTATGGCCACTGATCACAATAGCCCTCTTGTGGATACTGCGGAGGGTCCTGAGGGTTCCACTGGTTGGAGAGCTCCTGTGGCTCCCACTGATAAACAGGCTCCTGATATGGCTCAGGTGCTGGTGCTGGCTCAAGTGCTGGGGGTTGTGTCAGACCCCAGTGTGCATAGGTGTCCTCGGGCATAATAATGTACATGCCTGAACGAATATTGAACAAAGAAGGTGCAGGCAAAGTAATAATCTCACAAGTACCCTGACTGAATACCAAGTTGTACATGAGTCGCTTTTGTTTGTCATTGTTAATAAAATGATGCGCTACCATGCTAGCATAATCTAAATATTTAGTGGGTAGCAACATCTCCTCCTCCTCATCATGTCAAATAGGAATCTCAAAATATTTAGCGAGGCAGGAGGCATAGACACCACCAAAAATACTACCCTTCGAACAGTTTGTGTGTAACCGCCGAGCAACCATAGCGCCCAAACTAAAAGTTCTATCAACATATAAAGCATGTCGCAAAATAGTGAGGTCAGGTGCGCTGAGAGTTCCACTCTCCCCACGACCAGTCAGACATCTCCCGGCAATAATGCATAGTAACGTAAAATAGGAAAATGTAAACTAGCCACTCTCGCTTCTGACACTCCTCTCTCTTCCCCCACAGTAGTGTCAGAGATGAAATCCGCCATGTCTCTAGGACGTGGTTCACTGAGACCACCCTCATAAGGTATTTTGCAAACATTGCAAAAATCATATAATGTCATTTCCTTAGGCTCATCATACAAGTGAAATTCTACCATGGGAGGTTCCTTCCTAGAATAAAAGCGAAAATTTTGCACGAAGGTATTAGTGAGTAGGAGGTATTGGTCACACTTATCTTGGAGGAAGGGGATGATGCCGGCATTATCTGCTAAATAACAGAAATCTTCATATATTCCTGCCTTCCACAAGAATGTGTCGCTTGGCCACTCACACGGCCGAACTTTCGCCGCACGTGGAAGATGGTATTTAGGCTTCTCCTTCTCCTCATTTTCATTTTCTTCTGAATTCCAACTTGAAGAGCCTCTCAACCACCTCCTCATAGCTTTTCTTTTCTCTGAAATTTTCTGAAATTTTTAGCGACTCAAAATAAAAGTGAACCAAACTCAACAAAATTGATAGCAACTACTCCTACAAGTGCCTAGAGGCTATATCATGCAACAAAACTACTTTGGACCATATAAATTTGACATGCAAGCTCAAGAACATGGTCATGACAAAAGCAAAAATTGGCAATATATAAAGCACTAGAACAAAAACTAATTGGACCATTGGAGGAGTTACATACCGATGATAAATCCCCCAAAACAGTTTTGCAAATGGGGCTCCGAGCAAAGAGATCGAAAATGGCAGCAAGATGAGCAAGAACACAAGTTTGAGCAAGGGTGTGATTTTTTCTGGAGGGAGACGAAGTGAATGGGTGGCTGGAATAAGTGAGGGGGCCTACATGGGCCCCACAAGCCTCCTAGGCGCACCCAGGGGGGTGGGCGCGCCCTGTGAGCTTGTGGCTCACAGGTGCACGCCCCTGGGGTGTGCTCAGTGCCAAATTTTTTCAATATTTCATGAAAAATCATATAAAATTTTCAGGGCATTTGGAGAACTTTTATTTCCTGGTCATTTTTTATTGTACGGATAATTCATAAAACAGTAAAATAATAGCATTTCTACTTTATTAATTCTAAATAACAGAGAGTAAGAGTTGGGTACATAAAGTTGTGTCTCCTAAATTCATCCATCACATGCCCATCAAAAGGAATCCATTAATAAGGTTGATCAAGTCTTATTAACAAACTTCTTCCAAATGACATGAAACTAGAGAATTTTCGAATAACACTAGGTTACCTCAACGGGGATATGCATGTCCCCAACAATAAGAATTTTATATTTCTTTTTGACAGTAGGAATAGGGAATTTAAAACCTCCAATAGCAATTGTTGGAATCTCTCCAATAGAGTTGATACTATTCACTTGAGGTTGTTTCTTCGGAAAGTGTACCGTATGCTCATTACCATTAGCATGAAAAGTGACACTGCCCTTGTTGCAACAATAACATCCCCTGCAGTATTCAAAAAGGGTCTACCAAGGATGACCGACATACTGTCGTCCTCGGGTATATCAAGAATAACAAAGTCCGTTAAGATAGTAACATTTGCAACTATGACAGGTACATCCTCACAAACACCGATGGGTATAGCAGTTGATTTATCAGCCATTTGCAAAGAGATTTTAGTTGGTGTCAACTTTTTCAAATCAAGTCTTTGATACAAAGGACCCACAAAAAAAAGTCTTTGATACAAAGAGAAGGGCATAACACTAACACCGGCTCCAAGATCACATAAAGCAGTTTTAACATAGTTTCTTTTAATGGAGCATGGTATAGTTGGTATTCCTGGATCTCCTAGTTTCTTTGACATTCCACCCTTAAATGTGCAATTAGCAAGCATGGTGGAAATTTTAGCTTCCCGTATCTTTCTTTTATTTGTAACAATATCTTTCATATACTTAGCATAAGGAGACATTTTCAGAATATCAGTCAAATGCAAGCGCAAAAAGACAGGTCCAAACATTTCAACAAAGCGCTCAAATTCTTCATGATCCTGATTCTTTGAAGCTTTAGGAGGAAAATGCATGGGTTTCTGAACCCATGGTTCTCTTTCTTTACCATGTTTTCTAGCAATGAAGTCTCTCTTATCATATCTTTTATTCTTAGGTTGTGGGTTATCAAGAGCAAGTTCTATCTCCACATCATTATCATTACTAGGTTGAGCATCTTCATGAACATCATCATTATCATTATTACTAGGTTCATGTTCATCACCAGATTATGTCTCAGCATCAGAGATAGAAATATCATTTGGATTCTCAGGTGTGTCTACAATAGGTTTACTAGAAGCATGCAAAGTCCTATCATCTTTCTTTTTATTTCTAGGTGGACTAGGTGCATCAGTGTTAATTATCTGAAATCTTGCTCAATTCTCTTAGGATGGCCTTCAGGATACAAAGGTTCCTGAGTCATTTTACCACCTCTAGTCACAACTTTAACAACATGTTTATTCATCTTATTATTCATTTTATTAAGCAAATCATTTTGTGCCTTGAGAACTTGTTCTACTTGAGTTTTTACCATGGAAGCATGTTTACTAACAACCTTGAGATCATTAACAGTTCTAAACATATAATCACTCAAGCGTTCAATCATATAAGCATTTCGTTTTAATTGTCTACTAACATATGCATTGAAGTTTTCTTGTTTAACAATAAAATTATCAAACTCATCCAAGAATTGACTAGTAGATTTAGTATGAGGAATATCACCTTCATCAAATCTATAGATAGAATTTACCTCTACTACCTGTGTCGGAGTATTAAGACCATGTATCTCTTCAACAGGTGGTAAATTCTTAACATCTTCAGCTTTAATACCTTTTTCTTTCATAGATTTATTTGCCTCTTGCATATCTTCAAGACTGAGAAATAGAATACCTCTCTTCTTCGGAGTTGGCTTAGGCAGTGGTTCAGGAAGAGTCCAATCATTATCATTACTCAATATATTATTCAATAATTCTTTAGCTTGTTCAACAGTTCGTTCCCTGAAAACAAAACCAGCACAACTATCTAGGTGGTCCCTAGAAGCATCGGTTAGTCCATTATAAAAGATATCAAGTATTTCATTTTTCTTGAGAGGATGATCAGGCAAAGCATTAAGTAATTGGAGAAGCCTCCCCCAAGCTTGTGGGAGACTCTTTTCTTCAATTTGCACGAAGTTAAATATTTTCTTTAAAGCAGCTTGTTTCTTATGAGCAGGAAAATATTTTTCAGAGAAGTAGTATATCATATCCTGGGGACTACGCACACAACCAGGAGCAACAGAATCATACCATGTCTTAGCATCACCCTTTAATGAGAGAGGAAACAACTTAAGAATATAGTAGTAGCAAATTTTTTCCTCATGAGCAAATAGGGTGGCTATATCATTTAGTTTAGTAAGATGCGCCACAACAGTTTCAGATTCATAACCATGGAAAGGATTAGAATCAACCAAGGTGATTAACTCAGGATCGACAGAGAATTCATAATCCTTATCAGTAACAAAGATAGGTGAAGTAGCAAACTTAGGATCATATTTCATTTTAGCATTCAAAGATTTTTCTTTCAACTTGACTAGTAATTTGTTAAGATCATCTCTATCCTTACAAGCAAGAAAGTCCCTAGCTACCTCTCCATCCATAACATAACCCTCAGGTATATCAGGCAATTCATATCTAGGAGTGCTAGGTCTAATAGGTGTTTCAAAGTGTTCAGTTTCAATAATTTCATCAGTTTCAGTAATCTCATTTTCTTTAGCTCTAGCAAGTTGTTCATCAAGAAATTCACCTAGTGGCACATTATCATCAAGCAAAGTACTAGCATCATCATAAGTATCATTCATAGTGGAAGTAGCATCATCAATTACTTGCGACATATCAGGATTAATAGCAGGTGGTGGTGTCGCAAGCTTACTCAAAACAGAAGGTGAATCAGGTGCAGAGTGTGATGGAAGTTCCTTACCTCCCCTCGTCCTAGAGGGAACAATCTTGGTTCTTAGATCTTTCAGATTCTTCATAGTGATCAACAGATATAAATCCCAAGTGACTCAGCAAATAAAGCTATGCTCCCCGGCAATGACGCCAGAAAAAGGTTTTGATAACCCACAAGTATAGGGGATCGCGACAGTTTTCGAGGGTAGAGTATTCAACCCAAATTTATAGATTCGACACAAGGGGAGCCAAAGAATATTTGCAAGTATTAGCAGTTGAGTTGTCAATTCAACCACACCTGGAGATTAAATATCTGCAGCAAAGTATTTAGTAGCAAAGTAGTATGATAGCACTACAAAAAAAAGACACATCCGTGACATTTTGGGCCGAACGATTTTTTTTCTATCATGCTTATGACACTTCTATGACGATAATTGTGACAAAAGCATGTATCATCATAGATGTGGTGGGCTCCTACTTCTATGACAAAAAATCATGACCGAAAATGGGCTTTTCATCCTGGGCAGGCCGGGGACGCACCTACATGACATTCTTTGGGCCGTCCATGACGGAAAAAATCGTGGTAGAAGCGAGGGCGAGGAAAATATCGGGGAGTTCCCAGTTACGGTGGGTGGTCGGGGCCGAGCGATGCACGGAGGTTTGCGCGTTTCTCTCTCGTACACGTACGCGCGTGTGTGCGAGGTGTTGTGCTCTAACTGAACCCGAGCGAGGCGTTGGGCTCTAACTGAACCCGAGCGATTGCACTAGCTACGTTACTGAACCCCAATCGATCCCTTGGCTGTTAACTGAGCCCGAGTGATTCCTTCGCTACTGCTGCTAACTGAAGCCGATCGAAGCTGCCTCTTGATGAACAGTCCCCAGTGCGGGTTGGATGAACAGTTCCTGGTGGGGGTTGGATGAACAGGACCCCGTGGTAGTAGAGGTCGTTGCCGCTGGATGAACAGGTCCCCCGTGGAGGGCTGGTTGAACAGTAGCTGGTGAAGGCTGGATGAACAGTAGCCCGTGGATGAACAGTAGCTGGTGGAGGGTGGAGAAAGTCGATGGTGGATGAACAGTAGCATGTGGAGGCTGGAGGGAGTCGAGGGTGGATGAACAGTAACCCGTGGAGGCTGGAGCGAGAGGCAGTAGATGGTGGATGAACAGTAGCTCATGGAGTCCCGTTTTGCGGTACGCCACACCCCTCCCGATGAACAGGACCCCGTTTCGACCGTAGGCGCTCCAACACAAGTCCGTTTCCTCCGTTTTGCGGTACGCCACACCCCTCCCAATCAACAGCACTCCGTTTCGACCGTAGGAGCTCGAACACAAGTCCGTTTCCTCCGTTTTGCGGTACGCCAGACCCCGTTTCGGCTGTTCCGTCCAAGCCGGTTGGCTCCCGTTGAACAGGACGCATTCTGACCCAGTCTGTTGCCTCCCAATGAACATGACGCTGTTTCTCCGTTCTGATCCAGCCGGTTGGCTGCCCGATGAACAGGACGCCATTGCTGCCGTCCGTTGCCTCTCCATGTACATGAGCCCTGGCCGTCCGTATGTGCAAGTACGCGTTTGAGACCCCGCCCGTATGTACGTACGTGGCCGTATTTTTTGCCCTGTGGCTATACATACATGTACACGATTTATACGGGACTGCCTGAACTGCTACGTCGGGCGCTCTACTATGAAACATGCCGCTACTTACTCGGCCACGGTTCATACTTGCAGAGGGACCGATCGACCAGTACGTACGTACACATTCGCGACCAGACAGACAACGCTACGTACGCTTCGACCGGATGGGTCCCAGCTCTCAGGGAGGATAAGGAGGCACTTCCTTGCATGCGAAGATATAACCGGTGGGTCCCAGCTATCAGGGGGAAGAATCATTTTTTTGCCCGTAATATAGACACACTTCCTTGCGTGCGAAGATGTAGCTGGTGGGTCCATCTGTCAGCCTCACCGCGTACAATACTCTTCCGATGGCTGTCATTCGTTGACCACCTTGACCACGCCGCGCGGACAGCACCCAGGCGGTGGACGACGATGAGGCCTAGGAAGGGAACGATGCTGAGCTAGGGAAGACAAGGCAGGTGGATGCCCACGTGGAGGGGAGTACGAGGGTTCACTGGTTCGGCTGCGGTGTAAGGTTGCCGTCGCCAGAGAATAACATGGGGTGTGGGTGAGTAGAGGGAAGGCATGGCCAGTGATAGTATGGTCGGGCGGTGAGGCCTGCGCGGCAGCACAGCCGACCACGGGAGGCTGGAGCAGGCGGTACGGCGGGCACTGGTTTGGGCGGCTGGAGCAAGAAGACCAGAGGTTGAAGACGCAGCTCGGCCGTTGGATTAACATCCAACGGTCACTGCAGCTAGAATCGTTTATTGACTAAGTTGACAAAGCCCTGCGTACGCGTCAACTTAGTAGGCCCACAAGTCAGCCTCCAAATCTGGTGGGTCCCAGCTAGCAGGGGGAATCATTTTTTTTGCGCGTAATAAGGTGGCACTTCCTTGCGTGCGAAGAAGTTTTCTGGTTTTTTTATTTCTTCTTTTTTGAGTTAGAATAAAAAGAAAACAATTTAGCATCTTTGGTACAATCTATATTTTTACGAAATGGATCATTAAAAAGCTGGTGGGTCCCAGCTGTCAGGGAGAGGAAACTTGTTTTCCCGCATAATAAAGGAAGCACTTCCTTGCGTGTGAAGATGTAGCTGGTGGGTCAAACCTGTCAGGGGGAGAAATCATTTGTTTTCGCATAATAAGGGGGCACTTGCTGCGTGCGGCCATGGGCCATGTGGGTCCCTACTGTCAGCCACTCCACGTACATGCCTCTTCCGATGGCTGTCGTTTGTTGACAAAGTTGACCACGCCGCGCTGAGAGAACCAGCGCGGTGAACGATGGCATGGCCTAGGAAGGGAACGACCCGGAGCCGGCGAAGACACAACAGTGGATGCCCACGCGGAGGGGAGTACGAGGGTTCATTGGTTCGGCTGCCATCACCGGAGAATAACAGGAGGTGTTGGTGAGTAGAGGAATGGCCTGGACGGCGATGGGAGTAGGGTGGGCCGGTGAAGCCTGCGCGCCAGACAGCCGGCCACGGGAGGTGGTAGCAGGCGGTACCACCGGCGGTGGTTTGGGTGGCTGAAGCAAGAATATCCGAGATTGAAGAAGCACTACAGTCGTTGGATGGACATCCAACGGCCACTGCTGCTTGAATCGTGTGTTGACTATAAGTTCACAAAGCCTTCCGTACACGTCAACTTACTAGGCCCACAAGTGAGCATCACATATGTGGCAGAGAACATATAGCCCATTTGCGATTTGTAATAATGTACAACCCATTTTTGAATTCTAATGGAATTTACTATAGCCCATTTACAGTTTGTTAAAATTATAGCCCATTTTCTAGCCAGGACAACGATTAATAATTTCAACCAACCGCTCAAAACAGAATTCAATAAAATTTCCCACATTTTGATGGGATCCGAAATATTTTTATCCCAAATTTTGAGTCAGATTAAATATAATTTCAAAATAAATTTGTATTAGGTAAAAATCCAATGAAATATTACGCGCGCAACAAGTAATGAACTAAAAAAATTCAAAATTCAAAAATAATAATTTTTTAACTAATTACGTGTTTGGTGCATTTTTTATAGTTACAACCCAGTTTTTATAATTACATCCCATTTATTATTTCTTAAAGCCCATTTTCTTGTTAAGCCTAATGCATCCCTCCTAGGAAAGATTTGCAGCCCAGCGGGGCGGAGAATAACAAGTTGACCTAGGCTGGGTATTCCTCAAAAAAAAGTATAGCTGGGCTAGCCATTTTCACCTTGAAAAAAATTAATATCTGGGGTGGATATTTGGTCGACATAAAATAATAGCATGGGCCATACAGGCCACAGCCCGCCCAGTTGATACCCTGG
The DNA here is from genome assembly GCA_011799875.1 of Thinopyrum elongatum. Taxonomy (NCBI): domain Eukaryota; kingdom Viridiplantae; phylum Streptophyta; class Magnoliopsida; order Poales; family Poaceae; genus Thinopyrum; species Thinopyrum elongatum. Next base: position 344,026,290 of record CM022299.1, on the reverse strand, counting down.
TCCTCTGAACAACAACAAAAACATCGCTCAAGAAAAACTCTGCTCACACCTCAAAAACACAAATACTGCTAGAGCTGCTGGGTCCCAGCTGTCGGCGGCTCCTTGTGCAATTCTCTCATTTATTGACTAATATAGGTTGACAATGGTGTGGGACCGTGATGTCAGGAAACCAGGAGGAAGCAAAAAAAATTATAGTTGTATATAATAAGGAGGCACTTGCGTACGTGCGGCTATGGCCTTGGTGGGTCCCCACTATCATCCTCTCCAAGTAAAGTCATCTCCTGATTCCTCATGTTCGTTGACCATGTTGACAATGCAAGATGGTGGCACCATGGCGAGCGCAACAACTCGAAGGACGACGGAGAGGGCCTCATAGGCCCTACGGATGGTCTGATACAGCGCCCGCTGGTCGTTCAAGAAGCCAAGATCATCGGACCCCTATGAGCACCTTTGAGAGACTGAGCTGGCATGAAACGGTAAGGCCGTGTTTGGGAGCTCTGGATTGTTTCACACCCGTATTAAGGATACAAGTGTAATTTACTCCTAACCGGAAACAACGCGTAAAATACAGGCGTAATGAAACCGACGGCCCGAGGTCTGTAACGAAAACCGGCGAGTTACGCGTGTAATTTGAGAAACCAGTGTATATTTTACCAGTCGAAAATGACCAACCAAGTGCTTCGCCCAAGACCATCTGCTTTTATTTACAAGCGTCAGTTTTACAAGTGGTTTTGGTTGGAAAACAACGATCCAATCACGGCCTAAGATGATGAGTTGGTCTGAAGATCATATGGTTTCACCTCTAACCTACCCGAGTTGTCATATAGGCTATGAATTAAACATAACACGATGAACTTCTTAAGCACAGAAACAACAGAAGAGGATGATCTGCTTAACATGCAAATCAATGGCATTAGATCAACATGCAAAACAATACGAAGCATTATTTTCAGGAGGCATGGTGAACAGCTCGTGATGCCACATGCCACAGCATTCCAAGCTCAACTTTGTAATCAAACTCACAAGGCCTGGCATTTCATAGACAAAATTCAAAACAAACTCTTAAAATACCTTAAGTTAACATTCATGACTATGCATCTCATCAGAGTAAATATTTACTTCTAAACTAAACACATGAATAGGAAAAAATGATCGACGCTGCTCACAGCAAAGGGTGTCCCATTCCAAAATATCAAATGCATGTCTTTTGGCTAACATTAATGAGCAAAATTTGACAAGGTTTTCCAATTCCAAAAACATCAATGATTAAACTTTGACAAGCTTTTCCCATTCAAAATATGTAATGCCTATGATTGTGGAACGGGCAGGGTTTGTCATCAGTTTGCACATTGAAATGGCACATGGAGCCGGATTAACCAGCGTATCTTTTTGTGCAGTTCCACTGAAATCAAATAATGTCTTGCGTAGCATGGTGGATTTCGTATTTATATGTTGCAAGAAAACAAAGACACATCAGCACACACATGAATATTGGCCCCAGTGTCAACCCACAAATCGGTGGACTGGCAAACTGAAAGTACGATAAACAGATTACCATACCCAGATGCCCCATCATTGTTGCTTAGAGTGACATTGAGAGACTTGGAGTCCTATCCTGGCTTCTTATACTTGTTTGGGCACTTAATTGCCCAGTGTTCCTCTGAACCACAAGTAAAGCAGCCATCTCTCTTTTTGTCTTTCTTCTTACCCTTCTTCTTAAAGGTAGTATTCGACTTTGATTAGAGAACCATTCGATGTATTGTGCATGATGAAGTATTATGGAGGACATGAACCATCTGAACATTTTGTGCAGTTCCACTGAAATCAAGTTGAGCATCCCTGTCTGCATAAATACAGAAAAAGTGTGATGAATATAATAGTGGTACTAGTTGATTAAACATACGCTCACAACTATAATCATCTTCATTATCTTAACATGAAAAGATAGCAATACAATAGCTTCAATTAAACATTTATTCAAAACAATACAACAATATAATTAGCACAACATAACAAAGCACGATCATGTGTATGAAGGCCGATACTGACCTCGTTTGTTACAGCTGCGTCGGCGACTGACTCGGTCATACCTTTCCTTGTGGAGTGAATTTTGCACCCCACGTGCTGTTGAGTTGAGTTTCCCTTGGTCTGCAGACTAGTCATGTCACCAGCGTCTACTAATACTCTAAAGCTTCTCGATCATTCCTTCTGTAATGTAGCGCAAACAGTGACTGCTTCTTTCTGCAAAGTGGAAAGACCAACTGGGCCCAATAAAGCAACAGTTTGCCTTAAACACATTGGCTCCTTTTGTGCAGTTCAACTAAAATCAAAGTCAAAATAGAACGAAGCAGAAGTTTTGATATCCCTGTATGTACAAATAGGTATAAAGGAAACAATTACTGAGAAATAACAGTAGAAGAAAAAACATCTACCTTATCTTAATGGGAAACAAAGCAGGACAGTAGCAATTCTCAAACAGTGTGATTCATTCATATTAACTAAGACATTATCTTAACAATACCTAGTTTCAACATGTATAAAGAATGACAAAGCAGAAAAGTATGTATTCATTTGACCTGAGGTGAGGTTGGAACAAGAGTTTTCATAAAAAGAATGGTTCTTTTATGCAATTATGGATGGGCAGGCCTTTTGTGGATTACTCCAACTCTATGAATGAAGGGGGGAGTATGAGGAAGGCCGATTTTCTTTCTATATGAAGATGAAAAAATGATCCATTCCTAAAACAGTGCAACTGATTCATATTAACAAAGACATTATCTTAACACTACCTTGGTTAAACATGTAGAAAGAACTACAAAGCAGGATAGTACCATTTGTAAAACACTGTAACTGATATATAATAACAGAGACATTATCTCAACAATACATTTCTTAAACATGTACTCCCGCCGATCCCTAACAGAAATGGTACTCCCGCCGATCCCTAACAAGTGTTGCTGTTTTGAACTAAGATTCAGTAGTTAATTCTAAGAGTGGCATTGCTTAATTTTACCAGTGGCATTAGATTAACAAAAAGCATAAACAGTTCCAGGGGAGAGTGGGCGCAACAGCACCATGTGCTTCCACCTACTTATAAAGGGGGTGATGCAGAGTTTGTTGTAACAAAGAAACAAGAATCATGTCTGGGTTGGTCCCATTTTTGTTCACTTAATGGTAAAAGACAGCAATACAATAGCTTTAATTCAATATTTATTTAAAACAGTACCAATACAAGTAGCACAACATCTCAAAGCACACTGCACAATCATGTGGATGAAGGCCTGTACTGACCTTTCATGAGGCGGACAAGATAAAATATGAATCTGCCAACACGAATAGGAAATCCAATCTCATTTTGTGCAGTTCCACTGAAATCAAGCATAGTTTCCGGTGTGATATTTTAGTTGAACTGCACAAAACACTCTTAAAACAAAAGTGTTTTGCGTAGTGAAGCAAAAGGTCGCAATAGCAACAAGTTGAATAGATATCCCTGTTTCACATAGGTAAAAAGGAAATAATTATCGGCCAATAAAGGAGGATTAAACATATGGGCACAAAAAGAAGCATCTAAACAAAGTAGGACAGTAGCATTTCTAAACGGTGGCATTGATTCATATTAACAGAGACATTCTCTTAAAATAACATTTGTTAAAAATGTAATTTACTTTAATAGTGGCATTGCTTCAATTTTCCATCGGCATTATTAGATTAACAACAACAAAATAGTTGTATGGGGCATGGGACATGCCAGCACCATGTGCCTCCACATGTATAAATGGGTGATGCAGAGTATGTTGCCAAGCAGCATATCTGTGTTGGTCCCATATTTGTTCTCTTTGAACCTTTTTCCTATGTGAGGGCGGAAAATCTAGTCCTGCACAAACTCCCAGACCACCCGGTTTCTTTCCTTTTTCAACAAAGAGATCGGTTCCTTACAGATGTGTGTACTGAGTTACCCCCTTTTCCCTTTTCGACCAACAGAATAGCTGGATAGCCAGTCTGTACTACTTTCCCTCCTGCCTTTCCTCATTGAACCATGTCCTAGATTCATGCTCCACCCCACCCCCCTTTCTTCCTCTTTGAACCAAGACCTAGATTTGACTACAGAATCGAGAAAGATCCGCATGCAGCTAGAGCAATACGGTTTCAAAGAAAGTTATACCTTAGGGTTGTCGGGATGTGGCTAGGTGTGCGTCGAGAGGCCAGATCTACCCACACTACGTACGGCAGCGAGGAAGAAGGGGTTGGAGGTCCTCCAGCACAGGCGCTGGGTGAAAGAGAATAGCGCAGCCGGCAGTGGATTGCCTCCCTCGCCGAAGGCGACAGAGTGAATGCTGCACCTCCTCCCCTTCCCGGTGCGACGGGATCCGGACGGCTCCTTCACCAGCTGTGAGGGGGGAGAGAGAGAGGCCAACGCAGTCTTGTTTAGATCTGATGAAGAGGGTGAGATTGTGAATAGAGCAAACCCTAGCAAAGGAACAATGAGCCTCCAGCGTTTATATATATATATGTAGTGCAGCGAGAGTGTGAAGAGTGCAAACCCTAGCGAACAAGCGCTGAGGCTCCAGCTTATATATAGTAGTACTCGTGTATAGTACTACTAATATAGTGGATTGGTTTTCTTTCTCCATAACAATCATTTTAAATTGTGTACGAAACGAAACTCTTTATTTAACGTGCCAGTGAAGAAAACTACGATCAACTAACGATCCACGCGTCCTGGTCGCACTTCCTGTCGTTCATGCGCGGTACACTACCCTCCGTTAAGTGAACAACCACACACGCGCCAAATTATCGGAAAGGTGTGAGAGTGTGTACAAATAAATAAATTTAATTTCAATTATTTTGTATGTACAGTTTGCCCTCTCAATAATTATGGTTTGTTGTGTTCGGCCTAAACTTGGTCAAACTTTACAAAGTTTGACTTCAATCAAATCTAATATGCAGAGTACATAAAAACGAAGGGGTACTACCTCCATCCGGGTTTTTAGTCCACACCATATTTTTAATCAAAGTCTGACCACATATTTAGTTAAAAGCCGGACAAATAAAATTACAGCCCGTTTTGTGAGAAGGCTTAGAAATCAATACAAAACTTTTGCTCTTAGTACCACCGTCAATGCTTCTTCGAGGAAACATTTGGTTCATATCCAATTGTGTGATAAAATTGCACCAACGTAAACGACCGCTCCAAGATGAACTGATGAAGGATATCGTCTTTGTGGTAACAAGCAAAGAGCACTGATGGAAGACAGCCCATTCTTCATTGAACATCGATCAGCTTCACCAGCCGATGCAACCATGAGACGCAACCATGAGCATCGATAGGTCATCGTGGTGATGCATCATCAATTTTGGCATCAAGTTTGGGTCAGGCTCCAATGAAGTTTGACAATCCTCACTGTGGTTTGTTTCTTCTCGGTAATCAAGCTCGAGAAAGGAAGAACCACTTGGTAGAGGACAGTGAGGCTGAGCAACAGTGGCCATCCAATTTTGTGCGGTTCCACTAAAATTGAGGAAGACATGCCCGAGTATGGAGATACGCATCCCTGTTTGCAAAAATAAAAAAAATGATATTTAAGTAGTGTCGTTACTTTGTTTTAGTAGTGGAACAAGGTTAACAACGGTATCTTAATGGTCAATAAGAATTAATGAAACGTACACCAAAAAATAGAAGCATCATGATTATCTTGATGGGAAATAAAGCAGGATACCAAAAAAAACTAAAGCAGGACAGAAGCATTTATGGACGCCTCTACATGGGCATTGCTTCATTTTACCAGTGATAGTTTTAGATTAGCAGCAGCAATAGGAGCATATGGACAATGACCGCACAACCACCATGTACTTTTTGTCGAAAAAAAACATGTATACCTCCACTGATGCATAAATGATAAACCAGGACAACTTTTGGAGTGGCCCTTCCTCTATAATAGTAAAAAATAGGTGATGTTGGACCAGCCGACGAACCCTAGCTACTGTACATGGGGATCTGGGGAGTAGTGGTATAGAAGAAAACCCGCATGCAGAGTACAATGAAGCATGAAATCCAAAAGAAGTTATACCTCATGTGGGCGAGATGTGGCTTAGGCGGGCGGGCGGGATCTGCCCACACGACGGCAGCGAACAAGGGCGCGGAGGACCTTCGTCCGCGCTAGCGCCGGCTCAGAGAGGATGGTGCACATCGGCTTCCTCCATCGCCGACAGTGACAACGTCAACGCAGGACCTCCTCACCTCCCGTAGTGGACGGGATCCGGCCGGATCTGTGACCACCGGTGAGAAGAGAGATAGAGTGGACACTGTCATCTTGTTTAGATATGGAGAGGGTGACAGAGCGATACGCGAGAAACCCTATCAAACAATAGGCTATATATACAATGGAGTAAAAAAATCTCTCCATAGCAGTGGTTTTAAATAGAATTCGCGCGTTCCCGAAAAAAAGAAACGAAAACTGGCGGACAAATCTTTTTTTAACGTACCAAGAAAGAAAACTCGATCAATAACAAGTTTGTATCCCTCACGTGTGGTCCCCGGCACTCCATTATTAGGTGAACAAATTAAAGGGTCAAATTATTATGTACGTAAGATGTCTCTTCGTGTACAAATGCGCTCCATCGTGTACTCGCGGGTATGTCGGAGGCAGAGTGAGTGCGTGTACATTTCTTCTTGTACGTAGTACTCCATTTATCTCACTTCATAATGTTTCCCACCCCTATGATATTCCTATCCTAGGAACAAAATGAGGCGGTAGTACTAAGTTTGTGTGTGTGTAGGGAGAACGAGACATCGATGATGTGTACGAGTAGTCGCGAGAGTCGTCAATAGGTGTGTGTGCGCACACACACACATAGACATGCATATCCGTGTTTACGTAAAATTCTTACTTTCATCTCCATCTCCATCTCCAATCATATTTGTCCAACTGGCACATTATTTACTTTATTAATTATGCAGCAATATTTACGTATGTCCAGCATCTCTCGTTTGCGGGCGTCCGGACCGCTGGCACGCTCGCTCCTGACCGCCCTGGCCAACCCAAACCCTCTTCATCACCCGCGCGCACTTCCCGCCCGAAACGGTCAGTGCCACATTCATGCTCGGCCAGAGCGGAGGCGACCTCTCACTGGCGTCGGCCCGCGCCGCTTCCTGGTGCACGCGACTGCTCCGCGTTCAAACTTCACCACGGCCGACCGCAACATGCATGTAAAAAAGTTCTTGGGAGTTCATGCTACAGCTAGCTATCCTCCCCCTCGTCTATCTCTTCCAATAGTGCTTGTACTCCATGGCGCGATCCATCGACAAGCAGGCGGGAAAGTTTTCGTATACTCGGTTTGCGGTGAGTGGCATGCCGAGTGATCGTGTGGGGTGGAGGAGGGTGAGACACGAACGCGACAGACGTGATTTAAAGGTTGGTTTTGCTCGATGGCGCGATCCAACGAAATGAAACGTTGGTTTCCAAAAGAATATTGTACTGCATGAGGGAGAAGCGGATTGAACGAAGAGTGATGGTTTCCTTCTTCCGTCCAACTAACTACCGGGTCTATGTGATTTGACGGCTCATTGGTCATTATTACTGCAGCGGTAGAGCGTCGTAGAACGTCTGCACTCTTATTTATTTATTCGGTGATAAAACTAACTTTCTCCACTCTTACACCGGAGGAGTACGAAACACGACAGCACAGTGACTACATGGCCCACCTCCCACTATCACCATATTCCTTGCACAGCCCACATGCCAAGGAAAAATTACTATACACCGGAGTGTATAGACTATTTTGCCCCCGAATTTGCTTTTGAGGAAATGCTGGGTAGTTACGCGCATGCAAAGTACACAATTCTCGTGAATAATTACTCCTCTCTCCATCTCACTAGATCTATCTGCATGCAGCTCTCTCTCTCCGGTTTTGCATGCATGCGACGCGACTCTCTCTCTCTCTCTCTTTGTGTGCAAGCATGCCTTAAGCTTGGTTAATAATATAGCCGGTTGATGGCTAACATGTTGCCATGTCATCTATAGCCAATGTAATAGTCAACATGTATAGTAATTGGCTACAAGAAAGTACTACACCCTCCATTCCCTTATACAAGAGAGTACTATTGCCTCGATTACTGTTAGTGGCCTTGTATAGATGCAAAATGTATTTTTTGTAGTGGCCAATGTAATAGTCAACATGTATAGTAATGGGCTACAAGAAAGTACTATACTACATTTTACCACATGACCCACCATACACTCTCACATGCTACCTCCGTCCTGGTTTATTACTCCCCTATGTAATTTATGCATGATACTAGTGCATGATACTCCCCACTATGAGTAGTCTTATACGCATACAAAAAAGGACCGGAGGGAGTACGAAGCTTTCAGATTTTGTTTCATGTATGTATCCTGAATCCAAGGTTGCCCCATTACAACATTCCATCAAATACAAAGGAAAACTAACACGCATGCTGATGCATCTCAATGATTCACAAATCATAGCCAATATTTACTTCACAACTAAAGACAAAAGTTGTGAGAGTGTGTACAAAAAAACTACTCATGGGGTCTCTACGACTTAAACCCTAAACCCTAAACAGGATTTAATTTCCTGGCTAGGTAGAACCTGTCGAAGGAAAGAAGCCTGGCACCCTCAGATCATACGATGATTTTGTACAGTTCCACTAAAATCGAGCTGAGCATCCCTGTTGGCAAAGATATTGAAGAAGTGTGATTAGAATAATAGTAGTGGCACTAGTTCATGAGACATAAACTCATCACAAATAGAAGCTGGTAGAAGTAGAGAAAGATCCACATGGAGATGGAGCTACGTGGGGAGCTACGGCAGTGGAGCAAGCCGGCTCCAAAAGGAAGTTGTACCTGGGACGTCGGGGTGTAGCTAGAACAGCGGTGGGAGGCGGCATTAGCCCATACCGCGGGGACCCCCGATTGGCACGCACCGACAGTGAGTTTTCTTCCTCGCCGCTGTTGACCGCGTCTACGTAGAACATCGTCTGCTTCCCTCGGCGGCGGGATCAGGCCGGATCTGTGACCAGTGATGTGGCCACTGTCGTTCTATGCTTGTGAAGAGAGCAACCCAAGCAAGCAAGCTTGCAGCTTCGGCTCCTGCTACTGTATATATAGTGGAGCGGTTTTCTTTTTCTCTCCGTATCAACCCTTTTATATTGCGTACATGTCATTGAAGAGTGAAATGATGGTTGCTTCGTCCGACTAACTTACTGTGTGATTTGACTGCTCCTGAGTGGCCCCTACACATACTCCCTCTACGTGTATGACCGTTCCTGAGTCTCACTTGTACTTATCTCTATTTTCTTGCATGACACGGAGACAGGATGCGCATAGTGGAATTTTATTACTGCAAGTTGTTACGTACCTACTCCCTCCTTCTGGTTCACTACTAGTACTCCTTCCGTCCTGGTTTATTGGTCACCTTTGTACTCAATTCATGGGCTCGTTTTCCTCAAGAAATTGTCTTTACCAACGTATTAATATCGGGAATGCATGCGTGAACAACGAATGATTAAACCTTGCATGCAACGTTTTGACAAAGCATTGACATATGAACATGTGAATGTGAGGGACTACAACCTCGTGCATGCATGCAGCAGTCACACGTACACATGCACGCAAAAATGCGCACGACGCCCTAATGCATGCATGTCCGAGCACACGACGGAACACACATGTTCACGCTCAAGTGCTCAACCTACACTTGCATGCACACACATACTCAGCCAGGGTGAGCTAGTGACCGTATAAACACCGGAAAATGTATATATTGCCCGCAATTAGCGTATGATGAAGTCCACTGACCGTATTTTTACAAATATAGAGTGACAACCCGTGTATTTATCTCGTTTCAAATTAAGCCATATTAACCGGAAAGGAGGCAGTATGGACTAGCATTACTTTGTTGTGTCCCGTCAACTTGCAGAACGGGGAGAAGCTTGCGCGCGGTGGCTCGTGGGACAAAGGAGAAACTTTTGACTAATGCAAGATCTCCCTCGCTCAGGCGGTGGACGTGCAACAGTTAATTCGGTGTCAGATTGCCAGAAGCATACACTGTACTAGTACCATCATTATTCGACTTCCCGAAGAGGCGAAGAGCCAAGCGCAAAGTTTACTACTAGTACAGTAGTACTCCGAGTAGTAGTACTATTACGTACTACTAGTACTACTTACTATACAGGTACTACTAGGAACCGCATGGTGGAGCGTCTGCACTCTTATTTTATTTTAATCTATGATAAAGCAATCTTCAACACATTTGCTTCTCTTCGAGGGTTCTCGCATGTGATAATGGAAGTTGATTGCATGGAACACTCGCCACAATTCTCGCTTAATTCTGGCTCCTATCCTGTTAGAAATAGGAGCGCTCAGTAATATTTTCTCTTTTTTTGTTATTCAGTGTGTAAACAGGTCAGCAAACCTTGCGGTGCATCTTTGTGCGAACCGTGCTTGCTGTGCTTTGAATGTGACCAAGAGCTGGCTTGATGAAACACATCGCTTCCTTTTTTTGCAGGGTACCTCGCTTCCTAGTGACCAGTCTCTTGGCTAATTGTCCTAAGAATGCTTATATATGAATAAAGCTCTCTCATTTACCCGCAAAAAAGATTAAGCCATATTAACCAGAAAGGAGGCAGTATGGACTAGTAGCACTACTTTGGTGTGCCCCATCAACTCGCAGAACAAGGAGAAGCTTGCAGGACAAGGTGAAGCTTGCTTACGCCCTCTCCGTCTACCTCAAGCGCGATGGCTCGTAGGACGAGGAGAAGCTTTTGACTAATGCAACCTACCCTCGCCCAGGCGGTGGACGTGCAACAGTTCATTCGGTGTCAGATTGCCAGAGGCATACACTGTAGTACCATCATTGTTCGACTTCCCAAAGAGGCGAAGAGCCAAGCGCAAGGTTTAGTAGTACGAGTAGTACAGTACTACTAGTATACAGGTACTAGGAACCGCATGGTGGAGCGTCTGTACTCTTATTTTATTTTATTCTCTGATAAAGTACACATTTATTCGGGAGAAGTGCGGAAAACGGCAGCCCAATAGTACTATTAAAAAACATCGAACATGTAATGATGACATCGATCAACCATGCTCGAATATATCTTCGCCTCCGTGCGACACCTAGCCCGTCTGTGTTCTCGCTCCTCATCTCTCTCAAGGAGCGGCGGGTTGGCCATTTTGCCGTCAATTGAGATCGGTTTGCTCACACTCCGGTCCCACATGTCAGTGATATGCCAAGAGGAAGCGTGTTGACCGACAGGCCATACGCGGACTGGGTTTTGCACCTTCATAGTACTAGTATAAGCGGATTCAAAGAAGAGAGTATTGATGGTTGCTTCTTCCGAGCAACTTACAGTGGGAAAGGTGGGGCTTTTGATTTGACTACTCATTACTCACTATTAGTGCAGCGCAACGACCGGGATAAGTCTCCCATGCGGTTGTGGACTCTAAGGGTCTCTTTGATTCAAAGGATCTCCGTAGGATTTTTTAAGGATTAGAATCCTTAGGAATTTTTCCTATGTTGGTCGTTTGATTCGTAGGATTGAATCTTGTAGGATTTTTTCCGAAGGATTTATTTGTACTACATTTCACAACAATTCTAACATCCACTCCAACCTCTTGGAAGAAATCATTTGCTTTTTCCATGACACAATCAATCAAACTCAAATCCTATAGGGATCCAATGGACATGCCATTTCAATCCTACGCTTTTTCTATTCCTGTGTTTTTGCAATCCTACAAATCAAAGAGGCCCTAATTTGGTGCATGGCACATGGACCCGGATGCTGAATGGCTTCTGGCAATGCTATCAAGCTTCCAGCATTTGTTTACATAATTGACGTATACAAATAATTTCCCAGCGACATGAAATTGTACAATGCTCTGAAGCTTTCAGCTTTTGTTTCGTGTGTCTTGCCAGCTGGAAGGTTGTCTTGTTACAACATCAATCAAATACTAGAAAGGAAACTAACATCCATGCTCTTTCAGAAAAAATAAAAAACTAACTTCCTTGCTAATGCATCTCAATGATTAGCAGATCAGAGCTAATATTTACATCACAACTGAAGACAAAGTTGTGAGAAGGTGTTAAATTAAAATTGATCCATGCTTTCATTGGCAGCAACTTCCCCCAGCTCTGTCTAAATCAACAAGGCATGTTGGGAAAAAAGTAGCTGTCAGGAGCATGCAACATTCCGATCATTTTGTGCAGTTCCACTAAAATAGAGCTGAGCGTCCCTGTTCCAAAGATATTGAGTAAGTGTGATTACAATAATAGAGGACCGTTGATGAAACAATAAACACACAAATAGAAGTCGGTCACCTTTGCAGTCTCTCTTAAGACTAACTAGTTGGAGAGGATTAAGCAAATAGTTGGAGAAGATTAGGCTCGGAGTTGGATGAGGAGGATAGAGCAAAACCAATCTCCCTTTGTGCAGTCACACTGAAATGTAGAGACGTTACCCGTGTGAAATTTTAGTACAACTACACAAAACACTCTTAAGAAAAAAGTGATTTGTGCAGTTCACCAAAAGGTCGCAATAGCAACGAGGTGAAATAGATAGCCCTGTTTGCAAAAAAGAGGTAGAAAGGAAACAATTACTGGCCAATAACAGTTGATCACACATACAATGACAAAAAAGAAGCATATTCCTTGTCCTTGTACAATGCAAGGTGCTTAGGGGCGGTGCTTAGAGAAATAAACCAGGCTTTCCTTAAGCACCGGTGCTTATTTGTACAGCGTAGACTCTTAATTAGGCGTCCCTCCTGTAGAAATAGGCACCGGTGCTTCAGAAAAACCCGGTTTATTTTCTAAGCATCTCCCTAAGCACCTAGCATTGTACAAGGCCTAAGGGAAGATAACAACACGATTGTTTATCTAAAACAGTGTGAGGACGAGATTGCAATATGGAAAGTACGCCGGACGAGCTACGTTTTGGGCAAAGAACTAGGGAAGATCCACATGCAAGATTTTCCACATGCAGCGACGTGGGAAGATGGGCAGTGGAGCAAGGTCGGGGGGGAGGAAGCTGTACCTGGGGGTCGTCGGGATGTAACTAGGAGGGTGGCGCCGGGCAGGATTGATACGTCTCCAACGTATCTATAACTTTTTATTGTTCCATGCTGTTATATTATCATTCTTGGATGTTTTACAATCATTTTATAGCAACTTTATATCATTTTTTGGGACTAACATATTGACATAGTGCCTAGTGCCAGTTGCTGTTTTTTGCTTGTTTTTTACTTCGCAGGAAATCAATACCAAACAAAGTCCAAACGCAGCAAAAAATTTTGGTGATTTTTCTGGACCAGAAGACACAAGTTGGGCCAAGAAAGTACCTGAGGGGGGCTCCGAGGGGAGCACAATCCACCAGGGCACGCCTGGGGGCCCAGGCGCGCCCAGGTGGGTTGTGCCCACCTCGGCCACCTCCCGCACCACCGCTTTGCTCTATAAATACCCCAATATTCCAGAAACCCTAGTGGAGTCGACGAAAATCAATTCCAGCCGCCGCAAGTTCCAGAAACCACAGATCAAATCTAAACACCATCACGGAGGGGTTCATCATCCTCATTGGTGCCTCTCCGATGATGCGTGAGTAGTTCATTGTAGACCTACGGGTCCGTAGGCAGTAGCTAGATGGCTTCCTCTCTCTCTTTTGATTCTCAATACAATGGTCTCTTGGAGATCTATTTGATGTAACTCTTTTTGCGGTGTGTTTGTTGGGATCCGATGAACATTGAGTTTATGATCAGATCTATGTTTTTATCCATGAAAGTTATTTGAGTCTTTTTGATCTCTTATATGCATGATTGCTTATAGCCTCGTATTTCTTCTTCGAATCTTTGGTTTAGTTAGGCCAACTAGATCGATTTTTCTTGCCATGGGAAGAGGTGCTTTGTGATGGGTTCGATCTTACGGTGCTTGATCCCAGTGACAGAAGGGGAACCGACACGTATGTATCATTGCTATTAAGGATAACAAGATGGGGTCTATTTCTACATAAATAGATCTTGTCTACATCATGTCATCATTCTTATTGCATTACTCCGTTTCTCCATGAACTTAATACACTAGATGCATGCTGGATAGTGGTCGATGTGTGGAGTAATAGTAGTAGATGTAGGCAGGAATCGGTCTACTAATCTTGGACGTGATGCCTATATAATGATCATTGCTTGGATATCGTCATAATTATTTGAAGTTCTATCAATTGCCCAACAGTATTTTGTTTACCCACCGTATGCTAATTTTCTCGAGAGAAGCCACTAGTGAAATCTACGGCCCCCGGGTCTATTTTCTCATCATATATTTTCAGATCTATTTTGCTATTTGCCTTTTTATTTATTTGCCACTTTTATTTCCAGACCTATATTTCTAAAAACCCAATTTTGCTTCACTTTATTTTATTCGCGATCTATTTATCCAATCTACTACAATTTATCTCACGACTGTTTGCCAATTTCTGGCGCCGTTACCCGAAAGGGATTGACAACCCCTTTAACACGTCGGGTTGCAAGTATTTGTTCTTTGTGTGCAGGTGTTGTTTACGTAGTGCTGCTTGGTTCTCCTACTGGTTCGATAACCTTGGTCCCATAACTAAGGGAAATATCTACCGTTGCTGTTCTGCATCATCCCTTCCTCTTTGGGGAAATACCGACGTAGTTCAAGCCAACATCAGGGATCTGCCCATACTGCAGCAGCAAGCAAGCGGCAAAGGCCCTACCGCTCTGGAGCTTGGTCAGAGAGAACGGCGGGAACCGCAGATCGGGATGTGCTGCCTCGACGCCGTCGAACGGAGAAACGATGCACATCCTCCCTTTCCGCCGGCGGACGGGATGCGGCCGGGTCAGTGACCAACGGTGAGAGAGAGAGGCCACCGCCGCCTTGTGTGAGATAGTGTGACGAGAGACAAACCCCGGTAGGCAGGCTCTCCATTGTATATAATAGTGGAGCGGATTTCTTTTTTCTCGATAACAATTGTTTTATATTCTGTACGTGCCATTGAGGAATATAACTTTGTTCCGTGTACGCGTGGTACACGACCCTCCTTCAAGTAAACAACTGCTACACGCGTCAAATTATCATGTGGGCTGCCTTTTCATACAGAAATGAGCTCCACCATGTCCCCGCGCGGGTGTGGCCGGGAACGAGACGTGAGTACGTGCGTCGTGCATGCACCTCTTCTCTATGTGCAGGTACGTACGTAGGTGTGTGTGAGAGAGATTGTTTGTGTGAAGCAGAGGCACAAAAAATGTAACGTATGCAATGTGTGTGAAACAGAGGCCTGGATATATCATATATTGAGGGGGCAATCCACAAGAAGAGAGTGGAGGGATCATCGGCGTGAGATATCGATATAATCAAAGAGAGGGATGAAGTGTGTGGGTGCGCGATCGATACAGAGTGCCATCGAATTTGGGTGTGCCCATGTCAAAGATATAGGGCGTCTGGCCTACTGGAACGTGAGAGGGGAGATGTGCAGTTTGTCTCTGTGCCATGGATACCTACCTACAATGTTCGACAATAGGTGTGTATGTGGGGGGGGGGCGGAGACGTAATTATAGAGAGGTAGATCGACTGGTATATGTGTGGAGAAGGAGAGAGACCTAGCTATGTATTGAGGGAGATCTATCGGCATCCATGCATATGTGTAGGAGAGGAATAAGGTTGGGAGAGAGACATAGCTAGAGTGTCAGAGGGTTTGTGGTGGAGTTGCTTCTCACAAATGGTGGGAGAGGCCTGCTAGACAAACGGAGGGTATGACTGCCATATCAATAAGAGAGGGGATGCCTGCCTGTCTGTGCATGTGTGTGTGAGAGACGGGCCAGGAGGCATGCACGGATGATGAGGGGGGACGATATATTGGTTGTGGTAAGCAGACATAACTACATAGGAAGATCAATCATCGCGTGTCAGAGAAAGGGAGAGACATAACTAGTGAGGTAAGTCGATCGTGCGTTGGGAAAAAGAGTTATAGTTGACCTAGCTACGTGTAGGGAGATCGATCGGTATACACGCATGCATGTGTTAGAAGCAAATAAGGCCCGGAGAGACGGATAGAGAGAGAGGGATGCGGCTAGGAGGTGGTGCGAGAGGCCTACTATATTGAGGGGGAGGAGTGTGTAACAGTGTAAGTATGAGATCGATGAGAAGAGGGGCGGGAGTGTGCACGTGCGTCGAACCGTATTAGATAGAGTGGGACATGGACGGTGAGAAGAGAAGAGGGAAAGCATGTGTTTGTGGTAGGTACACCTGGCTAGAGAGGTATATCAGTCGTTGTGTGGATGAAAGAAGGAGCTACGGGGCCTACACACACCATGGGTGAACGACCTAAAGAGATATAACGAATGTGCGCGATGGGGAGAATGTTGAGGGAGGGTGAGAGGGAGTTGGGTGTGTGCATGCACGAGAGAAAGTTAGCTCTAGCTACAAAGAGAAGAGGATTGTGTGGGTGTAAAAGTGTGGGTGTAAAAGACGAACAGAGATCATAATACATCTTGAAAGTGGATTCAGATATTTGAACAAGAGATCATGATGTTTTAAACTGACGCATGCATGAATATAATGGTGATACGCATGGTGTTGTTATGAACATGTTATACTACATATAATATATATATAACATTTTTTTGAAATTACGATAATGTGTGGCTTTTGCAGCTCAGGGCTAAATACTTGTCATAATGTAGGGGGCGGGGCACTATACTTTGTGTGATAAACACAGTGTACATATGACACATTGTTTAGATTATGAACATCTAGCTAGTACATCAAATGTACTGTTATTTGGAATCAACAAGAAGTGTATTCAAAATTTTGAATTCGAGTTCATATATATATATATATATATATATATATATATATATATATATATATATATATATATATATAGTACACATAGTTCAGATCTAACTCTATAGTAATCATATGGTGTGTTGTTAAGATAATATACAAATGATGGTTTAACTTGGCAACAATCATGATTGTAGATTCTTATTCAAATAGAGAAACGAATTCAAATATAGTTTGAATTGCAACGGTAGTATATACATTTGGAATGCACTAAAATGTTCGTATGAGTAGGTTACATGGATTATAGAGGTAGCAAAAAAATTTAATTGGACATAACATGGATTCATAGTTTTGAATAGCATTTGTACAGTAAAACGGGACAAGACTCTCCCTTTGTGTGGTGCGAATAGTTTTTGTTTTTTTTTTGTCGAGGGAAGTGCGAATTGATTTGGTACGTACATTATTACACGGTAGGCTTGTCCCGAAATTTCAACCCGTGCCTTGTTATCCCAAAAATTGAGATATCGCTTTGTCTGTTTGTGCTCCGAAAACTCGCGCCTTCACAACCCGCGCCTTGCTATCCCAAAATTACAATGCGCGCAAAAACTCCCTCCAGCTGCCAAATCCTGACACGCGAAATCCCCCTTCTATCCCTGAGCCGAAACGGCCGCTAATTCAAATCGGTGGGGGTACTTTCGTAACACAGCCTATATTTTGGACAAGCACGTCCCTAAGTCATGGTTCCCCCCTCCCATCACCTCCTTTTCGCCATTTGAAAACCTAGGCCGCCATAACCTCTCTGCTCCAGCCGCGAAACCCCACCCTCCGCCGTCCGCCACCCCACCGCTGCCCAGCCGAAGCCTCTTCCCCGATGATGTCATCCACCGCAACAGCTCGACATCCCTCATCCACAACCCCAGATGAGGATCCGTCGTCGATCTCGTCGTCCCGCCGGTTCAGCCGCCCCGTCCTCCACCTCCAAGGAGCTGCTCTGACAATTGCCTCGCCTATCGCGGCTGCTCCATCCCCACAGCACCGCCTTAACATGCTCCACCGGAACCGCAGCATCCTCACTGACTCCTCGGACGAAGCAGAGGCCTACTCGGCGCCACCAAAGAGGTTGTACACTCATCGCATTGCACCTTCTCCTTAACTTGACCTCCCGGCGCCGCCGGTGCTTGATCCCGCTCCCCCATTGCGCAGCTACCTCGTAGTCGGCGCAGCCGGCGACATCTCCACGGCGGCTCTCCCCCAGTGCGAGGCTCCCTCGGCGGCGGCGTCCATACCAGCCGGAGCTGCTGCTGCTGCTCCGGCTCCCGCTCGCTCGCGCTGCTGCTGCTACGGCTCTCATTCGCTGGTGTTGTTGCTGGTGCTCCGGCTCTCGCTCGCTCGCGCTGCTGCTCTGCTCTTCCCCTCGCTCGTGCTGCTGCTCTGCTCTTGCTCTCGCTCGCACTGCTGATGCTGCTACATAGGCTGCTGCAGCTACATGAGTTGCTGCTCTAGCTCTAGCTCGCGCTGCTGCTCCGGCTGCTATCTGCTACTGTGTTCCCTGTCGATCGCCTGCTGATTTAGATCACTATTTCTCTACTACTAGTGCTTGAGCGGCCTAAACTACATGTGAAGTGCATCTCTGCTACCAGTGCGTTCAGTTTCGAAAGTAACATTCAGATTCCACAGTAAATTTCAGTTTCGACAGTTAAGTTCAGAGTCAACAGTTTTTATCTCATCTATTGTAGTCAGGTGTTTTTTGGTGATGTAAATTTTACATCTACCACTTTTTGGTAATGTATTTTACATCATCATCTATTGGAGATGCTATTAGAATCCCACTTGAGATTAACGATGTCTATTTTGTGCTGCTTCAGCCTCGACGTCTTACGGCTCTCCGGAGCTGCTCCAACGACGGAACCATCCATCACAACAGAGCAGTACCCTGGACGCCGTCTACAGACGTCTCAGATCTTCCACCACACCTCCGACAGCCACCTCTGCCGCAACTTCTTTAGCGACCAACCCAATGATGCTAAGGTCGACACGGCTACGCCAAAGAGGTTGTACACTTGTCGCATCACTTATTACTCTACATTCATGTTGATCCATTAGGGCTATTTTGGTTCAAAGGAAAAAGTGAAGGAAATACATAGCAATAGGAAATTTTCCTATGGTACTCTACTATTCAATTATTCATGCATTTGGTTGAAAGGAATGGAGCAAAACATCCACCTGGACCTAATTTTCCTATGCATGAAAACAAGACTAAGTGCATTAGTGGCAGAATAACATTCTAACTATACACACTTTCATATGGTTTCACTTTAATTTGGCCATGTTTCTTTGCATTCCTCTGCTCTTCCAATTCTTGTGAACCAAACACCCAAGTTGACAGAAATCCTGTGTTTACAAATGCTCTGTTTCCCACATGCATTCCTATCCTATTCTGGTGTTTTTCCTATCCCTGCGTTTTTAGAATCCTGCAAGCCAAAGGAGCCCTTACAGAATTACTTCAGTTACAGATAGGTGTCGAAGAAAACTTTGTGTGGTTTGTCCTGCTCCTGCCACGACGTTGTCCACCTCACCTGAGCTGCTCCATCGACAGAAGCATCCACCATACCAGACATCACGACTCTCGACCGTCTTTCGCCGCCTCAGATCTCCTTCCCTGCCGCCGGCACCCACCGCAACTGCATCACCATCATCGACTCAGCAGATGAACCTGAGGAGTACACGGGTCCACAAGAGAGGTCACACTCGTTTGTTTCTGCTTATGTTATTCATTGCTTAATATTACCCGCTACTTTATCGTCCTGTTCACCTCTTAGACTCCAAGTCAGGCCCGAATTAATGTTCAAACTTGAGTTTTAAAATGCTTGTGGGGCACATATTGGGGCAACAATGAATACTATCTCTGTCTATTATCTGGTTCACCTAGGGTATGTCTATGTTGTTCATCTTGGGTGGGAAACAAACAGTAAAGCAATCATCATCTTTCTTTTTATTAAAGTAAAGCTATCATCAGCCTGCTATCATTATTTTTGGATCTATCCACTGGTTGTTACCATCACTCTAGATTTCTGCATGCTCTCCTTACATAATCTCACTATATTTTTTTTCGTATGCATGTCAGATATTGTACACAGTCATGCTGAACATGTAGAGAAAAAGAGAAGAGTTTTGCGCGGCAATACAATGTCATGCAGACATTGCTCCATGGTGGGTGCAATGGCAAACCCTTCCCCCCTCCAGGTTGTAATCCAGAGGAAGATATATGTTCTGATGTGGATTCAGACGGAGCTGACCACTCCTATTTACCCCCCGAGGTGCT
The DNA here is from genome assembly GCA_011799875.1 of Thinopyrum elongatum. NCBI lineage: Eukaryota > Viridiplantae > Streptophyta > Magnoliopsida > Poales > Poaceae > Thinopyrum > Thinopyrum elongatum. Next base: position 344,006,165 of record CM022299.1, on the reverse strand, counting down.
TGCTCTAACTTGGCATGATGATGTTGGTCATATCATGCACATGTTGCCTTGCAGTGCCTACTTTCGAGATCATATATGTCATCTGCTTAGTTTAGACATATTTTGTAATGCCACTTGTTTAGTTTCTATATCATATATGTGAATTATGCAATGTCATCTCTTTTAGCGAGTCATAATATATGTGAAATATGCAATGCCATCCTGTTTAACCAGGCATCATATATTTGAATTATATCTTGCCAATCCTTTTATTCATTACATTTCCATTTGTCGACAATGTTTGTACATTCAACTACTCTTCCTGTGAATCAGCCATTTGAGTGGGTGATGGAAAAATCTGGAGTGAAAACAAGGTCTTCAGAGCAGACAGTGCTACCTGTCGAAGCAGATCTCTTGGTGGGTCCCGATAGCTCCTCAGAGATGGATTCAGAGATAGATGACCAGTCTTATTCCCCCACCGAGGTGTATGCTCTAACTTGGCACGATTATACTGCTCATATCATGCATATGGTATGTTGCATTGCATAGTTTAGACATCATATACACAATATTCAACACCATGTTCTTAGTTCAGACATCATATATGTGAATGCCCTCTGCTTAGTATATAAATCACATGTGTGAATTATATCATTCGATCCTGATTACTTAGATAACATGTATGTGAATTATGTCATGCGAACCTGTTTACTAAAGACATCATATAATTATCTCATGCCATCCTGTTTAGTTAGTCATCATATCTTTGAATTATGTCATGCTATGCTATCTAGTTTAGATAGACATCATATATGTGAAATTATGTCATGCTATCCTTTTTAGTTAAACAATATACATGTGAACTATTTCATGCCCTCTTTTTTCCACACTATCTATTGCATTTGTCTCTCATACAAGGTCTATACATTCAACTACTTTTCTTGTTTATCAGCCATTTGAATTGGAGGGGGTGATGGCAGTATCTAGCGGAGTAAAAACACGGTCTTCAAATAAAACAGTGCTACCTCTTGGTGGAGATAGCACCCTGGTTGTACATGCACGAGAACCAGCCCTACCACACATAACCCAGATTCTCACAGATTATACCCCTACTCCAATGGACAGAGAACCAGCTTCACCCAATCTAACCCCAACCACAGCAGATAGTAACCCAGTTCCAGTTGACACAACACCATCTCCAGCACAGAGCTCCCAAACAAGAGTAGTTAGTATGGCAGCTCCAGTGCCCAAAGCGCCAGTACTACCACGCCGAACCCCAACTCCACCAGTTAGTACACCTATTCCTGTGGATGAAGCACAACCAGCCATTCATAGTTTAGCATCTATCGCATTTGGTGTTATTAAATCCTATGTGCGTATCTTCCCATCATGGAAATATTATACTGAAGATGAAGGAAAAAGCCAGTTGTAGGTGTTCGTCCAGGAGTTATGTGTAAGTAATGTTATTCATGGCAAATATTTTGCTTTGTCCCATACATTCTACCTCCATGCTGGTTATAATACAGCAAATGTTCCCATTTTTCTCTATAGAGAAGGACCGATTTGGAAACTCAGGATGAGGTAACCTGTGCTAATACCTCTGCTAGCTTCAAGAATGCTTGGTGGCAGTATCAGAATTACCTGAAGAAAACGTACTTCACTGGCAAAGAAACTCATCAAATTCCCTTACTTTCTCCTAAGACACATTTACGGCGCGATGACTGGGAACGCCTTGTTTAGTACTGGTCCCGAACCAAGAATGTGGTAAGGTCTATGAGCTCATTTTTTATTTTCAAGTACTATATGCCTGCGCCTTACTGTACTCTGTTTGTGTAGAACAAGTGCTTAAACCTGAAGAAGAACTGTTCTTATTTAAGATTCCATTGCTATGGTGCATATTGCTTTGCTCTTGTATCACTGTATTTACTCATACAAACTTATTTTTAAATTGAAGGATCCAATCGAAACTCCAATGGCACAACAGGTATGTTTAATCATGTTTCTTTAACATGTTTGCTCTTCTAAATTGCTTTGTTGATTTCAATTTCAATTGTGTATACAGTTGACTCCTCATATCATGCACATTACTAGCATCACAACAGAGCCAATAGTGTTGTTGTACATGTATACCCGTGTTACCCATCTGAAATCTTGTTGTACCGTGTAGTTTCCCACACTTGTATTCTTTCAATGCTGCTTTGTCTTGAACTGATATGATTTGAACCGTGTCTCTATTTTGATCTGGCAAGACAATGCAGTGACCATAGGACATAGATATATGTTTGTTTGATGCTTTTATTATGTACTACTTGGCAATAGAAGACTTGGTAGTTTAATCATGTCCACCTTACTATTGAACTGGTTCACCGAAATGAGTTTCATATACTACATGCTAAACCTGTTATGTGTCTACTTGTTTCTTCTTTTAGAATGCTGACAGAATATTGGGGAAGAGTACCTTATTAAGCAATGGTAAAGGAAGTAATGCAGATAAGGTTCAGGATAGTGAGACATCCTTGTTGGTCTCCAACAAAGCTGATAAAACAGCTAAGGAAAACTATCTTGAAGACAGTGAGACAACCCCAAAGTCCTGTCTTGGTGTAGTGTTCGAGTTACTGGCCACTACTGCTGGCACAAGCTCTTCGAACTCACTATCTGAATCAGTTCGGTTTCTTGAGTCTCAACTACAAGCTGAAAGACATCGATCAGCTCTGCTACGACAAGAAGCCGAAGGACTGCGGAAGTCACTTGAGAATTCATATGCATACTTTCTGGTGCAACAACAAGCGTTGGAGGATTTTAGCGCCAAACAGGAGAAAGCTAATAAGCTTGCTAAGCTTATTGCCAGCATGGTGCATACCCAGGATAACGTTTCTTGAGCTCTTCTGAAGCTATTTCAGTTATGGACTTGTTTTGCTGCCACGTTTATTTGCACTGGTGGCCAATTTAGACGGCCAGTGTATGTAATATGCTGCTTTGTTCCCTATATTTGCACTGGTGGCGAACTTTGATGCCCAGTGGATGTAATATGTGTAATAGCCATAATAGCCTAGCGTTAGTTGCTTGCTTATTTATTTCCTTATTGTCTTGTTTAGTTGTTTGGTTGTAGTCACTGCAGTTCTTTTTCCGTGTTTTTCTAGTGGCCACAATAACCTTTTTTTTATAACTAGGCCACAATAACCATGGGCAACATACGGACCGTTGTAACCATGGTCCTGCTACCTGTTGTAGTGACCGTGGGCCTCCTATGGGTAGTAGAATCCATGGGCCTTCGATGGGCCGTATAATCAATGGGCCTTCTACGGGTTGTATGATCGATTGGCCAAACATGGGCCGTACTATTCGTGGACCAATAACGATCCACAAAATGGGCCGTAAATGGGCTAGAGTGGAAAATCGTGTGTTTATGGCCCGACCATAACGGGCCGTTAATAGGCCGAAATGTATAACGGGCTTAATTCTATCGACAGGCATCACGGGTCGTTAATGGGCCGTATTTGATGATGCTATGGAAACAACCCAACGGGTTAATGGGCCACAAACGGGCCGATTGTAACAACGGGCTGAATTTGGCCCACAAGCGGAACAGGCCAGTAACAGACCGTAAGTAACCGAATGCTGGAAATGAGCCCAAGAATAAACGGGCCCTTAGAAGGCCGAAAGGTAACACGGGCTGGAAACGGCCCAACAAAATAATGGGCCGTTAATGGGTGTAAAGCGATACACTGTTCATTATGGGCCAGTTTCACCACGGGCCTTTAATGGGCCCAGAGTTACGAAGGGCCTCGTATGGGCCGAAAGACATCATGGGCCATACATGGGCCAGAAGTTACAATGGGCTGGAATCATATTGGACGGCCCAGATGATGCTACTGGGCCCAATTCGGATAGGCCATAACGGGTCGTGAGTTAGCGGGCGTTAAATGGGCTATATGCGAATAGGCCGTTAGCAGGCTATCCGTGGGCCGGCCCGCTCCCTTTTGACCAAGTCAAACGGGCCGGCCTTTTCACCAGAATGGGCCTCTGTTGGGTCGAGCCACGTGTCGACTTATCATAAGCGCGTCCCATCCATTGGCTGGATGACATCTGTCCCAAGGCTGAGCTGACACGTGGATCCTCCGGCGAATCAGAATTTTACATGTGGAAAATCCCCATTGGTCAGGGCTGTTAACGGGTTATCGGATCCAAACCGAAACCCGATAGCTTAACGATGACCCGTTACGGTGGATGCCACGTGTCGGTTACCCTTGATGAAAGCACTTCCATGACGCGTCATTTATCATCATGGAAGTGAACACTTCCGTGATGATAATTTTGGTATTGTCATGGAACACTTCTATGACAGCACAGGTATGACTATCTTCATTCTGTCATAAAATTGTCATGGATGTAAATGCATGACAAAAAATGTGACCTACTGTGACAAAGACGTATCATCACGGAAGTGGATTTTTTTGTAGTGTAGTAACGGTAACAGTGGCAATAGTGGCAGTAGTAGTTTTGTAATGATTGTAACAGTAGCAGCAACGAAAGTAACTTAGCAAAGATCAATATGTGAAGAGCTCGTAGGCATTGGATCAGTGATGGATAATTGTGTTGGATAATATTCATCATGTAGCAGTCATAACCTAGGGCGACACAGAACTAGCTCCAATTCATCAATGTAATGTAGGCATGTATTCGTATAGTCATACGTGCTTATGGAAAAGAACTTGCATGACATCTTTTGTCCTACCCTCCTGTGGCAGCGGGGTCCATAAGGAAACTAAGGGATGTTAAGGCCTCCTTTTAATAGAGAACCGAAACAAAGCATTAGCACTTAGTGAATACATGAACACCTCAAACTACGGTAATCACCGGAAAGAATCCCAATTATTTTCACCTTGGGGTATGCGGATCATAACTCGTAATAGGTGCCTACAACTTGCAAGATATGATCAAGAACACACATATATTCATGAAAGCATAATAGCTTCAGATCTGAAATCATGGCACTCGGGCCCTAGTGACAAGCATTAAGCATAGCAAAGTCATAGCAACATCAATCTCAGAACATAATGGATACTAGGGATCAAACCCTAACAAAACTAACTCAATTACATCATAAATCTCATCCAACCCATCACCGTCCAGCAAGCCTATGATGGAATTACTCACTCCCGGCGATGAGCATCATGAAATTGGTGATGGAGGAAGGTTGATAATGACGATGTCGACGGATTCCCCTCTCCGGAGCCCCGAACGGATTCCAGATCAGCCCTCCCGATGAAGAATAGGAGGCGACAGCTCCTCCGTATTGTAAAACGTGATGAATCCTTCTCTCCGATTTTTTTTCTCCGTGAATAGGTATATATGAAGTTGGAGTTAGGGTTGTCGGAGGTCCAAGGGGCCCACAAGCCTGTAGAGCGCACCCTGGGGGGTAGGTGCGCCCCCAGGGCTTGTGGCTCCTGGATGGCCCCCCTCTGGTATCTTTTTCTGCTGGTATTTTTTATATATTCCACAAAAATTCTCCGTAAATTTTCAGTCCAATCCGAGAACTTTGATTTCTGCACAAAAATAACACCATGGCAATTCTACTGAAAACAGCGTCAGTCCGAGTTAGTTCCATTCAAATCATGCAAATTAGAGTCCAAAACAAGGGCAAAAGAGTTTGAAAAAGTAGATACGATGGAGACGTATCAACTGCTAATACTTGCAAATATTCTTTGGCTCCCCTTGTGGCGAATCAATAAATTTGGGTTGAATACTCTACCCTCAAAAATTGTTGTGATCCCCTATACTTTTGGGTTATCAGGTGGCAGCGAACCGCCGCTTCCTCACGAGGCGGACGTGGAGCGTGAGTAGCTCTTCGCGGACGAGGATAAGGCATCGGCGTTTCACCCGAGCGCCAATGACCACGAGGTCAGTGGCTACGGCAAGGTCATCGACATATCTGATGATGAGTAACTAGTTTGCTATTTTTTAACGTACATAGATCAAATGGATGTTGCATGGACGTTCTATGAAAATGGGGATTGAAAAATCAGAAGTGTAGTTGCAATGTCTTAGAAATGAAGGATGACCGAATGCTATCCAAGGACACAACTGGACACATCTGTGAATGTTTATGGGCTCACTTTTGCTAGGTCTAGTTGTTGATGCTCTTACGACATCTCCAGAGAGCTCTTAGTCAGCGCGTCGATCTGAGGATAACCTACAATCCAAGGACCCATGTGCAGGCGGGAGCCCTTGTTTTTTCCTTTTGATTTTTTGTTTCTTCAAGAGGTGATTGGGATTTTTAAAAATGAATTTTTAAAAAGTTCATGAATTTGAAACATGTTTTGGATTTAAAAAATGAATTTGGAAATGTTCCCGTATTTCAAAATATGTTCATATAGGTGCATCTAGTGCCCCTGAGAGTTTCAAAGATTGTTGGACAAAACAGTTAGGGCACTAATGTATTTGTGAGTATACACAGAAAGTAGGTCCCTAGGGAGTTATGAGGAGATTTTTTATCCCGTGGAAGACGACCCTGAAATTATGTTGATAAGAAATAATGTTGGTATGTTGTTCGAGAACATTTGGTTGCAGCGAGGAAAACGAAGTGGACGTGAAGACCATAGTGTTTTCTAGTTTCATTTCTCTCTTTTTGAGTCATAGGGCAAACTATATTATAAGGGGGGGGTCCAAGTGAAGGTTAAGATTTATATCCTTGACGTATTCTCAATCCAATACCTATTTCTTCGAGTGAAGACAAGAGAAATCTCTTCATGCAAAGTGTTTATTCTCAGAGTTCTAGGCTGAAAGGGCATTTCCCGCCTTAAGTATTTTGGTGTTGATGACAAGGCAATTTGCGGACTAACCATGTGCCTAACCTAGTCCCGTATACTTTATGTGGCACAAGATGGTTGTGCACCCCTCTGGATGGAAAAGAGTGAAGACGGCATTCCTCCCGTGTTTCTATTTCGTTGGTCGTAGAAAATTCGTACTATTAAGAGGGGGTCCGCATGAGAAGGTACGATGGAATCAAACATGTACAGAAACTCATATTGCACCTACCATATAGCCTTCTGTTTCGAGGAGAGTCTCCTATATAACATATGCAGAAAAACTGCCCCAGAGCGGTTGTACCACAAGTGGTTGCGGTTGTACCGCAAGTGGCTGCGGTTGTACCGCTCCCTTGTGGAGTGGATAACGCAGTCATTGCTCACCGGTTGTACCGTGGGCAGTGGAGGTTGTGCCGATCCTAGTGCGAGAGATACTACCGGCCCTTGCACCATCTCAACCACCACCCGAGGGGTGATTTTCCTTGGGTATGTCTAGCGGTAGTTGTCCGGTTGTTCTAGCTATTTATTTAATAGCCCAACCGGTGCCCCGAGCGATTGTACTGCTAGGGACTTAGCGGCTTGGCGTGCCATCTTAGGGCAGTTGTACCGGCCCTTGTACTGCTCCAACTATCATGAGTAGGGTGACTCATCTCGTGTTAGAGGATCAGAATAGGGTGGTGTCCGAACTATTGTTCCGGTTTATTGTATAATAAGCTGTAAAACAAGGAGGCAGGGTAGTTGTACCACCTAGTGCTGAAGCCATGCATTTCTGCCTTCGGCGGTTGTACTGCCCATGTGCATTTGACACTATAAAAGGAGGCGGTTCTAGATATGTCCATTTTGCATCATGATTTCCTACTGTTATTTATAATGTTTTTGTGCATAATAATGCTTTATGGAGTAATTCTGATGCCTTTTCTCTCATAATATATGCAAGGTTTACACAAAGAGGGAGAATGCCAGCAACTGGAATTCTGGACCTGAAAAAGCTACGTTAGAGTTACCTATTCTGCACATCTCCAAATGAGCTAAAAATTTACGGAGAATTATTTTGGAATATATAAAAAATACTGGAGCAAATAACTACAGGAGGGGGGGGGGGCACCTGGTGAGCACAACACACCAGGGCGCGCCAGGCCCCCAGGCGCGCCCTGGTGGGTTGTGTTCAGCCCAGCCCACCTCTGGTGCCCATCTTCTGGTATATAGGTCATTTTGACCTAGAAAAATAAAGAAGAGGACTTTCGGGATGGTGCGCCACCGTCTCGAGGCGGAACTTGGGCAGGAGCACTTTTGCCCTCCGGTAGATCGATTCCGTCGGGGGAACTTCCCTCCCGGAGGGGGAAATCGAAGCCATCGTCATCACCACCAACCCTCTCATCTTTGGGAGGCCAATATCCATCAACATCTTCAACAACACCATCTCCTCTCAAACCCTAGTTCATCTCTTGTGTTCAATCTTCGTACCGGAACCTCAGATTGGTACCTGTGGGTGACTAGTAGTGTTGATTACATCTTGTAGTTGATTACTATATGGTTTATTTGGTGGAAGATTATATGTTCAGATCCATTATGCTATTTAATACCCCTCTAATCTTGAGCATGAATATCATTTGTGAGTAGTTAGTTTTGTTCTTGAGGTCACGGGAGAAGTCATGTCGCAAATAATCATGTGAACTTGATATGTGTTCGATATTTTGATGATATGTATGTTGTGATTCCCTTAGTGGTGTCATGTTAACGTCGACTACATGGCACTTCACCATATTTGGGCCTAAGGGAATGCATTGTGTAGTAGTTATTAGATGATGGGTTGGTAGAGTGACAGAAGCTTAAACCCTAGTTTATGCGCTACTTCGTAAGGGACCGATTTGGATCCAAATGTTTAATGCTATGGTTAGATTTTATCTTAATACTTTTCTCGTAGCCATGGATGCTTGCGAGGGGGTTAATCATAAGTGGGATGTTTGTTCAAGTAAGAACAGCACCCAAGCACCGGTCCACCCACATATCAAATTATCAAAGTAGCGAACACGAATCAAACCAACATGATGAAAGTGACTAAATGAAATTCCCGTGTACTCTCAAGAACGCTTTGCTTATTATAAGAGACCGTTTTGGCATGTCCTTTGCCAAAAAAGGATTGAGCTACCTTGCTGCACTTTATTTACCATTACTGTTACTTGCTCGTTACAAACTATCTTGCTATCAAACTACCTGTTACCGACAATTTCAATGCTTGAAGAAATTACCTTGCTGAAAACCACTTGTCATTTCCTTGTACTCCTCATTGGGTTCGACACTCTTACTTATCGAAAGGACTACGATTGATCCCCTATACTTGTGGGTCATCAAGACTCTTTTCTGGTGCCGTTGCCGGGGAGTGAAGCGCTCTTGGTAAGTGGAAATTGGTTAGAAAAAATTTATATAGTGTGCTGAAATTTATTGTCACTTGTTACTATGGAAAACCATCCTTTGAGGGGTTTGTTCGGGGTATGTTCACCTCGACCAGAAGCACAATCAGTTTCCCCTCAACCTACTGCACCTACTGAAAATATTGGTTATGAAATTCCTTCTGGTATGATAGAACAACTGCTAACTAATCCTTATGCAGGAGATGGAACCGAACATCCTGATATGCACTTGATATATGTGGATGAAATTTTTGGATTATTTAAGCTTGCAGGTTTACCCGGAGATGAAGCTAAGAAGAAGGTCTTCCCTTTATATTTGAAGGGAAAGGCATTGACATGGTATAGGCTATGCGATGATATTGGATCTTGGAACTGGAATCGATTGAAATTGGAACTTCACCAAAAGCATCTAGTTCATCGTGATCGGAATTATATATATAATTTTTGGCCTCGTGAAGGAGAAAGTATCGCTCTAGCTTGGGGGAGGCTTAAGTCAATGTTATATTCATGCCCCAATCATGAGCTCTCTAGAGAAATTATTATTCAGAATTTTTATGCTCAGCTTTCTCGTGATGATCAATCCATGCTCGATACTTCTTGTACTGGTTCTTTTATGAAGAAGACTATTGAATTCAGGTGGGATCTTTTAGAAAGAATTAAACGCAACTCTGAAGATTGGGAACTCGATGAAGGTAAAGAGTCAGGTATTAAGCTTGAGTTTGATTGTGTTAAATCTTTTTATGAATACCGATGCTTTTCACAAGTTTAGCACTAAATATGGACTTGACTCTGAGATAGTAGCCTCTTTTTGTGAATCTTTTGCTACTCATGTTGACCTCCCTAAGGATAAGTGGTTTAAATATCACCCACCTATTAAAGAAGAAATTAAAGAACCGGTCATAGTTAAAGATGAAACTTTTATTTACAATGTTGATTCAGTTGTGCCTACTGCTTATATTGAAAAACCACCTTTCCCTGTTAGGATAAAAGAACATGCTAAGGTTTCAACTGTGGTTCGCAAAAGTAATATTAAAGCACCTAAACCTTCTGAGAAAATTAAAGTAGAACCTAGTGTTTCTATTGTTAAAGATCTCCTGGTTGAAAATATTGATGGGCATGTTATTTACTTCTGTGATGAAGCTGCTAGAATTGCCAAACCTGATGATAAAGATAAACATAGACCTGTTGTTGGCATGCCTGTTGTCTCAGTTAAAATAGGAGATCATTGTTATCATGGTTTATGTGACTTAGGTGTCAGCGTGAGTGCTATTCCTTTTACCTTATACCAAGAAATTATGAATGACATAGCACCCGCTGAAATAGAAGACATAGATGTTACTATTAAACTTGCTAGTAGAGACACCATCACCACTTGGGATTGTTAGAGATGTTGAAGTCTTGTGTGGGAAAATAAAATACCCTACTGATTTTCCAGTTCTTGGTTCCCCACAAGATGTCTTTTGCCCCATTATCTTTGCTAGACCTTTCTTGAACACTGTTAATGCTAAAATAGATTGTGAGAAACAAACTGTCGGTGTTAGTTTTGGTGATGAATCTCATGAGTTTAATTTCTCCAAGTTTAGTAGACAACCTCATAAGAAAGAATTACCTAGTAAGGATGAAATAATTGGTCTTGCTTCTATTGCTGTGCCTCCTACTGATCCACTAGAACAATATTTGCTAGACCATGAAAATGATATGCATATGCATGAAAGAAATGAAATAGATAAAAATTTCTTTGAACAATGACCTCTGCTCAAACACAATTTGCCTATTGAAACTCTAGGAGGTCCTCCTCCACCTAAAGATGATCCTGTGTTTGAATTAAAACAATTGCCTGACACTTTGAAATATGCTTATCTCGATGAGAAAAAGATATATCCTGTTATTATTAGTGCTAACTTTTCAGAACATGAAGAAGAAAGATTATTGAAAATTCTGAAGAAGCACCGTGCTGCTATTGGATATACTCTTGATGATTTTAAGGGAATTAGTCCCACTCTCTGTTAGCACAAGATTAATACGGAACCTGATGCTAAACCCGTTGTTGATCATCAACGATGTTTGAATCCTAAGATGAAAGAAGTGGTAAGAACTGAAATATTAAAGCTTCTTGAAGCAGGTATAATCTATCCCATAGCTGATAGTAGATGAGTAAGTCCCGTTCATTGTGTCCCTAAAAAGGGAGGTATTACTGTTGTGCCTAATGATAAAAATGAACTTATTCCACAAAGAATTGTTACTGGTTATAGAATGGTGATTGATTTTAGAAAATTAAATAAAGAAACTAGAAACGATCATTACCCTCTGCCTTTTATTGATCAAATGCTAGGAAGATTATCTAAGCATACACACTTTTGTTTTCTTGATGGATATTCTGGTTTTTCTCAAATTCCTGTTTCACAACCTGATCAAGAGAAAACCACATTTACTTGCCCTTTTGGAACTTATGCTTATAGACGTATGCCTTTTGGTTTATGCAATGCACCTGCTACCTTTCAAAGATGTATGACTGCTATATTCTCTAATTTTTGTGAAAAGATTGTTGAGGTTTTCATGGATGATTTTTCCGTTTACGGGACTTCTTTTGATGATTGCTTAAGCAACCTTGGTCGAGTTTTGCAGAGATGTGAGAAAACTAATCTTGTCTTGGGGCATAAAATTTCTGAATGAGGTATTGAAGTGGATAAAGCTAAAGTGGATGCAACTGACAAAATGCCATGTCCTAAAGATATTAAAGGTATTCGTAGTTTCCTTGGTCATGCTAGTTTCTATAGGAGGTTTATTAAAGACTTCTCTAAAATTTCTAGGCCTCTTACTAATCTTTTGCAAAAGGATATTTCATTTGTTTTTTATGATGATTGTGTAGAAGCCTTTGAAACACTTAAGAAAGCCTTAACTTCTGCACCTATTGTTCAACCACATGATTGGAACTTGCCTTTTGAAATTATGTGTGATGCTAGTGATTATGCTGTTGGTGTTGTTCTAGGACAAAGAGTTGATAAGAAATTAAATGTTATTCATTATGCTAGCAAAACTCTAGACAGTGCCCAAAGAAATTATGCTACTACTGAAAAAGAATTTTTAGCAGTTGTGTTTGCTTGTGACAAATTCAGATCTTATATAGTTGACTCCAAAGTAATTCTTCACACTGATCATGCTGCTACTAAATATCTTATGGAAAAGAAAAATGCTAAACCTAGACTCATTAGGTGGGTTCTTTTGCTACAAGAATTTGATTTACATATCACTGATAGGATAGGAGCTGAGAACCCCGTAGCTGATAACTTGTCTAGGTTAGAAAATATTCTTGATGAACCACTACCTATTGATGATAGCTTTCCTGATGAACAACTAGCTGCAATAAATGTTTCTCATAATACTCCTTGGTATGTTGATTATGCTAATTACATTGTTGCTAAATATATACCACCTAGTTTCACATATCAACAAAAGAAAAAAATTCTTCTATGATTTAAGACATTAGTTTTGGGATGACCCACATCTTTATAAAGAAGGAGTAGATGGTATTATTAGATGTTGTGTACCTGAGCATGAACAGGAACAAATCCTACGGAAATGTCACTCCGAAGCTTATGGAGGGCATCATGCGGGAGATAGAACTGCTCACAAGGTATTGCAATCTGGTTTTTATTGGCCTACTCTCTTCAAGGATGCCCATAAGTTTGTTTTGTGTTGATATAAATGCCAAAGAATTGGTAATATCGGTAAGCGTCAGGAAATGCCTATGAATTATTCGCTTGCTGTTGAACCATTTGATGTTTGGGGTTTTGATTATATGGGACCTTTTCCTTCCTCTAATGGGTATACACATATTTTGGTTGCTGTTGATTATGTTACTAAGTGGGTAGAAGCAATTCCAACTAGTAGTGCTGATTGTAACACCTCCATTAAAATGCTTAAAGAAGTTATTTTCCCAAGGTAATATTTAATGACTGATGGTGGTTCACACTTTATTCATGGTGCTTTCCGTAAAATGCTTGCTAAATATGATGTTAACCATAGAATTGCATCACCCTATTGTTGGGAGATGTTGCATGGGAAACAAAAAAAATTCTACGCACACGCAATGATCTATCCAAGGAGATGCATAGCAATGAGGGGGAGAGTGTTTCTACGTACCCTCATAGACCGTAAGTGGAAGCGTTTCACAATGCGGTTGATGTAGTCGAACTTCTTCTCACGTCAACCGATCAAGTACCGAACGCACGGCACCTCCGCGTTCTGCACACGTTCAGCTCGGTGACGTCCCTCGCCTTCTTGATACAGCAAGTCGTCGAGGTAGTAGATGAGTTCCGTCAGCACGACGATGTGGTGACAGTGATGGTGAAGTGATCCTCGCAGGGCTTTGCCTAAGCACTACGAAGATATGACCGGGGGTGTAAACGGTGGAGGGGGGCGCCGCACACGGCTAACAATTGATCTGGTGTGTGCTAGGGCGCCCCCCCCCCCCCACATATATATAGGTGGGAGGAAGAGGGGAGGCTGCCAGGAGGTGCCCAAGTAGGTCGAATCCTACTTGGGGTCTCCCCTTGGCTGCGCCCGCCCCCCTGCCATATTTGTCGGAGGGGGAAGGAAAGAGGAGGGAGGAGGGAAGGAAGGGGGAGGCCGAATCCCCCCATTTCCTTTCCCTTCCACTCTTTCCTTCTCCTCCTGGTTCGGCCCATATGGGGGGCGCACCAGCCCCTAGTGGCTGGTGTGTTTCCCCTCTTGGCCCATAAGGCCCATATCTTTTGCCGGGGGTGTCCAGAACCCCTTCCGGTGACCCGATATGTACCCGGTACCCTCCGGAACACTTCCGGTGTCCGAATACCATCGTCCTATATATCAATCTTTACCTCTCGACCATTTCGAGACTCCTGACATGTCTGTGATCTCATCCGGGACTCCGAACAACATTCGGTCACCAAATCACATAACTCATATAATACAATATCGTCATCAAACGTTAAGCGTGCGGACCCTATGGGTTCGAGAACTATGTAGACATGACTGAGAAACCTCTCCGGTCAATAAATAATAGAGGAACCTGGATGCCCATATTGGCTCCTACATATTCTACGAAGATCTTTATTGGTCAAACCGTTATGACAACATACGTAATTCCCTTTGTCCATCGGTATGTTACTTGACCGAGATTCGATCGTCGGTATCTTCATACCCAGTTCAATCTCGTTACCGGCAAGTCTTTTTACTCGTTCCGTAATACATCACCTCGTGACCAACTCCTTAGTCGTTTGCTTGCAAGCTTATGATGTGTATTACCGAGAGGGCCCAGAGATACCTCTCCGAAACTCGGAGTGACAAATCCTAATCTCGATCTATGCCAACTCAACAAATACCTTCGGAGATACCTATAGAGCATCTTTATAATCACCCAGTTACGTTGTGACGTTTGATAGCACACAAGGCACTCCTCCGGTATCCGGGAGTTGCGTAATCTCATAGTCGATGAATATGTATTTGACATGAAGAAAGCAATAGCAATAAAACTGAACGATCATTATGCTAAGCTAACGGATGGGTCTTGTCCATCACGTCATTCTCCTAATGATGTGATCCCGTTATCAAATGACAACTCATGTCCATGGTTAGGAAACCATAACCATCTTTGATCAATGAGCTAGTCAAGTAGAGGCTCACTAGGGACACGGTGTTTGTTTATGTATTCACACATGTATTTAGGTTTCCGATCAATACAATTCTAGCATGAATAATAAACCTTTATCATGAATAAGGAAATATAAAATAACAACTTTATTATTGCCTCTAGGGCATATTTCCTTCAGTCTCCCACTTGCACTAGAGTCAATAATCTAGTTCACATCACCATGTGATTAACACCCATAGTTCACATCGTCATGTGACCAATACCCAAAGAGTTTACTAGATTCAATAATCTAGTTCACATCGCCATGTGATTAACACCCAAAGAGTACTAAGGTGTGATCATGTTTTGCTTGTGTGAGAAGTTTAGTCAACGGGTCTGCCACATTCAGATCTGTATGTATTTTGCAAATTTCTATGTCTACAATGCTCTGCATGGAGCTACTCTAGCTGATTGCTCCCACTTTCAATATGTATCCAGATTGAGACTCAGAGTCATCCGGATCGGCGTTAAAGCTTGCATTAACGTAACCCTTTACAACGAACTCTTTATTACCTCCATAACCGAGAAACATTTCCTTAGTCCTCTTTAAGGCACCTAAGGATAATTTTGACCGCTGTCCAGTGGTCCACTCCTGGATCACTTTTGTACCCTCTTGCCAAACTTATTGGCAATGCACACAACAAGTCTGGTACACAGCATGGCATACTTTATAGAACCTATGGCTGATGCATAGGGAATGACTTTCATTCTTTCTCTATCTTCTACCATGGTCGGGCTTTGAGTCTTACTCAACTTCACACCTTGAATACAGGCAAGAACCCTTTCTTTGACTGATCCATTTTGAACTTCTTCAAAATCTTGTCAAGGTATGTGCTTTGTGAAAGTCCTATTAAGCGTCTCGATCTATCCCTGTAGATCTGGATGCCCAATATATAAGTAGCTTCACTGACGTCTTCCATTGAAAAATTCTTATTCAATTATCCTTTTATGCTATCCAGAAATTCTATATCATTTCCAATCAATAATATGTCATCCACATATAATATCAGAAATGCTACAGAGCTCCCACTCACTTTCTTGTAAATACAGGCTTCACCGTGAGTCTGTATAAAACCATATGCTTTGATCACCTTATCAAAGCGTATATTCCAACTCCAAGATGCTTACACCAGTCCATAGATGGATCGCTGGAGCTTGCACACTTTGTTAGCATCTTTAGGATCGACAAAACCTTCTGGTTACATCATATACAACTCTTCTTTGAGATATCCATTAAGGAATGTAGTTTTGACGTCCATTTGCCAGATTTCATAATCATAAAATGCGGCAATTGCTAACATGATTCGGACAGACTTAAGCATCGCTACGGGTGAGAAAGTCTCATTGTAGTCAACTCCTTGAACTTGTCGAAAACCTTTCGCAACAAGTCGAGCTTCATAGACAGTAACATTACCATCAGCGTCAGTCTTCTTCTTGAAGATCCATTTATTTTCTATGGCTTGCCGATCATCGGGCAAATCCACCAAAGTCCACACTTTGTTCTCATACATGGATCCTATCTCAGATTTCATGGCCTCAAGCCATCTGTTGAAATCTGGGCTCATCATAGCTTCTTCATAGTTCGTAGGTTCGCCTTGGTCTAGTAACATGACTTCCATTACAGGATTCCCGTACCACTCTGGCGCGGATCATGTTCTGGTTGACCTACGAGGTTCTGTAGTAACTTGATCCGAAGTTTCATGATCATCATCATTAGCTTCCTCTCTAGCTGGTGCAGGCATCACGGGAACGGTTTTCTCTGATGAACTACTTTCCAATTCGAGAGAAGGTACAATTACCTCATCAAGTTCTACTTTCCTCCCACTCACTTCTTTCGAGAGAAACTCCTTCTCTAGAAAGGACCCACTCTTGGCAACAAAAGATCTTGCCTTCGGATCTGTGGTAGAAGGTGTACCCAATTGTTTCCTCAGGGTATCCTATGAAGATGCACTTCTCCGATTTGGGTTCGAACTTATCAGGCTGAAGCCTTTTGACATAAGTGTCGCAACCCCAAACTTTTAAGAAATGACAGCTTAGGTTTCTTGCCAAACCACAGTTCATACGGTGTCGTCTCAACGGATTTAGATGGTGCCCTATTTAACGTGAATGCAGCTGTCTCTAATGCATAACCCCAAAACAATAGTGGTAAATCAGTAAGAGACATCATAGATCGCACCATATCTAATAAAGTACGGTTACGATGTTCGGACACACCATTACGCTGTGGTGTTCCAGGTGACGTGAGTTGTGAAACTATTCCACATTGTTTTAAATGAAGGCCAAACTCGTAACTCAAATATTCGCCTCCGCGATCAGATCGCAGAAACTTTATTTTCTTGTTACGATGATTCTCCACTTCACTTTGAAATTCTTTGAACTTTTCAAATGTTTCAGACTTGTGTTTCATTAAGTAGATATACCCATATCTGCTCAAATCATCTGTGAAGGTCAGAAAATAATGATACCCGCCGCGTGCCTCAACACTCATCGGACCGCATACATCGGTATGTATTATTTCCAATAAGTCATTAGCTCGCTCCATTGTTCCGGAGAACGGAGTTTTAGTCATCTTGCCCATGAGGCATGGTTCGCAAGTATCAAATGATTCATAATCAAGTGATTCCAAAAGCCCATCTGCATGGAGTTTCTTCATGCGCTTTACACCAATATGACCTAAACGGCAATGCCACAAATATGTTGCACTATTATTATCAACTTTGCATCTTTTGGCATCAATATTATGAATATGTGTATCACTACGATCGAGATTCAATAAACCATTTACATTGGGTGTATGACCATAGAAGGTTTTATTCATGTAAACAGAACAACAATTATTCTCTGACTTAAATGAATAACTGTATCGCAATAAACATGATCCAATCATATTCATGCTCAACGCAAACACCAAATAACATTTATTTAGGTCCAACACTAATCCCGAAGGTAGAGGGAGTGTGTGATGGTGATCTTATCAACCTTGGAATCACTTCCAACACACATCGTCACCTCGTCCTTAACTAGTCTCTGTTCATTTTGTAACTCCCGTTTCGAGTTACTAATCTTAGCAACTGAACCGGTATCAAATACCCAGGGGCTACTATGAACACTAGTAAAGTACACATCAATAACATGTATATCAAATATACCTTTGTTCACTTTGCCATCCTTCTTATCCGCCAAGTATTTGGGGCAGTTCCGCTTCCAGTGACCATTTCCTTTGCAGTAGAGGCACTCAGTTTCAGGCTTGGGTCCAGCTTTGGGCTTCTTCATGGGAGCGGCAACTTGCTTGCCATTCTTCTTGAAGTTCCCTTTCTTTCCCTTGCCCTTTTTCTTGAAACTAGTGGTCTTGTTAACCATCAACACTTGATGCTCTTTCTTGATTTCTACCATCGCCGATTTCAGCATCACGAAGAGCTCGGGAATCATTTTCGTCATCCCTCGCATATTATAGTTCATCACGAAGTTCTAGTAGCTTGGTGATAGTGACTAGAGAACTTTGTTAATCACTATCTTATCTGGAAGATTAACTCCCACTTGATTCAAGCGATTGTAGTACCCAGACATTCTGAGCACATGCTCACTGGTTGAGCTATTCTCCTCCATCTTGTAGGCAAAGTACTTGTCAGAGGTCTCATACCTCTCGACACGGGCATGAGTCTGAAATACCAATTTCAGCTCTTGGAACATCTCATATGCTCCGTGGCATTCAAAACATTTTTGAAGTCCCGGTTCTAAGCCGTAAAGCATGGCACACTAAACTATCAAGTAGTCATCATATCGAGCTTGCTAAACATTCATAACGTTTGCATCTGCTCCTGCAATAGGTCTGTCACCTAGCGGTGCATCAAGGACATAATTCTTCTGTGCAGCAATGAGGATAATCCTCAGATCACGGAACCAGTCCGCATCATTGCTACTATCATCTTTCAACTTAGTTTTTCTCTAGGAACATATCAAAATAAAACAAGGGAGCTATACGCGAGCTATTGATCTATAACATAGATATGCAAAAACTATCAAGACTAAGTTCATGATAAATTAAGTTCAATTAATCAAATTACTTAAGAACTCCCACTTAAATAGACATCCCTCAAGTCATCTAAGTGATACATGATCCAAATCAACTAACCCATGTCCGATCATCACGTGAGATGGAGTAGTCATCAATGGTGAACATCTCTATGTTGATCATATCTAAAATATGATTCACGTTCGACCTTTTGGTCTCCAGTGTTCCGATGCCATGTCTGTACATGCTAGGCTCGTCAAGTTTAACCCAAGTATTCCGCATGTGCAAAACTGTCTTGCACTCGTTGTATGTGAACGTAGAGTATATCACACCCGATCATCACGTGGTGTCTCACCACGACGAACTGTAGCAACGGTGCATACTCAGGGAGAACACTTTTATCTTGAAATTAAGTGAAGGGATCATCTTATAATGCTACCGTCGTTCAAAGCAAAATAAGATGCATAAAGGATAAACATCACATGCAATCAAAATATGTGACATGATATGGCCATCATCTTGTGCTTTTGATCTCTATCTCCAAAGCATTGTCATGATCTCCATTGTCACCGGCTCGACACCTTGATCTCCATCGTTGCGTCGTGGTCATCTCGCCAACTATTGCTTCTACAACTATCGCTAACACATAGTGATAAAGTAAAGCAATTACATGGCGTTTGCATTTCATACAATAAAGCAACAACCATAAGGCTCCTGCCAGTTGCCGATAACTTACAAAACATGATCATCTTATACAACACTGTATATCACATAATGTCTTGACCATATCACATCACAACATGCCCTGCAAAAACAAGTTAGACGTCCTCTACTTTGTTGTTGCAAGTTTTACGTGGCTGCTACGGGCTTCCAGCAAGAACCGTTCTTACCTACGGCAAAAACCACAACGGTGATTCGTCAAGTTTGCTATTTTAACCTTCTTCAAGGACCGGCCGTAGTCAAATTCGATTCAACTAAAGTAGGAGAAACAGACACCCGCCAGCCACCTTTATGCAAAACTAGTTGCATGTCAGTCGGTGGAACCGGTCTCATGTGCGTGGACATGTAAGGTTCGTCCGGGCCGCTTCATCCCACAATACCGCCGAATCAAAATAAGACGTTGGTGGTAAGAAGTATGACTATCACCGCCCACAACTCTTTGTGTTCTACTCGTGTATATCATCTACACATAGACCTGGCTCTTGATGCCACTGTTGGGAGATGTTGCATGGAAAACAAAAAAAAAATCTACGCACACGCAATGATCTATCCAAGGAGATGCATAGCAACGAGGGGGAGAGTGTGTCTACGTACCCTCGTAGACCGTAACCGGAAGCGTTTCACAACGCGGTTGATGTAGTCGAACTTCTTCTCACGTCAACCGATCAAGTACCGAACGCACGACACCTCTGTGTTCTGCACATGTTTAGCTCGATGACGTCCCTCGCCTTCTTGATCCAGCAAGTCGTCGAGGTAGTAGATGAGTTCCGTCAGCATGACGGTGTGGTGACGGTGATGGTGAAGTGATCCTCGCAGGGCTTCGCCTAAGCACTACGAAGATATGACCGGGGGTGTAAACGGTGGAGGGGGGCGCCGCACAAGGCTAACAATTGATATGGTGTGTGCTAGGCCCCCCCCCCAAATATATATAGGTGGGAGGGAGAGGGGAGGCTGCCAGGAGGCGCCCAAGTAGGCCGAATCCTACTTGGGGTCTCCCCTTGGCCGCGCCCCCCTGCCATATTTGCCGGAGGGGGAAGGAAAGAGGAGGGAGGAGGGAAGGAAGGTGGAGGCCGAATCCCCCCTTTCCTTTCCCTTCCCCTCTTTCCTTCTCCTCCTGGTTCGGCCCATATGGGGGGCGCACCAGCCGCTTGTGGCTGGTGCGTTTCCCCTCTTGGCCCATAAGGCCCATATCTTTTGCCGGGGGTGTCCGGAACCCCTTTCGGTGACCCGATATGTACCCGGTACCCTCTGGAACACTTTCGGTGTCCGAATACCATCGTCCTATATATCAATCTTTACCTCTTGACCATTTCGAGACTCCTCGTCATGTCCGTGATCTCATCCGGGACTCCGAACAACATTCGGTCACCAAATCACATAACTCATATAATACAATATCGTCATCGAACGTTAAGCGTGCGGACCCTACGGGTTCGAGAACTATGTAGACATGACCGAGACACCTCTCCGGTCAATAACCAATAGCGGAACCAGGATGCTCATATTGGCTCCTACATATTCTACGAAGATCTTTATCGGTCGAACCGTTATGACAACATATGTAATTCCCTTTGTCCATCGGTATGTTACTTGACCGAGATTCAATTGTCGATATTTTCATACCTAGTTCAATCTCGTTACCGGCAAGTCTCTTTACTCGTTTCGTAATACATCACCTCGTGACCAACTCCTTAGTCGTTTGCTTGCAAGCTTATGATGTGTATTACCGAGAGGGCCCAGAGTGTAACACCCCATGTACTTAGCCACAGTGATCACCCTTAGTTAATTCCATATCAGCAAGTTTAACAGTGCCCAAGCATAATTTGCATCATATTGCATTTCAAACTCCTAATTCAAACTTCAAATTAAATTAAAGTGAAAATAAAAGTTGTCCAAGTTTGAAACTAAAATGTTCATTAAATAACAAATATTCCAGAGACCATTCTAAAATTGTAACCAGCAATTAATAAATTAATTAAGTGACTCTAACTGTGCCAAAACTGCAAGGTTTAATACATTTTATTCTGTACAAAATTTGTGTGAACTCCAATTGTCTCCAAACCAATTTTTGGCAGTAGTAGATAATGCATATAATTTAATGGTACAAGTCACATATTTTGCTAAAGTCATTTGGTGGCCTAACTATTTGCAAAACAGAAAATAAATCAAAAGAAAAAGACAAAAGAAAGTAAAACAGAATAAAAGAAAAAAACAAAACCCCTGGCCCAACTGGGCCACAGCCCAGCCGGCCGGCCCATCCCCTGGCCAATATGGCCTACCCCTCCCCCACCCGAGCGAAACCCTAGCCCACCCCGCTCCCCATTCCCCCCCTCCCGATCCAGATCGGGCGCTGCCCCGCGCACGACCCCGCGCCCGCGGCGCCGTCGCCTAGCTCGCCGCTCCCCCGCGCGCTCCAGCGCCCGTACGCCGCCCGACCACCCAGCCACGCCCGTGCGCCTTTGGGTGTGCGCCCGATCAGGCAGCGCCCGTGCCCGCTAATGGCCCCTGGGGCCACAGACAGCTGGGCCCCACCCCATGTGTCTATGACACAGGGGCCCCACGCCCCAGAACGCTTTAAAAAAAAGAAAAAAAAGAGAAATGAAAATGATTTAATAAAATTAATTAATTAATTAATTAAGTTAATTATTTCTGTTTAATTAAACTAATTAATTAGTTAGTCTAATTAAACTATAATTAGTTTAGTTAAACCCTAATTAAACTAAACAGCCAATGACAACTGGGACCCACACGAAAGTTTGACTAGGTCAACTGCACTGTTGACTGCTGACGTCAGCATGATGTCATGCTGACATCATCATTTACTATTCTGGATAATTCAAATTTCAATAAATAATTAAATTCAGAAAATAATTAAAACTTTAGAAAATCATATAAAATAAACCGTAACTCCGATGAAAATAATTTATATATGAAAGTTGCTCAGAATTTCGATACGAATCTGAATACGCCCTCCGTATTCCTGTCAGATGCCCCTAGCTAGATGAACATGAAACTTTTAGACCGATTTCAATAAATGAATAGTGCCCAACTTTAATTAATTAAATCCAAATAAATTCCTAAATTAACTAACTCATTTAGTTAGGCAGTAGAACACCTCTGCATAGCATTTAGACATGTCATGCATATTGTTTGCATTTTGCCGTGAATTTATTGTTTCTTCCCCCCTCCTTCTCTCTCGATAGACGCCGAGACCGACACCGACGCAACAGAGTACGACTACACTCCAAACGAGCAGCCCGTTGATGACCCCTCCTTCTTGCCAGAGCAACCAGGCAAGCCCCCTCCCATTGAGCATCCAGATATCACCCATTCCATTTCTCCTGCTTGCATTAGATTTTGCTACTGCTAATGTTTGCTCCAATTCATATGCATAGCCTGCTTTTGTAACCTGTTTATTGTTACCTTACCTGCCTATGTTAAACTGCTTAGTATAGGTTGGTAGTGAACCATCAGTGACCCCCACCACCTTACCCTTGTTGCCCCTGCTTGATCATCGACGACTCGACCAGTGTGATCGTCGACCAGAGACCGACACATCAGTTCACCCCCTTAGTTGTACGACTCTGCATAGTCACTATCGAGTGCCGAGGGTGATACCTCGTAACGCACTCCTGATGAATACTCTGCAGTGTAGTTGTTCGATCATGGTCATCAAGGGTGATTCCTCCTTCTCCAGTTCTGATACGAGTCTGTCGTGCAACCCCTCAGTGTGAACCTCGAGGGTGATGCCTCATACGTTAACCCTGAAGATTTCATCGGGTGGAATTCACCGAGGGTGATTCCTTGGGGTTTCCCCCTTGATGTTATGAGCACACGGTTACTTTGACCTTTGTTACAGGCGGGTCGACCCTGATGGGTACCCGCAGTGGATCTATGATGTCGGGTGTGCCCGAAGGGCACTCGAGTGTGATATTGTGGCGGAGCTTCAGAAACTCTGATTGTCTCCGCGTGTTAGTAAATGAGCATATCGGATTTGGGTATTTGATCTGAGTGGGTCGACGTGCCCTATACGCACTACCACCACGCGGGATTATGGTTTCTGGGGCCCTCTATGTCGTACGTTTCTCCCGAAAGCTCTTCAGACGTCACGGTTCACCGTGCGGGATGATCGCCGGGAATGGGCTGGATACTTCACTGACGAGTTCAGTGTCGCGCCTGCACCCCGGCCAGCCATGCAACGCGCAGGGTGCCCAGGGCGATGGCCCAAGACCTCTGGGTGCATAGGTTAGTCCGGCGTGCTGACCTCTCTGCTGAGCCTAGGTAGGGCGCTGCTTCGTGTTGATCTTCCGAGGCCGGGCATTACCCAGCAAGTGTGTCCGACCAGAGTTGATTGAGCGTGTTGGGTAACAGTAGTGCACCCCTGCAGGGAAGAATAATCTATCGATAGCCGGTCCTACGGTAAAGGACGCTTAGTTTGTATATCCCGATCTACTACTTGAACTGGATACTTGTTACTTAATTGAAGCTTCGGGATCGCTTTCTCGCTGGGAGTCGAGGAAGGATCTCTAGGCTTGCTTCAACATGTTTGCTTAATAAAATGCTATTCTACTCTCTTCTATTGCTGTGAGATGGTGGCTTCGTGAAGATGCTTGAAGATGCTAGTCTTCGATAGGACTAGGCCTTCTCTCTATTCTGGCATTTCTGCATCCCATTCCACATATACAGCCTTTCTCCTTTGATAATGTTGCATATGTAGTGTAGATCCTTGCTTGCTGAGTACTTCGGATGAGTACTCACGGTTGCTTTGTTACTTCTTCCATACCCCACTTTGATGATACATCAGACGATGGAGCCCCGGAGCCAGATGCCACCACAGGAGCTTACTACCAGGAGGGTCCAGAGGGCACGTACTACTGGATCGAGCCAGCCGACCAGGAGTAGGATCGGAGGCTCCCAGGCAGGAGGCCTACGCCTTTCGATCTAGAGTCATTGTTTGTGCTAGCCTTCTTAAGGCAAAATTTTGTCTAACTATGTTTGTACTCAGATTATATTTGTATGACTGACTTATGTATTCGGATCCTCGTGATCCCTGGTCTGTAATATTGTGGATCTCCGTTTAATTGAGTTAGAGTTGTGTTGTGATATCTTCCCGTGAGTCCCTGTGCTTGATCGTGCATGTTTGCGTGTATGATTAGTGCACGATTGAGTCGGGGGCGCCACAAGTTGGTATCAGAGCCGACTGCCTATAGGAAGCCCCCTTCCAATTCCTTGGTCGAAGTTGAGTCTAGAAACTGAAAAACTATTTTACTAACTTCGCTGTGTGGCTTACGGGCCCACATCGCCAACTAGGTGGTATTATGATCTTTTATCCTCGTCTATACTCTGGGACTCTGATCTCTCTTCTATTCGGGTTAAATAAATTTTACTAACGCCGACACTTAGGATCTCGTAAATCCCGTCTACCCAGAGAGCTGGATATCTGTGCGATTTCTCTGTCATTGATCTGATTAGTCTGATAATCATTTTCCTTTCCATTGTTTTGTTTAACCTTTCTCTCCGAGTTGAATTATACTTCACATTGTCATGCTGACGTGATGGCACCTGACGTTACTGTCGAAATTAAAGGGTTGGAATTCCTTGTTTCGCCCATTATCCTGAAGTCTTCCACCATAGACCTCATCCTCGGAATGGATTGGTTGAAAGCTCATATAGCTTCGATCAATTGTGCCACAAAAGTCATCCAACTTCTTCACCCCTCCGATGAGATAGTGAAGTACACCGCCCGAATTACTCGGGATGCTAAAGCTCAGATATATGCTCTGAATGCTTTGAACACCTCACCTCTGGAAGGAATCGAGAACGTTCCTGTCGTTCGAGAATTTCCGGACGTTTTTCCAGAAGAACTTCTAGGAATACCCCCGGTTAGAGCTGTCGAGTTTGTCATTGACTTGAAGCCTGGCACTATCCCTATTGTGAAGCGTCCTTATAAGATGCCCCCGCACCACCTTCTCGAGCTTAAGGAAGAAATCGACAAGTCACTTAAGAAAGGTTTCATCCGCCCCAGTTCCTCTGCTTGGGGAGCACCTTCACTCTTTGTTAGGAAGAAGGATGGAACTAACCGATTGGTTCAGGATTATCGGCCCATTAACCAAGCCACAATCCAGAATAAATACCCACTACCCCGGATCAATGATCTTTATGATCAGCTTGCTGGAACCTCTATCTTCTCGAAACTCGACTTGAGGTTGGGTTATCATCAGATCCGTGTTCGCGAAGAGGATATTCCGAAGACTGCCTTTGTTACTCGTTATGGCTCTTATGAGTACACTGTCATGTCATTTGGTTTAACAAATGCTCCAGCAACCTTCTCCCGGTTGATGAACTATATCTTCATGGATTACCTCGACAAATTCATCGTGGTTTATTTGGATGATATCCTTATATATTCCAAGAATGAAGAAGAACATGCTGAACATCTTCGACTTGTATTGGAGAAGCTTCGAGAACACCAGCTTTACGCCAAGCACTCTAAGTGTGAATTCTGGTTATCTGAAGTGACCTATCTTGGTCATGTGATTTCCAAGAATGGAATTTCTGTTAACCCTGAACGAGTTCAAGCCATTCTTGACTGGACTCCCCCGAAGAATGTCAAGCAAGTCAGAAGTTTTCTCGGACTCGCTATTTATTGCCGTCGATTCGTTGAGAACTTTTCCAAGATTGCAAAACCATCGACGAATCTGCTCCACAAAGGTGTTAAATTTGAGTGGACAGAAAAATGTCAAGAAAGCTTTCAGACACTGAAAGATAAGTTAACATCTGCCCCAGTGCTAGCACCCCCGGATTCCCAAAAGGATTTCGTGATATACTGTGATGCATCTCGTCAAGGATTAGGCTGTGTCCTAATGCAAGAGCGTAAAGTGATTGCTTATGCCTCTCGACAATTGCGTCCTCACGAAGAAAATTATCCATTGCATGAACTTGAACTATCTGCGGTTATTTATGCTCTGAAGCTATGGCGACATTACCTTCTCGGTAATCGCTGCGAGATATACACGGATCATCAAAGTTTGAAGTATTTATATACTCAATCAGATCTGAACCTTCGTCAACAAAGATGGCTCGAGACAATTGCCGATTATGATATGAATATCTCATACACCCCTGGCAAGGCTAATGTAATGGCCGATGCTTTGAGTCGCAAGGCTTATTGCAACAATCTTATGGTTCAGGAAGCACAACCTATGCTTTATGAAGAGCTTCGCAAATTGAACCTCCATATTGTTCCGCAGGGTTATCTCAATACCCTGGTTGTCGAACCAGATTTAGAACACAGCATTAAGACCATGCAACGGTATGACTCTGAAGTTAAAAGGATTAAGCGATACCTCAAAAAAGGAAAGCCGTCAGAATTCCATCTTGATAAGGATGGGATCCTATTTTTCCAACATCGTATCTTCGTACCCAAGTTCAAGGATGAGAGGGAACACGTTATGAAAGAAGCTCATGACACTCCTCTGTCAATTCATCCTGGTAGCACAAAGATGTCCCGTGACATTTGTCAGAGATACTAGTGGCCTAATATGAAGCGAGATATTGCTCGTTATGTTTCTGAGTGTGACGTTTGCCGCCGCATTAAAGCAGAACATCAAAGGCCTGCTGGAACTCTGCAACCACTTGATATTCCTGAATGGAAATGGGACAAGGTCCAAATGGATTTAATTACTGGTTTTCCCAGATCTCAGAAGGGTCATGATGCTATCTTTGTCGTCATTGACCGACTCTCCAAGGTTGCTCACTTTCTGCCAGTTAAGGAGACAATCACTGCTAGCCAGTTAGCAGACTTGTATGTTTCCCGAATTGTGTCACTCCATGGTGTTCCGTTGGAGATCAGTTCTGATCATGGCAGCCTCTTTACCTCAAGATTCTGGAATAGTTTCCAAGAAGCTATGGGAACACACCTGTCGTTCAGTACCGCTTTTCACCCTCAGTCACAGGGTCAAGTCGAACGAGTTAATCAAGTGCTCGAAGATATGCTTCGAGCTTGCGTCATCTCCTTCGGTAAGAAATGGGAAGGATCTCTCCCGTATGCCGAATTCTCTTACAACAATAGCTATCAAGCTAGTCTAAAGATGGCACCGTTTGAAGTTCTTTACTGACGTAAGTGTCGAACCCCTCTGAATTGGTCAGAAACTGGGGAACGCTCACTCGTCGGACCGGACATTGTTCAGCAAGCAGAAGAACAAGTCCGCATTGTCCGTGAACATCTGAAAACTGCTCAGTCTCATCAGAAGAGCAACTATGACAGAAAGCACAAGGAAATGGTCTATCAACCTGGCGAGCAAGCTTACCTCCACGTCACTCCGTTGAAAGGCACTCATCGGTTCGGAATCAAAGGCAAGTTAGCTCCTCGCTACATTGGCCCGTTCCGTATTCTTGCCCGTCGAGGAGAAGTGGCATATCAGTTGCAATTGCCGCCAAATCTTTCTCAAGTGCATGATGTCTTTCATGTATCCCAACTCCGTCGCTGCTTCAAGGATCCTATTCGAGTTGTGGATCATGAAATGCTTGAATTACGGGAAGATCTGTCCTATCCAGAATATCCCATCCGTATTCTTGATCAAGCTGAGTGTCGAACTCGTCAGAAGTCAATCAAATTCCTCAAGGTTCAGTGGTCGAATCATTCTGAAGATGAAGCCACTTGGGAACGCGAGGATTGTCTTCGCGAAGAATACCCCGCTTTCTTTCAGCCTTCCTCTTAATTCTCGGGACGAGAATTATTGATAGATGAGGAGAATTGTAACACCCCATGTACTTAGCCACAGTGATCACCCTTAGTTAATTCCATGTCAGCAAGTTTAACAGTGCCCAAGCATCATTTGCATCATATTGCATTTCAAACTCCTAATTCAAACTTCAAATTAAATTAAAGTGAAAATAAAAGTTGTCCAAGTTTGAAACTAAAATGTTCATTAAATAACAAATATTCCAGAGACCATTCTAAAATTGTAACCAGCAATTAATAAATTAATTAAGTGACTCTAACTGTGCCAAAACAGCAAGGTTTAATACATTTTATTCTGTACAAAATTTGTGTGAACTCCAATTGTCTCCAAACCAATTTTTTATCATTTAATGGTACAAGTCACATATTTTGCTAAAGTCATTTGGTGGCCTAACTATTTGCAAAACAGAAAATAAATCAAAAGAAAAAGACAAAAGAAAATAAAACAGAATAAAAGAAAAAAACAAAACCCCTGGCCCAACTGGGCCACAGCCCAGCCGGCCGGCCCATCCCTGGCCTATATGGCCTGCCCCTCCCCCACCCGAGCGAAACCCTAGCCCACCCCGCTCCCCATTCCCCCCCTCCCGATCCAGATCGGGCGCTGCCCCGCGCCCGACCCGGCGCCCGCGGCGCCGTCGCCTAGCTCGCCGCTCCCCCGCGCGCTCCAGCGCCTGTGCGCCGCCCGACCACCCCGCCACGCCCGTGCGCCCTTGGGTGTGCGCCCGATCGGGCAGCGCCCGTGCCCAACGCTCGCGCCTGCAAATGGCCCCTGGGGCCACAGATAGCTGGGCCCCACCCCATGTGTCTATGACACAGGGGCCCCACGCCCCAAAACGCTTTTAAAAAAAGAAAAAAAAAAGAGAAAAGAAAATGATTTAATAAAATTAATTAATTAATTAATTAGTCAATTAATTAAATTAATTAATTCTGTTTAATTAAACTAATTAATTAGTTAGTCTAATTAAACTATAATTAGTTTAGTTAAACCCTAATTAAACTAAACAGTCAATGACAACTGGGACCCACACGTCAGTTTGACTAGGTCAACTGCACTGTTGACTGCTGACGTCAGCATGATGTCATGCTGATGTTATCATTTACTATTCTGGATAATTCGAATTTAAATAAATAATTAAATTCAAAAAATAATTAAAACTTTAGAAAATCATATAAAATAAACCGTAACTCCGATGAAAATAATTTATATATGAAAGTTGCTCAGAATTTCGATACGAATCTGAATACGCCCTCTGTATTCCTGTCAGATGCCCCTAGCTAGATGAACATGGAACTTTTAGACCGATTTCAATAAATGAATAGTGCCCAACTTTAATTAATTAAATCCAAATAAATTCCTAAATTAACTAACTCATTTAGTTAGGCAGTAGAACACCTCTGCATAGCATTTAGACATGTCATGCATATTGTTTGCATTTTTCCATGAATTTATTGTTTCTTCCCCCCTCCTTCTCTCTCGATAGACGTTGAGACCGACGCCGACACAGCAGAGTACGACTACGCTCCAGACGAGCAGCCCGTTGACGACCCCTCCTTCTTGCTAGAGCAACCAGGCAAGCCCCCCCCCTTTGAGCATCCAGATATCACCCATTCCATTTCTCCTGCTTGCATTAGATTTTGCTACTGCTAATGTTTGCTCCTATTCTGATGCATAGCCTGCTTTTGTAACCTGTTTATTGTTACCTTACCTGCCTATGTTAAACTGCTTAGTATAGGTTGGTAGTGAACCATCAGTGACCCCCACCACCTTATCCTTGTTGCCCCTGCTTGATCATCGACGACTCGACCAATGTGATCGTCGACCAGAGACCGACACATCACTTCACCCCCTTAGTTGTACGACTCTGCATAGTTTCTATCGAGTGCCGAGGGTGATACCTCGTAACGCACTCCTGATGAATACTCTGCAGTGTAGCTATTCGATCGTGGTCATCGAGGGTGATTCCTCCTTCTCCACTTCCGATACAACTCTGTCGTGCAACCCCTCAGTGTGAACCTCGAGGGTGATGCCTCATACGTTCACCCTGATGATTTCACTGGGTGGAATTCACCGAGGGTGATTCCTCGGGGTTTCCCCCTTGATGTTATGACCACACGGTTACTTTGACCTTTGTTACAGGTGGGTCGACCCTGATGGGTACCCGTAGGGGATCTATGATGTCGGGTGTGCCCGAAGGGCACTCGACTGTGATATTGTGGCGGAGCTTCAGAAACTCTGATTGTCTCCGCGTGTTACTAAATGAGCATATCGGATTTGGGTATTTGATCTGAGTGGGTCGACGTGCCCTATACGCACTACCACCACATGGGATTATGGTTTATGGGGCCCTCTATGTTGTACGTTTCTCCCGAAAGCTCTTCAGACGTCACGGTTCACCGTGCGGGATGATCGCCGGGAATGGGCTGGATACTTCACTGACGAGTTCAGTGTCGCGCCTGCACCCCGGCCAGCCATGCAACGCGCAGGGTGCCCAGGGCGATGGCCCAAGACCTCTGGGTGCATAGGTTAGTCCGGCGTGCTGACCTCTCTGCTGAGCCTAGGTAGGGCGCTGCTTCGTGTTGATCTTCCGAGGCCGGGCATTACCCAGCAAGTGTGTCCGACCAGAGTTAATCGAGCGTGTTGGGTAACAGTAGTGCACCCCTGCAGGGAAGAATAATCTATCGATAGCCGGTCCTACGGTAAAGGACGCTCAGTTTGTATATCCTGATCTACTACTTGAACTGGATACTTGTTACTTAATTGAGGCTTCGGGATCGCTTTCTTGCTGGGAGTCGAGGAAGGATCTCTAGGCTTGCTTCAACATGTTTGCTTAATAAAATGCTATTCTACTCTCTTCTATTGCTGCGAGATGGTGGCTTCGTGAAGATGCTTGAAGATGCTAGTCTTCGATAGGACTAGGCCTTCTCTCTATTCTGGCATTTCTGCAGCCCAGTCCACATATACAGCCTTTCTCCTTTGATAATGTTGCATATGTAGTGTAGATCCTTGCTTGCTGAGTACTTCGGATGAGTACTCACGGTTGCTTTGTTACTTCTTTTTCCCCATACCCCACTTTGATGATACATCAGACGATGGAGCCCCGGAGCCAGATGCCACCACAGGAGCTTACTACCAGGAGGATCCAGAGGGAACGTACTACTGGATCGAGCTAGCCGACCAGGAGTAGGATCGGAGGCTCCCAGGCAGGAGGCCTACGCCTTTCGATCTAGAGTCGTTGTTTGTGCTAGCCTTCTTAAGGCAAAACTTGTCTAACTATGTCTGTACTCAGATTATATTTGTATGACTAACTTATGTATTCGGATCCTCGTGATCCCTTGTCTGTAATATTGTGGATCTCCGTTTAATTGAGTTAGAGTTGTGTTGTGATATCTTCCCGTGAGTCCCTGTGCTTGATCATGCATGTTTGCGTGTATGATTAGTGCACGATTGAGTCGGGGGCGCCACACAGAGATACCTCTCCGAAACTCGGAATGACAAATCCTAATCTCGATCTACGCCAACTCAACAAATACCTTCGGAGATACCTGTAGAGCATCTTTATAATCACCCAGTTACGTTGTGACGTTTGATAGCACACAAGGCACTCCTCCGGTATCCGGGAGTTGCATAATCTCATAGCCGAAGGAATATGTATTTGACATGAAGAAATCAATAGCAATAAAACTGAACGGTCATTATGCTAAGCTAACGGATGGGTCTTGTCCATAACATCATTCTCCTAATGATGTGATCCCGTTATCAAATGACAACTCATGTCCATGGTTAGGAAACCATAACCATCTTTGATCAACGAGCTAGTCAAGTAGAGGCTCACTAGGGACACGGTGTTTGTTTATGTATTCACACATGTATTTAGGTTTCCGATCAATACAATTCTAGCATGAATAATAAACCTTTATCATGAATAAGGAAATATAAAATAACAACTTTATTATTGCCTCTAGGGCATATTTCCTTCACCTATCATCCTCAATCTAGTGGTCAAGTTGAATTTAGCAATAGAGAAATAAAACTAATATTACAAAAAACTGTCAATAGGTCCCGGAAGAATTGGTCTAAGAAATTAGATGGTGCACTTTGGGCCTACAGAACAACATATAAAAATCCTATGGGTATGTCTCCCTATAAAATGGTTTATGGAAAAGCTTGTTATTTGCCTCTTGAGTTAGATCATAAAGCATATTGGGCAATTAAAGAACTCAACTATGATTTCAAACTTGCCGGTGAAAAGAGGTTATTTGATATTAGCTCACTAGATGAGTGGAGAACCCAAGCTTATGAAAATGCCAAATTTTTTAAAGAAAAAGTTAAAAGATGGCATGACAAAAGGATCCAAAAGCGGGAATTCAAAGTCGGTGAATATGTTCTTTTATACAACTCTCGTTTCAGATTCTTTGCAGGAAAACTTCTCTCTAAATGGGAAGGACCTTATATTATCGAGGAGGTTTATCGTTCTGGAGCTATCAAAATTAATAATGCCGAAGGTACTAATCCGAAGGTAGTCAATGGGCAAAGAATTAAGCACTATATCTCAGGTACGCCTATTAATGTTGAAAGCAATATTATTCAAACCATGACACCGGAGGAACACATAAAAGAAACCTTCCGGAACACTCCAGAATCCTTAAAAGGAGGAGGTGTGTGATACGGTAAGTAAACAAACTCCGAAAAATCCGCAAAAATATTTTTTGTCGGTTTTGGAATATTACAAAAATTAGGAAAATAAAAAATAACCAGGAAGGCAACCGAGGAGGGCACAAGACACCAGGGCGCGCCTGCCTTGCCTGGCGCGCCCAGATGGGTCGTGCCCACCTTGGGAACCTTCCCGGCTCCGTTTTCCTCCCGTTTGCTTATTTCCCAAGATAAAAAATCTTTATATACCCCTCCGAACGTATTGACCACCATATCACGAAGAAATCTTTTGTTCTTCTTTCTTGCTGTTTTCTGACAGATATGATAATATGTCGTCTCAAGATTCGGAGGGAGAGAACCCTGTTTCTTACCAACCTCTCGATCCAAATGTCTTTAAGAAAACCTTCCCATATTTTTGGTTCTCGGATGAGGAGGAGGACACCGATCCGGAGGAGGTGGAGGATGCATCCTCAGATGAAGATGAAGTTCCACTACCTCAACCTGGAGATACACATGGGGAACTCAAGAAGTCAAGCCTCCCCAACGAATCTAAAACCCAATCTATCCCTCCTCGTTTCCCGCAGGATAGCAAGGCAGCATTATGCAAAAGGATATTAAGGCTTGAGCTAGAGAATGAGGATCTTAGGGAGGATAATTTCAGCCTCTGACACAAGCTGGAGAAAAAGAACATGACTGCTACATCACCACCACCATCATCATCTTTCCCACCAAAGGAGACTTGAGTTCATGGTATGGGCACTCCCCTTGGCTTGTGCCAAGCTTGGGGGAGGTGCCCCGGTATCGTATCACCCCCACTTTCTTTGCCTTTATCTATCTTAGTTCGATCTTTAGTTATCCTATGATTTAGTTGAATAAAGTTTAGCAATGATCTCCTTTCGAGTGCTTGCTTAGTGATCTATCTATCTATGTAACCGTGTGCGAGATATATAATAAAGTTTAGTTTGAGTTTTTGCTTCTTTACTTTCTTGTTGCAATCAAATAAAAAGAAATAAATGAAAAGTATTAGTGGTAAAATTTGTTGGAGATTGACAAACATAGCATTGGTCAATGATGCAACTCGTGAAAGAATTAATAAGGGAAGAGAAGATTCACATGCAAATATACTATCTTGGACATCTTTTATGATTGTGAGCCCCCATTAAATATTATATGTCAAAATTGTTGACATTGAACAAGGAAGACAACGTAATGATTTATGTTTGTTCATATTCACATAGAAGTTATATTGTCATAGATCCTTCAGCATGTGGTGCTTGCTCAATATATTTGCTAGCCAAAAACTCCGCACTAAGTAGAGATACTACTTGTGCATCCGAAAACCCTTAAACCCAAAATCTTATTTTGAGAGTCCACCATACCTACCTATGGATTGAGTAAGATCCTTCAAGTAAGTTGTCATCGGTGCAATAAGGCAATAAAAATTGCTTCTAAACGTGTTGGATCATTTAGTGTAAGAGAAAATTGAGCGTTGTACGAACTTATGATGGCAAAGTAATAAAAGCGACAGACTACATAATAAAGGTTGCTATCATAAGGGGCAATATAACGTGACATTCTTTTGCATTAAGGGATTTGGCATACAAACAAAAAGCGCATGGCAACCTCTGCTTCCCTCTGCGAAGGGCCTATCTTTTACTTTTATGTATTTACTTTTATGCAAGAGTCAAAGTATTCTTCCCTATTCCTTTTTATTTTCTCTTTTTGCAAGCATCATGTGGTGAGGAAAGATCTAGGCACATATATTCAGTTGGATATGAGTGAGCATGATTTATTATTGTTGACATCACCCTTGAGGTGAATACGTTGGGAGGCAAAACTGTAAGCCCCTGTCTTTCTATGTGTACGGTTGAAACTTTTTGCTCATGGGTATGCTGTGAGTGTTAGCAATCATAGAAGGTTAAATGATGGTTGAGTATGTGGACTTGCCAAAAGGCTCCGATACGTGACCCTTCCTGAAAATATGATGAATTGTAGTTGCAAAGTTGACTGAGAACATAGTTTGTTGGTTTTCAATAGAGTTTATGCTTTATACTTTAATGTTGTGATGTATTGTTACTTGTTCATGAGAAGTTATATGATAAAAGTTGTATGATAAAGCTTTATGATTAAGTTGGTTACTGTTATGATAATAAGCATGATGCTATACTATGAACATATTTTGTTTTTATCGACACCTCTCTCTCTCTCTAAGCATGTGGGCATTTTTTTGATATCGGTTTTTCGCTTGAGGACAAGCGAGGTCTAAGCTTGGAGGAGTTGATACGTCCATTTTGCATCATGATTTTCTACTGTTATTTATAATGTTTTTATGCATAATAATGCTTTATGGAGTAATTCTAATGCCTTTTCTCTCATAATATGCAAGGTTTACACAAAGAGGGAGAATGCCGGCAACTGGAATTCTGGACCTGAAAAAGCTACGTCAGAGTTACCTATTCTGCAGATCTCCAAATGAGCTGAAAATTTATGGAGAATTATTTTGGAATATATAAAAATACTGGAGCAAATAACTACCGGAGGGGGCCACCTGTTGAGCACAAGACACCAGGGCGCGCCAGGCCCCCCAAGCGCACCCTGGTGGGTTGTGCTCAGCCCAGCCCACCTCCGGTGCCCATCTTCTGGTATATAGGTCATTTTGACCTAGAAAAAATAAGGAGAGGACTTTCGGGACAGAGTGCCGCCGTCTCAAGGCGGAACTTGGGCAGGAGCACTTTTGCCCTCCGACGGAGCGATTCTGCCGGGGGAACTTCCCTCCCGGAGGGGAAAATCGAAACCATCGTCACCACCAACAACCCTCTCATCTTTGGGAGTCCAGTCTCCATCAACATCTTAATAGCACCATCTCCTCTCAAACCCTAGTTCATCTCTTGTGTTCAATCTTTGTACCGGAACCTCAGATTGGTACCTGTGGGTGACTAGTAGTGTTGATTACATGTTGTAGTTGATTACTATATGGTTTATTTGGTGGAAGATTATATATTCAGATCCATTACGCTATTTAATACCCCGCTGATCTTGAGCATGAATATCATTTGTGAGTAGTTACTTTTGTTCTTGAGGTCACGAGAGAAGTCATGTTGCAAGTAATCATGTGAACTTGATATGTGTTCGATATTTGGATGATATGTATGTTGTGATTCCCTTAGTGGTGTCATGTGAATGTTGACTACATGGAACTTTACCATATTTGGGCCTAAGGGAATGCATTGTGGAGTAGTTATTAGATGATGGGTTGCTAAAGTGACAGAAGCTTAAACCCTAGTTTATGCGCTACTTCGTAAGGGACCGTTTTGGATCCAAATGTTTAATGCTATGGTTAGATTTTATCTTAATACTTTTCTCATAGTTGCAGATGCTTGCGAGGGGGTTAATCATAAGTGGGAGGTTTGTTCAAGTAAGAACAGCACCCAAGCACCGGTCGACCCACATATCAAATTATCAAAGTAGCGAACACGAATCAAACCAACATGATGAAAGTGACTAGATGAAATTCCCGTGAACTCTCAAGAACGCTTTGCTTATTATAAGAGACCGTTTTGTCCTGTCCTTTGCCACAAATGGATTGGGCTACCTTGCTCCACTTTATTTACCGTTATCGTTACTTGCTCGTTACAAATTATCTTGCTATCAAACTACCTGTTACCGACAATTTCAGTGCTTGAAGAAATTACCTTGCTAAAAACCACTTGTCATTTCCTTCTGCTCCTCGTTGGGTTCGACACTCTTACTTATCGAAAGGACTACGATTGATCCCCTATACTTTTGGGTCATCAGTTCTTCTGTCTCCCACCTGCCTCTTACCTCTCTCTCTCCTTCACTGTTGCCAAACGCTTATTCTTGCCTGATCTCCTTCTCTAGCCAACCATTTTTTTATTTGCTAGGGATTGAGGGAGGAGACCTAGATCTACACTCCCACCAAAGGAAATTTGGTTCCCCCATACAATTCTTACGGATCTTATTACTCTTGGACGTTTGGGCACCCTAGACGGAAGAGGTCACCTCGGAGCCATCATCCATTATGGTGAAGCTTCCTGGTGGTGTTGGGAGCCTCCAATTAAGCTGTGGAGAGAGCCCCAATCTTGTTTGTAAAGGTCCATGTTGCTGCCTTCAAGGTGTTGGGAAACGTAGTAAAAAACAAAAAAAATCACCCTGCGAGCAACCAGGAACAATATGAAGATGCATATAGGGTTTGGATCAATGATCGTTACCGACTTAGGAGTGCAGCAGAAGTAAACAAGTCGGTGTTGATTTTACTTGGTTGTAAGCATACAGGCTTAGTTAACCGCCCTTGAATGATCCCTTTAACGGAAGACCGAAAGCACGACCTCTCTACTTGGTTGCAAGCATACAGTCTTCATGATCCGGCAGCGCTTCGCCGTCCAGAGCTAATCATCACCGGAGAATTAGAGAGAGGAGATTAGAACCACACTGGGCTTCTAATTATGAGGATTAGAGGAACTAGGCCTAGCTCTAATTAGTCAACTAGGACCAACTAGAACTAGAACTAGATGAACTAGAGGAGGCTCCAATACTTGTAAATAAAATAGGGCCAATACCTCAAGCATATATAGGTTAGAGGGGGAGAGGAGGGCTGCCACCAAGGAGGGAAAATCCCTCCTCGGGGCACCGGCCAAGGGGGAGGAGTCCAACTCCTCCCCTAGTCCAATTCGGCCTCCCCGTATGGAAAGGGGGGCACCACCTCCACTTGGGCCCTTGTGGCCGAAGTTGCCTTACACCCCTTGGCCTTTAAGGCTCGTTGATATTAAATTAAATATAAAAGCCCTCTAATAATTACTAGACACTTTTATATATAATTTAACATCACCGGAAACATTTTCCACCTATATATTAATTATCGGGAATACCCGGTATTGCCCGATAAACTTTGAAACCCTTCCGGTGACCCCGAAACGCTCCCGGTTCCTCTCGAAACTATTCCAAATATTAATGAAAAAATTCCACAAATAAATCCTCGATACTCTTGTCCTACTAACACTTAGTAGATCATGATTACCTTAAGCTTGTGACCCCATAGGTTCGGTAAATCATAGAGATGAACGAAACCCCTTCATTCAATGACCGATAACAGAACCATGGACGTCCATATTGATCTCTATGATCACACGAATGACATTCAAGTGAACCATTGGTTATCATGTGATGGTTCCCTTTGCTTTGCAATTCTTTACAAAACTCTGGGAGTGTTAGTATCCTCCTGAGTCATGCACATGCTCACTATACCGTCATCCTCGTTGTTGGTTTTGTTCTTCTTTCTCGTTGAAGTGTTCCTGTATCCCCGTGACGTAGTCACCTATGTCTGGCGAGATGATACGTCTCCATCGTATCTACCTTTCCAAACACTTTCTCTCTTGTTTTGGACTCTAATTTCCATGATTTGAATGAAACTAACCCGGACTGACGTTGTGTTCAGCAGAACTACAATGGTGTTGTTTTCTGTGCAGAAATAAAAGTTCTCGGAATTGGACGAACCTTTTTGGAGATTTTTTATGGAATATATGAAAAATAATGGAGCCAAGACCCACCAGAGGGGGCCACCTATTGCCCACAAGGCAATAGGGCATGGCTACCCCCCTTGGGCACGCCCTGTTACCTTGTGGGACCCACGTGGCTTTTATTGTGTTGTATTCCTTGCTTGCTTGTGGTGGTGGTGGTGTTGTTGTTAGCATCATATTGGTTGTTTAACTAGTTGCATATCTAGACAACCTATTTATTGCTAAACCTAATTTGTTAAGAAAAGCTAAAAATTGGTAGTTGCTTATTCACCCCCCTATAGTCAACCATATCGGTCCTTTCAATTGGTATCAGAGCCTCATCTCTTTTTAAGGGCTTCACCACCTAAAGAGTATGATTGATGATGGGTCTAGTGAGGAGGTGTTACCCATTTCTGAGGGAGTGAACACAGTCACTCGTGAGGATTTAAATGAGGCAATTGCCTCACTTAAAACTTTCATGACGGTCGAGGTCAAATCCTTGTTTGAAGAATTCCTTGATGGCATCAAACTTTCTACCGATCCGTTGCAACTAGTTAACCCCATGATCTCGGAGTAGGATGCCAACTCCGGTAAGGAGGGGGCTAGTAGTGATAAGGCTAAGGTGCTTCAAGGAAAGAATGGGACAGGCATCCATGCCGCGGTTGCCCCTCCCCCGGTCTATGGAGGACCGGTCCCCTCACCTCATATAAAAAACCTTGGTCCTCCTATTAGCTTGTGTTGAATAATTTTCCTACTTGGGTTTTTCGTATCAAGTCTCATTTGAGTCACAGCTCAACACACCTTTGGAGAATCATTGAGCAAGGCTTTTACCAGCATGATCCAAACAAGCTCACTCCAATAGAAGAAGTGGACAATCACTCCGCTTTGTTCATTCTCCAAGCTGCAATGCCTCCCGAAGAGCTCGCACACTTGCGCCCATTCCCTCTTGCAAAAGATGTGTGGGAACACATTGTCTCTTTGTACAAGGGAAGCTCGAGCATTCAACGCTCCAACTTTGATGAGGATCCTCGTGAGCTCTACCGGAGACTGACTACTCTCACGGTCTCACTTTGAGACCATGGGAGAAAGGATACAGATGATAGTTCCGAGACCATATAGTACGGCTAATTTATTAAGAAACTACATACTAAATTGGCATAACCCTTTGGAGTACCTAAAATTCTTATAACTAATGGTGGTATCATTTTATACAAGATATTTTTAGAAGGATCTTCCATAAGTATGGAGTTACTGTCGGTGTACTAAGTATTGGGCCACTAGTACCCCATACTTGTGCACGGGCAGTTGTAGCCATCCTCGCGGCAAGGCTTGCCGGGAACATGTAACACCCCCGGTGATTAGCAACAGTAATCACTTTTGATAATGACATGTTAGCATGATTAACAGTGCATAATCATCATTTGCATCATATTGCATTTCAACTCCTAAGTCAAATTCAAATTTAAATGAAAGTGAAATATAAAAGTTGACCAACATAAAAACTAAAATGTTCAGTAAATAACAAATATTGCAGAGGCTAGTCTAAAATTGAAACCAACAAATAATAAAATAATTAGGTGGCACTAACATAATTAAAACAGCTAGGATTAATGCATATTAATTATTATAAAAGTTGTGTGAACTCCAATTGCCTCCAAACCAATTTTTGGTAGTGGTAGATAATACCTAGTATTTGTTGGAGCAATTGTTATGTTTTACAAAATTCAATATGTGGCCTGAATATTTACTAAACTGAGAAAAGAGAAAATGAATAAAGAAAAAGATAAAAGAAAAACGGAACAAAAAGAAAAAGGAGAAAAAGCAAAACCCACCCCCCTGGCCCAACTGGGCCCCAGCCCAGCTGGCTCGGCCGGCCCACCCCACCCCCTTATCCCCTGGGCAGCCAAACCCAAACCCTAACCGACACCCCACTCCCCCTCCCTCCCCACTCGTTCGCCCCCTCCCCCGATCCAGTTCCGGATCGGGATCGAGCCCGGCGAAGACCGCCCTCGACGCCGCTGGACCGCGCCGCCGCCCGGAGCCCGCGCCACCTCGCCGGCTTGCCTTCTCCTCCTCGCCGGCCTGCCTCCCCTGCGCGCATCGTCATCGTCCTCCTCCCCAAGCCCCGTTGCCCCGTCCCCCACGAACCCCGGTGAGGCCCTCGGCCTCCTCTTCCCTTCGCCCCGCCGCACTGCTGCACCGCCCGCGCGCGCTCACCACGACCGGCCAACTCTGCTCCCTACCCGCGCGCACACGCGCCCGCGCTCGGCTGCGCCCGACCGCGTAGGCCTCGCCTCGCCCTCCGCTGCTCGCCCGCCCTGGCGCCTGCTCGCGCGCGCGCCCGCCTGCCGCTCCTCCCGCTCGCCCCTGCTGCTGTTGCCGCGCCGCGCATCGGCCGAGCCCCGTCGCCAGCGCCTCGCCCGCGCTCGCTCACGGCCTCGCCTCGCCCTCGTCGTGCGGCCCTGCACTGCGCGCCATTCCCCGCGGCCGCCTCTGCCGCCGTTGACGTCCGCTCCGTCCACCCGCCGCGCGCTCCTCCGCTGCGCCCCGCCGCGGCCAGCGCCCCCCCCCCTCGCCGTGGCCCCGACTGGCCGCGTCCAGTTCGGGCGCCCCGCAGCGCCCGCTCGCCCGCGCGCCCGTGCACGCTGTGGCCAGGGCCACTGACCACTGGGCCAGTGCCCCCCTGGCCAAATGACATGTGGGGCCCCGCCCGAAAACGTTTTAATAAAATAAAAATAATAAAAATAAAAATAAAATAAATAAATAAATAATTAATTAATTAGTTAATTAATCCTAATTAGGTTAATCTAATTAACTAATTAGTGTTAATTAAACAGTAATTAGTAATTAACTTAATTAACCTGGCTGACATCAGCATGATGTCATGCTGATGTCATCATCAGCACTGTTTCGGATAATGTTGAATTAAATAATTAAATAAATTCCAGAAATTAGTAAAAACTTTAGAAAATCATATTAAATAATCCGTAACTCCGATGAAAATATTTTATACATGAAACTTGCTCAGAACGACGATACGAACCCGAATACGTCCTCCGTATTCCCGTCAGACGCCCGCAGCTATAAGAACATTGAACTTTTAGACCGTTTTCAGTAAATGAATAGTGCCCAACTTTAATTAAATAAATCCAAATAAATTCCTAAATTAACTAAATCATTTAGTTAGGCAA
This sequence comes from Thinopyrum elongatum, assembly GCA_011799875.1. NCBI lineage: Eukaryota > Viridiplantae > Streptophyta > Magnoliopsida > Poales > Poaceae > Thinopyrum > Thinopyrum elongatum. The sequence goes on along the minus strand of CM022299.1, from coordinate 343,964,468 downwards.
TAGAACACCCCGGCATATCATTTAGGCATGTCATACATGTTGATTGCATTATTGCCGTGAATTTATTGTTTCTCTCCCCCTCCTTCTCTCTCTCGATAGCCGCCGAGACCGACGGCACTGCACCTGGATACGACTACTCTACCGACGAGCAGCCCGTTGACGACCTTCCCCTCTTGCCAGAGCACCCAGGCAAGCCCCGCCACTTGAACATTCTAGATATCGCCCATTCTATTCTCCTGCTTGCATTAGATTTTGCTACTGTTAATGTATGCTCCTATTCTGATGCATAGCCTGCTGTTGTAGCCTGTTCATTGCTACCTTACCTGCCTATGATAAACTGTTTAGTTTAGGTTGAAGTGAACCATCAGTGACCCCACCACCTTTCCTTTGTTGCCCCTGCTTGATCATCGACGACTCGATCAACGTGATCGTCGACCAGAGACCGACACCTCACTTCACACCTCCTTAGTTGTACGACTCTGCTTAGTTACTATCGAGTGCCGAGGGTGATACCTCGTAACGCACTCACGATGAATACTCTGCAGTGTAGCTGTTCGGTCGTGGTCATTGAGGGTGATTCCTCCTTCTCCACTTCCGCTATGACTCTGTCGTGCAACCCTCAGTGTGAACCTCGAGGGTGATACCTCATACGTTCACCCTGATGATTTCGTCGAGTGGAATCCGCCGAGGGTGATTCCTCGGGTTTTCCCCCTTGATGTTATGACCACACGGTTACTTTGACCCTTGTTACAGGCGGGTCCACCCTGGTGGGTACCCGCTGGGGATCTATGATTTCGGGTGTGCCGGAAGGGCACTCGAGTGTGACATTGTGGCGGAGCATCAGAGACTCTGATTGTCTCCGCGTGATACTAATTGAGCCTATTGGATTTGGGTGTGTGATCTGAGTGGGTCGACGTGCCCTATACGCACTACCACCACGCGGGATAATGGTTATGGGACCCTCTGCGAACTACGTTTCTCCGAAAGCTCGTCTGACGTCACGATTCACCGTGCGGGCTGATTGTCGGGATTGGGCTGGATACTTCACTGACGAGTTCAGTGTCGCGCCTGCACCCCGGCCAGTCTCGCAACGCGCAGGGTGCCCAGGGTGATGGCCTAAGACCTCTGGGTGCATAGGTTAGTCCGGCGTGCTGACCTCTCTGCCGAGCCTAGGTAGAGCGCTGCTTTGTGTTGATCTTTCGAGGACGGGCATTACCCAGCAAGTGTGTCCGGCCAGAGTTGATCGAGCGTGTTGGGTAACAGTAGTGCACCCCTGCAGGGATGAATCTTCTATCGATAGCCGGTCCTACGATAAAGGACGCTCAGTTTGTGTATCCCGATCTACTACTTAAACTAGATACTTGTTACTTAATTGAAGCTTCGGGATCGCTTTCTCGCTTGGGAGTCGAGGAAGGATCTTTAAGCTATACTTCAACATGTTTGCTAAATAAAATGCTATTCCACTCTCTTCTACTGCTGCAAGATGATGGCCTTGTGAAGATGTTCGAAGATGCTAGTCTTCGATAGGACTAGGCCTTCTCTATATTCTGGCATTTCTGCAGCCCAGTCCACATATACAGCCTTTCTCCATTGATAATGTTGCATATGTAGTATAGATCCTTGCTTGCTGAGTACTTCGGATGAGTACTCACGGTTGCTTTATTTTCTCTTTTCCCCATATACCCCATATTGATGATACATCAGACGATGGAGTCCAGGAGCCAGATGCGACCACCGGAGCTTACTACCAGGAGGGTCCAGAGGGTACTTACTACTGGATCGAGCCAGATGACCAGGAGTAGGATCGGAGGCTCCCAGGCAGGAGGCCAACGCCTTTCGATCTAGTGTCGCTGTTTGTGCTAGCCTTCTTAAGGCAAAACTTGTCTAACTATGCCTGTACTCAGACAATATTTGTATGACTGACTTATGTATTCGGATCTTCGGATCCCTGGTTTGTAATATTGTGGACCTCCGTTTAAATTGTGTTAGAGTTGTGTTGTGATATCTTCCCATGAGTCCCTGTGCTTGATCATACACGTTTGCGTGTATGATTAGTGTACGATTGAGTCGGGGGCGCCACAAGTTGGTATCAGAGCCAACTGCCTGTAGGAAGCCCCCTTCCAATTCCTTGGCCAAAGTTGAGTCTAGAAACCGAAAACTAATTTACTAACTTGGCTGTGTGGCTTACGGGCCCACGTCGCCAACTGGGTGGTATTAGGATCTTTTATTCCTCGTCTATACTCTGGGACTCTGATCTCTCTTCTACTCGGGTTAAATAAATTTTACTAACGCCGACACTTAGGATCTCGTAAATCCCATCTACCCGGAGAGCTGGATATCTGTGCGATTTCCCTGTCATTGATCTGATTAGTCTGATAATCATTTTCCTTTCCATTGTTTTGTTTAACCTTTCTCTCCGAGTTGTGTTAAACTTCTCATTGTCATTTGACAAATCTGAATTTCCTCTGTTTCAGATGGACCGTTTGGTTCCACCACGTCCTAGACACAACTTGTGCTTCGCACTTGGGCTCGTAATACCCCTGGGTTTCCAGCTGTCCTGATCGCTCTCATGACCAGACTTGGCTACCGTTGGTATCCTGAGTACTTGGTTTATGAGGTTTACCGTGAGTTCAACCAGGAACAGTACTATGCTGAAGTTCGGATTTATGATCAGCAGAATAACTCAGACACCGAGCTACACCTTTTTCACAGATTAGGCGTGACGATTGAGATGGCAGTCCATGATGCCGCCTACTCTGCTGTCGTACGTCTCCGAGGACAGTTCAGCGATAACTTGGATGATACTGTGTTTTGGTACATTCCGTATGCACCTGTTGGAGATGCTACTGGATACTACACAGCTATCTGTGCCCCGTACGAGTCTCGACGCTACGACCCGCAGGTTCTGATTCAGTGCACTCAGGCTCTGGATCGCACTGTTCGGGCTCTTGCCGTCGAGTTTTTCGCCACTCGAGCACGCTACTACAAGGCTATGACGCAGTTGCTACCCGCTGTTCGCGCATGGATACATCCGGAGCACATCCTTTACCCGCGCAGGACTCAGATGTATGCTGGTATTGATTAGCCTGCTGTTGGAGGTCATACACCCGCACGTGGACCTCTTCTTACAGCTCGAGACCGGATTCTGCATCAGAGTGCACACGGAGAGTAGGATCCAGCAAGTTGATCGATCATCGGTGTTCTCTAAACTCGACCTGAGGTTGGGTTATCACCAGATCCGTGTCCGTGAAGAGGATATTCCCAAGACTGCATTCGTCACTCGTTATGGCTCCTATGAATACACCGTCATGTCATTTGGCCTAACGAATGCTCCAGCTACGTTCTCCCGTCTGATGAATTATATATTCATGGATTACCTCGACAAATTCGTCGTGGTTTATTTGGATGATATCCTTATCTATTCTAAGAATAAAGAAGAACATGCCGAACACCTCCGTTTGGTACTAGAAAGGCTTCGAGAACACCAGTTGTATGCCAAGTATTCCAAATGTGATTTTTGGCTTTCTGAAGTAACTTACCTTGGACATGTGATTTCCAAGGATGGAATTGCTGTTAACCCCGAACGAGTTCAGGCTATTCTTGACTGGACTCCCCCGAAGAATGTCAAGCAAGTCAGAAGTTTTCTCGGCCTTGCAAGCTATTGCCGTCGATTTGTCGAGAACTTTTTCAAGATTGCTAAGCCCCTGACTGATCTACTTCACAAGGGCGTTAAATTTGAGTGGACAGAAAAATGTCAAGAAAGCTTTCAGACACTAAAAGATAAATTGACATCTGCCCCAGTACTAGCACCCCCGGATTCCCAAAAGGATTTCGTGATATACTGCGATGCCTCCCGTCAAGGATTAGGCTGTGTCCTAATGCAAGAACGCAAAGTAATTGCTTATGCCTCCCGACAATTGTGTCCTCACGAAGAAAATTACCCAGTGCACGATCTCGAACTTTCTGCGGTTATTTATGCCCTGAAGCTATGGCGACATTACCTTCTCGGTAACCGTTGCGAGATATATACGGATCATCAAAGTTTGAAGTATTTATATACTCAACCAGATCTGAACCTTCGTCAACAAAGATGGCTCGAGACAATAGCCGATTATGATATGAATATCTCATACACCCCTGGCAAGGCAAATGTAATGGCCGATGCTTTGAGCCGCAAGGCTTATTGCAGCAACCATAGGGTTCAGGAATCACAACCTCTTCTTTATGAAGAGTTTCGTAAATTGAACCTCCATATTGTTCCACAGGGTTATCTCAATACCCTCGTTGTCGAACCAGATTTAGAGCACAGCATCAAAACTATGCAACGGTATGACTCTGAAGTTGAAAGGATCAAGCGGTACCTTGAAAAAGGAAAACCGTCGGAGTTCCATCTTGATAATGATGGGATATTATTTTTCCAACACCGTCTCTTCGTACCTAAGTTCAAAGATGAGAGGGAACACGTTATGATGGAAGCTCATGACACTCCTCTGTCAATTCATCCTGGTAGCACAAAGATGTACCGTGACATTTGTCAGAGATACTGGTGGCCTAATATGAAGCGAGACATTGCTCGTTATGTTTCTGAGTGTGACGTTTGCCGCCGCGTTAAAGCTCAACATCAAAGGCCTGCTGGAACTCTGCAACCCCTTTCAATTCCTGAATGGAAATGGGACAAGGTCCAAATGGATTTCATTACTGGTTTTCCCAAATCCCAGAAGGGTAATGATGCTATATTTGTCGTCATTGACCGATTCTCTAAGGTTGCTCACTTTCTGCCAGTTAAAGAGACAATCACTGCTAGCCAGTTAGCAGACTTGTATGTTTCCCGAATTGTGTCACTCCACGGTGTTCCGTTGGAGATCAGTTCTGATCGTGGCAGCCTCTTCACCTCCAGATTCTGGAATAGTTTCCAAGAAGCTATGGGAACACATCTGTCTTTCAGCACCGCTTTTCACCCTCAGTCACAGGGTCAAGTTGAACGAGTTAATCAAGTGCTCGAAGATATGCTTCGAGCTTGCGTCATCTCCTTCGGTAAGAAATGGGAGGAATCTCTCCCGTATGCCGAATTCTCTTACAACAATAGCTATCAGGCTAGTCTGAAGATGGCACTGTTTGAAGTTCTATACGGTCGTAAGTGTCGAACCCCTCTGAATTGGTCAGAAACTGGGGAACGCTCACTCGTCGGACCGGACATTATTCAGCAAGCAGAAGATCAAGTCCGCATTGTCTGTGAACATTTGAAAACTGCTCAGTCTCGTCAGAAGAGCAACTATGACCGAAAGCACCAGGAAATGGTCTATCAACCTGGCGAGCAAGCTTACCTCCGCGTCACTCTGTTGAAAGGCACTCACAGGTTCGAAATCAAAGGCAAGTTAGCTCCTCGCTACATTGGCCCGTTCCGTATTCTTGCCCGTCGAGGGGAAGTGGCATATTAATTGCAGTTGCCGCCTAATCTTTCCCAAGTACATGATGTCTTTCATGTATCCCAACTCCGTCGCTGCTTCAAGGATCCTATTCGAGCTGTGGATCACGAAGTGCTTGAATTACGGGAAGATCTGTCTTATCCAGAATATCCCATCCGTGTTCTTGATGAAACTGAACGTCGGACTCGTCAAAAGTCAATCAAATTCCTCAAGGTTCAGTGGTCAAATCATTCTGAAGATAAGGCCACTTGGGAACGCGAGGATCGTCTTCGTGAAGAATACCCCTCTTTCTTTCAGTCTTCCTCTTAATTCTCGGGACGAGAATTCTTAATAGATGAGGAGAATTGTAACACCCCCGGTGATTAGCAACAGTAATCACTTTTGATAATGACATGTTAGCATGATTAACAGTGCATAATCATCATTTGCATCATATTGCATTTCAACTCCTAAGTCAAATTCAAATTTAAATGAAAGTGAAATATAAAAGTTGACCAACATAAAAACTAAAATGTTCAGTAAATAACAAATATTGCAGAGGCTAGTCTAAAATTGAAACCAACAAATAATAAAATAATTAGGTGGCACTAACATAATTAAAACAGCTAGGATTAATGCATATTAATTATTATAAAAGTTGTGTGAACTCCAATTGCCTCCAAACCAATTTTTGGTAGTGGTAGATAATACCTAGTATTTGTTGGAGCAATTGTTATGTTTTACAAAATTCAATATGTGGCCTGAATATTTACTAAACTAAGAAAAGATAAAATGAATAAAGAAAAGGATAAAAGAAAAACAGAACAAAAAGAAAAAGGAGAAAAAGCAAAACCCACCCCCCTGGCCCAACTGGGCCCCAGCCCAGCTGGCTCGGCCGGCCCACCCCACCCCCTTATCCCCTGGGCAGCCAAACCCAAACCCTAACCGACACCCAACTCCCCCCCTCCCCACTCGTTCGCCCCCTCCCCCGATCCAGTTCCGGATCGGGATCGAGCCCGGCGAAGACCGCCCTCGACGCCCCTGGACCGCGCCGCCGCCCGGAGCCCGCGCCACCTCGCCGGCTTGCCTTCTCCTCCTCGCCGGCCTGCCTCCCCTGCGCGCATCGTCATCGTCCTCCTCCCCAAGCCCCGTTGCCCCGTCCCCCACGAACCCCGGTGAGGCCCTCGGCCTCCTCTTCCCTTCGCCCCGCCGCACTGCTGCACCGCCCGCGCGCGCTCACCACGACCGGCCGCCCTCTGCTCCCTACCCGCGCGCACACGCACCCACGCTCGGCTGCGCCCGACCGCGTCGGCCTCGCCTCGCCCTCCGCTGCTCGCCCGCCCCGGCGCCTGCTCGCGCGCGCGCCCGCCTGCTGCTCCTCCCGCTCGCCCCTGCTGCTGTTGCCGCGCCGCGCATCGGCCGAGCCCCGTCGCCAGCGCCTCGCCCGCGCTCGCTCACGGCCTCGCCTCGCCCTCGTCGTGCGGCCCCGCACTGCGCGCCGTTCCCCGCGGCCGCCTCTGCCGCCGTTGACGTCCGCTCCGTCCACCCGCCGCGCGCTCCTCCGCTGCGCCCCGCCGCGGCCAGCGCCCCCCCCCCCCGCCGTGGCCCCGACTGGCCGCGTCCAGTTCGGGCGCCCCGCAGCGCCCCAGTGCCCGCTCGCCCGCGCGCCCGTGCACGCTGTGGCCAGGGCCACTGACCACTGGGCCAGTGCCCCCCTGGCCAAATGACATGTGGGGCCCCGCCCAAAAACATTTTAATAAAAAAAATTTAATTAATTAATTAATTAAGTAGTTAATTAATTAGTTAATTAATCCTGATTAGGTTAATCTAATTAACTAATTAGTGTTAATTAAACAGTAATTAGTAATTAACTTAATTAACCTTGCTGACATCAGCATGATGTCATGCTGATGTCATCATCAGCACTGTTTCGGATAATGTTGAATTAAATAATTAAATAAATTCCAGAAATTAGTAAAAACTTTAGAAAATCATATTAAATAATCCGTAACTCCGATGAAAATATTTTATACATGAAACTTGCTCAGAACGACGATTCGAACCCGAATACGTCCTCCGTATTCCCGTCAGACGCCCGCAGCTATAAGAACATTGAACTTTTAGACCGTTTTCAGTAAATGAATAGTGCCCAACTTTAATTAAATAAATCCAAATAAATTCCTAAATTAACTAAATCATTTAGTTAGGCAGTAGAACACCCCGGCATATCATTTAGGCATGTCATACATGTTGATTGCATTATTGTCGTGAATTTATTGTTTCTCTCCCCCTCCTTCTCTCTCTCGATAGCCGCCGAGACTGACGGCGCTGCACCTGGATACGACTACTCTACCGACGAGCAGCCCGTTGACGACCTTCCCCTCTTGCCAGAGCAACCAGGCAAGCCCCCCCCCCCCCCCTTGAGCATTCCAGATATCGCCCATTCTATTCTCCTGCTTGCATTAGATTTTGCTACTGTTAATGTATGCTCCTATTCTGATGCATAGCCTACTGTTGTAACCTGTTCATTGCTACCTTACCTGCCTATGATAAACTGTTTAGTTTAGGTTGGAGTGAACCATCAGTGACCCCACCACCTTTCCTTTGTTGCCCCTGCTTGATCATCGACGACTCGATCAACGTGATCGTCGACCAGAGACCGACACCTCACTTCACACCCCCTTAGTTGTACGACTCTGCTTAGTTACTATCGAGTGCCGAGGGTGATACCTCGTAACGCACTCACGATGAATACTCTGCAGTGTAGCTGTTCGGTCGTGGTCATCGAGGGTGATTCCTCCTTCTCCACTTCCGCTACGACTCTGTCGTGCAACCCTCAGTGTGAACCTCGAGGGTGATACCTCATACGTTCACCCTGATGATTTCGTCGAGTGGAATCCACCGAGGGTGATTCCTCGGGTTTTCCCCCTTGATGTTATGACCACACGGTTACTTTGACCCTTGTTACAGGCGGGTCCACCCTGGTGGGTACCCGCTGGGGATCTATGATTTCGGGTGTGCCAGAAGGGCACTCGAGTGTGACATTGTGGCGGAGCATCAGAGACTCTGATTGTCTCCGCGTGATACTAATTGAGCCTATTGGATTTGGGTGTGTGATCTGAGTGGGTCGACGTGCCCTATACGCACTACCACCACGCGGGATAACGGTTATGGGACACTCTGCGAAGTACGTTTCTCCGAAAGCTCGTCTGACGTCACGATTCACCGTGCGGGCTGATTGTCGGGATTGGGCTGGATACTTCACTGACGAGTTCAGTGTCGCGCCTGCACCCCGGCCAGTCTCGCAACGCGCAGGGTGCCCAGGGCAATGGCTCGAGACCTCTGGGTGCATAGGTTAGTCCGGCGTGCTGACCTCTCTACCGAGCCTAGGTAGAGCGCTGCTTTGTGATGATCTTCCGAGGACGGGCATTACCCAGCAAGTGTGTCCGGCCAGAGTTGATCGAGCGTGTTGGGTAACAGTAGTGCACCCCTGCAGGGATGAATCTTCTATCGATAGCCGGTCCTACGGTAAAGGACGCTCAGTTTGTGTATCCCGATCTACTACTTAAACTGGATACTTGTTACTTAATTGAAGCTTCGGGATCGCTTTCTCGCTTGGGAGTCGAGGAAGGATCTTTAAGCTGTACTTCAACATGTTTGCTAAATAAAATGCTATTCCACTCTCTTCTACTGCTGCAAGATGATGGCCTTGTGAAGATGTTCGAAGATGCTAGTCTTCGATAGGACTAGGCCTTCTCTCTATTCTGGCATTTCTGCAGCCCAGTCCACATATACAGTCTTTCTCCATTGATAATGTTGCATATGTAGTATAGATCCTTGCCTGCTGAGTACTTCGGATGAGTACTCATGGTTGCTTTATTTTCTCTTTTCCCCATATACCCCATATTGATGATACATCAGACGATGGAGTCCAGGAGCCAGATGCCACCACCGGAGCTTACTACCAGGAGGGTCCAGAGGGTACTTACTACTGGATCGAGCCAGATGACCAGGAGTAGGATCGGAGGCTCCCAGGCAGGAGGCCAACGCCTTTCGATCTAGTGTCGCTGTTTGTGCTAGCCCTCTTAAGGCAAAACTTGTCTAACTATGCCTGTACTCAGACAATATTTGTATGACTGACTTATGTATTCGGATCTTCGGACCCCTGGTTTGTAATATTGTGGACCTCCGTTTAAATTGTGTTAGAGTTGTGTTGTGATATCTTCCCGTGAGTCCCTGTGCTTGATCTTACACGTTTGCGTGTATGATTAGTGTACGATTGAGTCGGGGGCGCCACAGAACAGCTCGAGGTCGATTCAAGCCATCAAGGAAATCATCAAGTCAAAGATCTGAGGATCAGCAGATAAGCAAAGCTGGAATCCGAAGGCCAGCTTCCCCGGCAAGATCCTTGCCGGGATGGCCTGTGGAGACCGGCAAGGCTTGGTGCCCGGCAAGACTCGGCGCCTGGCGAGATTCTGCCACTGTGCCACCGCTTCGGCACAGTAACAAGTCTGACATTCTGGGTCCTTCTCTGGATGCGTGGCAATGCGCCAGTGGAGGAGAGCTTAAGCGGTGCTGATGGGATGGCCCCTTTTTCCATCCCCAAGAAAGTGAGGACACCTAAACGGACACCTCACGGTGCATTAAATGCGTTTGTCCTAATCCGTCAGGGGTTAGGTATGATACCCTGTAGCTACTTTACACCTCAATGTATGTACATTTTGCCACTGTGGAGACCCCTTTGATCATATAAAAGGAGGCCCAAGGCAACGGCTACAGGGAGGGAGAACTTCTGGCCCATTCTGCATGCGTAGCTGCTCTTTGAACGTACTGTTCATTGCAAGCGCTTCTGGAGCCTGGGCTCAAGAACATTAATAAGAACACAAAGCAGGAGTAGGGTTTTACGCTGATCAGCGGCCCGAACCTGGGTAAAAACTTTCCGCGTCGATCGTTGGTTTTGCTCTTTGCGTATACCTCTCCCCCCGCCGAATCGTAAAGGGATCTCTCAAGATCCCATAGGTGTCGTGCCCCGACATCTTTGGCATGCCAGGTAGGGGGATTGAAGGTTGCGTGAACCTGATCTAGTGATCGGCGCCTTAGTTTCTTCATCATCATGCCAACCAAGAAGAAGAGCGCTGCGACGGCGCAACCGTCCACGTCTGTTTTGCCTACACCTTCGAGTACGGGAGACGGCGTGGGTGCAGAAGGAAGAGGATTAGAACCCCCACGGTGTTCTGGGGATCCGAGCCAGGCGAGCGGCATCGTTCGCAGTGGCAGTGGTAACCTGCACGCCGCTGGATCTAGAGATGGCGCTGTGTTGCCTACGGGTGGCACAACAAACTCGAGAGATCGGAGGGCGCCTGCTGGAGCTCCCGCGCCGGCGCAAGCCTCACGACCTACCCAGGTCGTGCATGATGAGCGACGTCATGGCGCTGGTGGTTCAGGGCGTCCCCATGAAAAGGTTTCTGCGCATCGATCCCAAGATGCGCGGGACCAGCATGCACACCGAGCTGCTGGCGGAGGTGGCGCGCGGTCGCGTGACCGTGGTGGTGCTCCTTCTAACATGGTTAGGAGTCAGAGCACCTCACGTACCTCTCACCTGTCGCCGCCGCCTACGCCAGCAGAAGCCTTGGCACGTGCGCAGCTGCTCCTCGATTTTCCTCCTGCTCCGGAGAAGATGGAGGAGTGGCGAGCTACTATCCAGAGCCTTATCGGCTTCGCCAACAAAGATGGGCCACAAGAGGCAGGGCCCTCGCAGCGGAGGCCCATCGATCCGGCGCGAGCCGATGTAGAGAAAATCGGAGGTGGTGCAACCACTGTGCACTCCCCTCCGCGGCACCAGCGGCGGCCGACAACCCAGCAAGTTTCCACGGTGTCATCCGATCCACGGATGCGCCGCGATCAGCGTCAAGTTCTCCAGGAACGAGGCAAGGAGGATGCTCGAACTACCATCGAGCGGCGACGGGAAGCACCCTATCAGTCTGATAAGCGCGCGGGGCCGGCTGTCGACGAGCCTGCGCCAGGGGACGTAGGAGACTTGCCTTATGAGGTAGGGACTCCAGCGTTTACCCGTGAGCTGCGGCAAGTCCGATGGCCCAATTCCCGAACCTTCAAGCCGGAGGTCCCAAAGAAATATGATGGTAAGACCCATCCCTCGGAGTTCCTGAGCATCTACACCATTGCGGTGCAGGCTGCCGGGGGCCGAGATGACAAGATACTTGCCAACTACTTCCGTTGGTGCTCAAACCCAACGTCAGGTCGTGGTTGATGCATCTGCCGAAGAATTCTATTTCTTCCTGGTCAGATCTATGCCATCAGTTTGTTGGCGCCTTTGTTGGAGGCCACCAAGCTCCTGGCCAAGAGAGCCATTTGCACATCATCCCTCAGAAGGAGGGCGAGTCCCTGCGCAAGTTTATCCAGAGATTCAGCCGGGTGCAGTATAATATTCCTGACGTTCACCCTGCCGCTGTCGTTAGGGCGTTCCACCAGAACGTGCGTAATCGCAAAATGCGGGAAGAGCTGGCAATGAACAAACTCAGGAGTATTGCCGAGCTTTACGCTTTGGCCGACAAATGTGCTCGAGCTGAAGAGGGGAGGAAACTCCCTGGTGAGGCAGTTGGCGCGGGGGGCGAATCAGAAGATGAAGACGCCGCGGCCCCGTCAAGGAAAGGCCGGCGGCGAAACAGGAAGCGCGGAGGAAAGGTCGTGCTTGCTGTCGAGGAATCCGACAACCCCGGCGCCACCAAGAAGGCCAAGGTTGGTGACCCCAGCAAGGATCTTGCCGGGTGCCCTTCCTGCCAGGCCTTGGCGGCTGCTGACAAGTCGGAGAACTCTGGCAAGCAATATTGCAAGATCCATCGCACCAAGGGCCACGATCTCCAGAACTGCCGGCAAGTTGAGCAGCTTGCCGAGAAGCAGAGGGCCGAATATGAGAGGCGGGATAAGGAGAAGGCCCAAGATGGTGCTGATGGGTCCGGCAAGAAGCACGGTGGCCGAGGGGGGTGCCGCGGCAAGGCCAAGCAGCAAAAGGATCGGCCCGCTCGGGGCCGAGACAAAGAAGAAGATGATGAGGAGGAGGATGATCAATCCAGTGAGCAAGAATTCCAGAAGGCTACGGAGGCCATGTGTATCGATGGGGGTGCCTCGCTGCATTCTTCCCACCGCCAACTCAAACAGTGGGTACGGGAGGTTAATGCGGCAGAGCCATCCCCAGGTGCATGTAGGCCCCTGAAGTGGTCCAGCACGCCTATCGTTTTCGACGCCGAGGATCACCCTGATCGCACAACTGCGGTCGGGTGCTTGCCATTGTTGGTCTCGCCAACGATTCGCAACCTCAAGGTGACGAAAATGTTAGTTGACGGCGGGGCCGGCCTAAACTTAATCTCACTGGATGTGCTCAGAAAGCTCCAAATTCCCGACGAGGACCTCGAAGAAACGGGTACATTTCAAGGGGTCAATCCGGGAAGAACCCAGCCTAAGGGCAAGATTACGCTGCCGGTAACATTTGGCAGCGAGCTCAACTTCAGGACCGAGAAGGTGGTGTTTGATGTCGCCAAGATCCCCATGTCATACAATGGGATCTTTGGTCGGCCAGCGTTGGCTAAGTTTATGGCGGCATCACACTACGCGTACAATGTCTTGAAGATGCCTGGGCCGTTGGGCGTCATCACTATCCATTCCGATAAGAAGGATGCGCTCATCTGTGCCGACCAACTTTACCGGGAAGCAGTTGCAGCACCTGCCATCAAGGCACCTGCTCCTGCCGCTGGAACTCCCGAGGGCAAGAAGGAGACCGGCAGGAACCTTGGCGCGAACTCCGGCAAGCGCACCTCCTCGGAGTGCTGCGCTTCCGTCGAGGACATACCAGAGAGTTCCACCGGCAAGAACAAGAAGTCCAAGGCTGCTCCGCCGGAGACCAAGAAGGTGCCTGTCAGAGAGGACGGAACGGGGGGAACTTTCACCATAAGTTCCACCCTAGATGACAAATAGGAAAGCGCGCTCGTTGCTTTCCTGCGGGCGAATGTCGACGTGTTTGCATGGCAACCGTCTGACATCCCTGGTGTTCCCAGGAAGGTAATTGAGCACCACCTTGATGTCTGTCCTCATGCGCGGCCCGTCAAGCAAAGGGTCAGGAAGCAAGCCTTGGAGCGGCAAGAATTCATTGCCGAAGAAATCAGAAAGCTGGAGGCGGCAGGACTGGTCAAAGGAGTGCTTCATCCAACCTGGTTGGCCAATCCGGTTGTAGTGCGGAAAGCGAATGGGAAATGGAGGCTTTGTATCGATTATACATATATCAATAAAGCTTGTCCAAAAGATCCCTTTCCTTTGCCGCGCATCGACCAGATTGTGGATGCCACCGCTGGTTGTGATCTTCTGTCCTTCCTTGATGCCTATTCAGGGTATCATCAGATTTTTATGGCAAAAGAAGATGAAGAGAAGACCGCATTTATCACCCCATGTGGTACGTATTGTTTTATACGAATGCCTTTCGGTTTGAAAAGTGCTGGTTCAACATTTGCCAGAGCAATCCAAATTGGTTTTGAGCCTCAACTCCATAGAAATATGGAGGCATATATGGATGATATAGTGGTCAAAACCAAGGACAAAGCAACGCTCATTCAAGATTTAGAAGAAACATTTGCAAACTTGCGCAAGATCAACTTGAAGCTCAATCCTGAGAAGTGCGTGTTCGATGTCCCTTCCGGCAAGCTCCTCGGATTTTTTTGTATCTTGCCGGGGAATCGAAGTGAACCCCGACAAGATCAAAGCTATTGAGCAAATTGAAGCGCCGAGACGCGTCAAGGATGTGCGTCGTCTTGCTGGCTGTGTTGCTGCTCTAAGCAGGTTTATTTCCAAATCTGCTGAGCGCGCCCTGCCCTTCTTCAAAATTTTGAAGAAGGCAGGTCCGATGAAATGGACTCCGGAGGCGGAGGCTGCGCTGCAAGATTTGAAGAAATACCTTTCCTCTCCGCCGACGGTAGTCGCGCCTAAACCACAAGAGCCGTTGCTGTTGTATCTGGCGGCAACAAATCAAGTGGTTAGCGCTGCGCTAGTGGCGCAGAGAGAAGCTGATGAGGAAGCAACACCAGCGGCAGGACCGCCAGATGGCGCGGCAAGATCTTCCCCGGCAAGGGTTGATCCCGGCAAGATAGGATCTGCGCAAACAGAAGAACCCGTGCAGAAGAAGAAGGTGGTGCAGCGCCCAGTTTATTTTGTTAGCTCTCTTTTACAAGGAGCTAGGTCAAGATATTCTGGTGTGCAGAAGTTGCTTTTCGGCCTCCTTATGGCCTCAAGGAAGCTGCGCCATTACTTTCAGGCACATGAAATCACCGTCGTCACTCGCTTTTCGTTGCAACGGATTTTGCAAAATCCAGAAGCAACCGGCAGGATCGTGGAGTGGGCGTTGGAGTTGTCCAGTTTTGGCCTCAAGTTTGAAAGCACTTTGACGATCCAGAGCAGGGCCTTGGCAGAGTTCATTGCATAATGGACCCCAACGCCAGACGAAGAGGTTCAAGAAATGACTCTTCCCGGCAAGGAAATCGATCAGCAATGGGTTATGTACTTTGACGGGGCTTTCTCACTGCAAGGCGCCGGTGCTGGCGTGCTGCTTGTCGCACCCACCGGAGAGCACCTCAAGTATGTAGTCCAAATGCGCTTTCCCCGGGAGAGTTCAACCAACAACACTGCAGAATACGAGGGTTTGCTTGCCGGTCTCAGGATCGCGGCAGACCTTGGTATCAAAAAGCTCGTCATCAAAGGCGATTCACAACTTGTCGTCAGGCAAGTTAACAAGAGTTATCAAAGTCCATTGATGCAAGCCTACGTACATGAAGTGAGGAAATTGGAAGAGCGCTTTGACGGTCTGCAAATGGAGCACGTTCCTCGTGCCGAGAACAGTACTGCTGACGACCTGTCAAAGCGTGCCGCCCTCAAGTTGCCTGTGGAACCAGGAACTTTTGTGCTCCAATTGACTCAACCATCCGTGGCGCCATCGATGCGGCAAGAAAAGAGAAGAAAGTTGAACTCAGGCCAGTACTTCCCGGCAGAGCTCCCCGGAGCCGCCGGCAAGGAAGTTGCCGGGATCGACATGCCTGCCGGGGAACAATAGGCTCCGGCAGGGCCTCAAGCCCTTGCTGTCGAGACGAACGTTCCCCCAGCAGAGGAGATGCCTTTAGTCCTAGCTGTCGAGCCTCAGGCTCCAGCATGGGCACAACACATTGTCCATTTCCTTCAGACAGGTGAACTCCCTGAAGAACAGGAAGAAGCAGAGAGAGTAGCCCGTTGGTCTGTTATGTACAAGTTCGTCGATGACGTCCTGTACAGAAAGAGACCAAACGGTGTGAAATTGAAGTGCATTCCTCGGGAGAATGGACTAGAGCTGTTGGCGGAGATACATGGGGGCATATGTGGCTCTCACATAGGGTCAAGAGCGCTTGCCGGGAAAGCATTCCGGCAAGGTTTCTTTTGGCCCACCGCTCTCCAGGATGCGACTGCACTAGTAACCAAGTGTGAAGCGTGCCAATTTCATTCGAAGAAATTACATCAACCAGCTCAAGCTCTTCAGACAATCCCTCTCTCCTGGCCATTTTCGGTCTGGGGGCTCGACATACTGGGCCCTTTCCCCCGTGCTACCGGGGGCTTTGAGTACTTGTACGTTGCTATCGACAAGTTCACAAAGTGGCCAGAGGTGGAAGCAGTGAGGAAGGTGACAGCACAATCGGCCGTCAAGTTCTTCAAGGGAATTGTTTGCCGTTTTGGTGTGCCCAACAGGATCATCACCGACAACGGCACGCAGTTCACGAGTCGCACCTTCATGCAGTACGTCCAAGACCTTGGCGGCAAGATTTGTTTTGCCTGTGTTGCTCACCCGAGAAGCAACGGCCAAGCGGAGAGGGCCAATGCTGAAGTGTTGCGCGGTCTCAGGACCAGAACCTTTGACAGGCTGAAAAAGTGCGGAAGACGCCGGATTGATGAGTTGCCGGCGGTTCTTTAGTCAATCAGAACGACACCAAATCGAGCCACCGGCCAGCCGCCCTTCGCTCTGGTCTATGGAGCAGAAGCAGTTCTCCCCACGGAACTCATATACGGATCTCCTCGAGTGCTCTCTTATGATGAGCTTGAGCAAGAGCAACTGCGGCAAGATGACGCTGTGCTCCTTGAGGAGAATCGTCTTCAGGCTGTTGTGCGAGCTGCACGCTACCAGCAAGCTTTGCGCCGCTATCATAGCCGCAAAGTTCATGCCCGAAGCCTTGAGGAAGGTGACCTTGTTCTTCGGCGGATTCAGTCCGCCAAGAATTCAAACAAGTTGACGCCAAAGTGGGAAGGCCCTTATCGGGTAGTATGAGTCACCAGGCCTGGCGCTGTCTGCCTGGAGACCGAAGATGGTGTTCCAGTGAGCAATTCCTGGAATATCGAGCATCTTCGCAAATTCTACCCATAAGGCGCGGTTGCCGGGGGCCCCCGGCAACCACCCTTTTGTACAAGTCTTGCCGGCGAGGCATGTGATCCTTTGTACAAAGCCAGGCGCAGACCCTGAGCACAGATGAATAAATTTAAGTGTTGTACATTCCCTTATTGATTCCCATGTTCATATTTATATATATGCATGTTTGTCTAAGATGTTGTATGACACCTACTCCCGGTAAGTTCTAACGAACCGCCAAGGTTTCATGTCTTTATTTTCTCTTCTTTCTTTTTCTCCAAAGACAGAAGGATTCCTCGCGTGCACATTTGCCGGGGGGGGGGGGGGGGAAGGGAGATATGAATACCAGTTGGCGACGTTCGGAATCGACGCTTGCCGGAGGAAGGACAGTGATAGAAAGCTAAGTCCTAAAAACTCAGAGCAATTTTTTCTTTTTATTACAAGGTTATTTCCTTGGACGATTCCGACTCTTGTATGGAAAATCTGCACGCGAAGGAACCCTTGTTGTAATCGGTCGCGCCCTTATTTTGTTTCGAGCCCGCTCAGCGATTTAAGTGGCTGCACTGAGAACACCAAGGAGTCTTGCCGGCCGCTGCGCCTCCAGCAGGCTGCTGAAGTCCCGCACCCAGCGCTCGTGGCAGGTTGCGCGCCGGCAAGTTTTTCAGTAAGCGTAGGGTGAACTCCATACATAAGGGAATCAGACAAGGAAAATAGCAAGAATAAACCTAAACATAGGCAAATTATATTACATCCATGAGTTGCCGCAATTCTAACTTGAGACGTAATTGTCTTTTACATGGAATGACGACGGCAAGAAAAAGGGGAGCACTCAATCCCTGCGCTGACCTTCGATCCTTTTGATGGAGTCCACCTTCTCAAGGATAGGCGCGATGCACTCTTCAAGCGCCTCGACATTTGCGTCCCTTGGCAGATGGCCGAGCACGTTGGAGAGGTCGATGCCGGGATTGCTGTGCACCACCTTGATGAGCACCTTGCGGAGGACGGCCCGGCAAAGCCGGCGAGTCTCGTTGGCCAATTGGGTCGCCCGGCTAGACTGGAGCACCCTCAAGGCGTTGATGATGCTTTCAAAGAACATCGTCAACCTGGCACTTGGAGATATTCTTTCCTCGGAAGAATACTTGAAGTTCGACAGGCCCATGGTTGACAGTTCTGCGGTAAGCTTCTCCGCGGTGGCGATGAGACGTCCAGTCCAGATCTCCACTCCCTTCTCGTACTCGGTTTAGGCGGCGGCGGCGCTCTTGAGCAGGTTCCTCTCTCCTTGGAGATCCTTGAGTAGAGCCTTCTCACGGGCCCTGCCGGTCTCGAGAGACTTCTGCAGCGTGGTCAGCTTCAACTCCAGAACCGCAATGTTATCAGCCGCAGAGGAGAGCTGCTTGGTTTTGTCAGACAGGGCAACTTGCATCTCCGCCAAGGAGTGGAGGGTTTTTTCCCTGTCGCCCTTGAGCGTCGAGAGCTCCTTGTCGTGCTCTTCGAGATCTGTTTCCAGCCTCTTCACCTTGTCGCTCAGCTCGTTCTTGGCGGCCTCTGCAGCCTCGGCAGCATCGACGGCCTCCTTGAGCTTGCCGGCGTGACTTGCAGTCAGAGCTTCGAGCGCCTCCTTATGTTTTTGCTCCAGCTCCTGGGTCCGCCGCGCGACAAGATTCTCGATATCTTCATCTTTGCTGCGAAGCTTGGCGGCGAGCGCCTGCTCACGTGCGGTGAGATCTTCCTCATGAGCATCAAGAGCAACGCGCTGCCCCGTCAGGAGGGCATCTTCGGCAGCAATCCTTTGAGCAGCTTCATCATGCGCCTTCTCCATATCGGATTGCTTTAGGAGGATCTCAGTCCACTGCTGCCTCACTTGTTCCCGGCCGGCAACCAACTCCTGGAGGGCCTCGGCGTGCCAGATCTGCATTTGTGCGACGCGCCTTTGAAAATCTGCTTCGGCCGCCTCGACAACTGCCATTCTGGAGTCCGCTTTGTCCTTCCGGGCGCGATGGAGAGCCTGGAGCTTGCGGAAATTCTCGCCCATGGCCTGAAGGAGCTGATCCTCTTCAGATTTGCCGCTGATAGTGCTGGGGTCGTCAACAACTTCGAGCCCGGCAGCAGCAATGATTTCTTCAAAAACTTCTCCTTCGGCTAGTGCCCCAGTGCTTGCCGTCCCCGGCAAGTTGATGAACAGGTTCTCGCCAACCTTGAGGTATTTGCTGGATGAGGGGCCTTCGGATGTTGATGGCTGGTCTTCAGTGGCCGCCTCACCAGTGGCAGGGGGCTCTGTGGCCGGTGCAGCGCCTGGCGCTCCTGCGGCAGGAATGCCGTCAGTGCGGTCCTCAGCCTCCCTGTCGCCCCCTTCAGTAGGTTCTTCGGCGGGTTCCTCTTGTGCAGTCTTAGCGGCCTCCCCGTCAAGAGCACCACCAGCCTCGACAGTGTCATCCTTGGTGGCTTCGCTGGCAGCGATCCTGTCTGCTTCGGCGGCAGCATCCCTGGCGGTCTCCTCAATGACAACGTCGACGTCCATGTGTTCCATCACAGGGAACTCTGAAGGACGAAGGAGGAAAACAGAATAAGATCGAGGTTGAAGTTTGAAGTGACTAAAGACAGAGAGATAAGGGAAAAAGAGTAACAAGCACTCTGAGGCAATCGAGTACCTGCGTCGGGCTGTCGGGAGGTGGCTTCGCCCCTCCCGGCAACTCCGGTTGCCGGAGTCCGCGCCTGCCGGCTCCTCCTCAATTAGGATGGGCTCGTTGGCAGGATCTCTTGCCGGGGACGTGCTTGTGGGCGGAGCGGTCGATGAAGGAGGCACAATGGGGATGTCTTTCGACAACTCTCCTTGTTGCCGTTCTTCTCCTGCGAACCCAAAGATATCAGCGGCAAGAATGAAAGCCTCGGCACCCGCCAGCGGAAAAAGAACAGTGAACTTACGCTGGGGGCTGTGTTGGGGGCTGCGCTGGGGGCTGCATTGAGGACTGGACTCCGGGCTGACAACGACGGTTTCTGGTACGCTCGTGGAGCCTGCCGGGGCCTCGTCACCCGTAGAAGTCCTTGACCTCTTCGCCATCCTCTCCAGCAATGTTTCTGTGTCACTGCAGAGACAATACGAGCAACTTAGTAAGATTGATCCAGGATTGGAATATAAAGGCTGCGGCAAAGTACTCACTCTTCTTCCTCTCGCTCCAGACTAAAGCCGGAGATGTCGAAGTCGACCTCCGCTGCGATGTCTGAGTGGGGAGGCGGAGGAGGAGTCCTAGGCCGCTTGGCTGTGGCAGGCGCCGGGGCAGCTTCCGGTGCGGTAGTACGAGACCCTCCTGCCGCCCCAGCAGTGGCAGCTGGTGTGGGTCTCGCGCGCCGCGCAGGCTATTGACGAGCCCCCTGCCACGGTCCAGTCTTGCCGGCCACTTTCGTGCCGGGAGCTTCGCCGCTCGAAGAAGGCTGGCTTGCCGGGATGCCAGATGCAGCCTTCCGAAGAACACGCTTCGTCTTCTTCGGGGGTGGGAGCTCTTCTCGCGTTTCTTCTTCGGTCGTGTCCTCGCCGGATGAGCTCTCAGCGGCTGCGCTGCTCTCTTCCCCGGGAACCTTGTCCTCCCCGACAGGTTTTACCTCCACTATCACCTCTGCGTCGCTGGCTTCCCACTCTATGAAGCCGACGCTGCCGGCCTCCGCGGCAAGATTTGCCTCCTCCACCCTAGTAGCAATGTAAGCTACTTCTTGATCGGTGGTGGCTCGGATGAAATCTGACTCTTGCCGGACAGGCCTCTCCGTCAAGTTGTCAAAAAACTTCTGCGCTTCCTCCTCGGTTGGCTCGGCCCAGGTCGGGTCAAGGCCGTGGGCGTTGAACATCGGCAGGAAGGCAATGATTGACCTCAAGGCAGAATTGTTGCACAAGGGAACAATCCTTGCCGGCAGCCGGTGCTTGTCTTCGCGCTGGAATAATTTTTTACGGAGAGCACCAAGCTGCATAGCGGTCAGATTGTTGTTCAGCCCGGGGCGCAATCTCATGACGTCCGCCGCATTTTTATATTCCCAAGCTGGCCTTCCCCTGTTCTGCAGAGGGGCGATGCGGCGGCGGAGAAAGTCGAAGCCGATCATCTCCATCGCCAGCCCGGCAGCCTTCAGACAAAGGATCCTGGTGGTGGCGATTGTGAGCCTCTCGTCTTCCGCAGCGGGATCGCTCCAATCCTTGACGCAGACCACCTTCTGTTGCCGGGGATGACAAAACGGATGGGGATCTGCTTCCTGGATCCAGCACCATTCAGCCCGCCACTCGTCCCACTTTTCGCGGTAAACTCCTTCTGGGTATATTTCCTTATTCCAAGCCCTTGGAATCCAGGCGATAGAACCAGAGAGGGCCTCTCCTTTTTGGATGCGAGGGAAGAAGTAATGGCGAAAAAGAGCAGAATTGGGAATCACGCCGACAAAGTTTTCACAGAGATGGGCAAAGATGGACATGCAAACTACTGCATTCGGCGTGAAATCGAGAAGACGAAAGCCGTATGTGTACATGATATCATTGAAGAAGTCGAAAAAGGGGGGACAGAGCCCGCAATAGAAATATGCAGTGAAGAAAGGGTATCTGTCCGATCCACCTTTGGAGCAAGCACCTGGGATTATGCGTGTGGCGGGGTGAGCTTGCGTCTCTTTCGCCCACATGCACTGGTATCGCCCCTTCAGAGCTTCAGCATCGAGCGATGGAGGGAAGACGACGAGCCTCTTCCGCATCTTTGCCAGTTCGCTCTCCGGAACGTCGGCTTTCGCCTCCTTGCCCTTGCCTTTGCTGGCCTTGGGCGGCATGGCGGCTGTGAGGACGGAAGCTGGGGGTGGAGCGAGCGTGGAAGCAGCGGGCGGAAGAGGAAAAGGCTTCGCTCTGAGCTCGAGAGGAGGAAGGCGATGGCGATGACCAGATTGAGAAGAAGAGGGGGGTAAATAGGCTTGTGCCTCTGCGACTTCTCCTTTTTATGGGGAAGGAGCGGGGCCACCTCTTTTATTCCCCAATGTGAATGCGCCTCTATAGGCGCGAGGCAGTTGCAGCCTTTTTGGCACGCTTCCCACGTCGCGCGCTCGGTGCGTGTAGTGGGGGGCATAGTAAAACGAGATATTTACGAGCAGTTAATTCCCTGCCACGCGTGCCCGTGCACTGTTTGGGCCTAGCCCAACAACGCCTCACACTCGTGTACGGCCTAGGCCCGGGGGCTCCTGTCGGTGTACTAAGTATTGGGCCACTAGTACCCTGTACTTGTGCACGGGCAGTTGTAGCCATCCTCGCGGCAAGGCTTGCCGGGAACAGCTCGAGGTCGATTCAAGCCATCAAGGAAATCATCAAGTCAGAGATCTGAGGATCAGCAGATAAGCAAAGCTGGAATCCGAAGGCCAGCTTCCCCGGCAAGATCCTTGCCGGGATGGCCTGTGGAGCCCGGCAAGGCTTGGCGCCCGGCAAGGCTTGGTGCCCGACAAGACTCGGCGCCTAGTGAGATTCTGCCACTGTGCCACCGCTTCGGCACAGTAACAAGTCTGACATTCTGGGTCCTTCTCTGGATGCGTGGCAACGCGCCAGTGGAGGAGAGCTTAAGCGGTGATGATGGGATGGCCCCTTTTTCCATCCCCAAGAAAGTGAGGACACCTAAACGGACACCTCACGGTGCATTAAATGCGTTTGTCCTAATCCGTCAGGGGTTAGGTATGATACCCTGTAGCTACTTTACACCTCAATGTATGTACATTTTGCCACTGTGGAGACCCCTTTGATCATATAAAAGGAGGCCCAAGGCAACGGCTACAGGGAGGGAGAACTTCTGGCCCATTCTGCATGCGTAGCTGCTCTTTGAACGTACTGTTCATTGCAAGCGCTCCTGGAGCCTGGGCTCAAGAACATTAATAAGAACACAAAGCAGGAGTAGGGTTTTACGCTGATCAGCGGCCCGAACCTGGGTAAAAACTTTCCGCGTCGATCGTTGGTTCTGCTCTTTGCGTATACCTCTCCCCCCGCCGAATCGTAAAGGGATCTCTCGGGATCCCATAGGTGTCGTGCCCCGACAGTTACACACCGAGTCGCATCGCCCTGTCATCCCCAAACAAGTGGACAAGTGCAGTTGTCAAACCGTAAAGTTAAGACAATACTTCAAAAGATGGTGCAAATGTCAAGGACGGATTGGCCATGTAAACTTAATGATACACTTTGGGCCTATTGCACTGCCTATAAAAATCCTATGGGTATGACACCATACAAAATGGTCTATGGCAAGGCTTATCATTTACCTTTGGATCTAGAGCATAAAGCCATTTGGGCTAATAAAAATTTGAACTTTGATCTTAAAGAAGTAGGAGAAAAGTGACTATTAGATATGCATGCTCTAGATGAACTTAGAAATGAAGCATATGAAATGCCCGTATTTTCAAAGAAAAATTTAAGATGTATCATGGTAGAAAGATCTTAAAACAGAAGTTTAATGTGGGAGACAAAGTTCTCCTATTTAACTCTTGTCTTAAGTTGTTTCCAGGTAAGCTTAGATCCAGGTTGGAAGGACCTTATGAGATCAAAGAAGTATACAACTTGGGAGCCATACGGTTGAAAGGGGATAAGGATAGTCCATGGATTGTGAATGGGCAACGCCTGAAACTTTACCTCGCCGATGATCAACAAGAGAACAAGGAAATAAACTTTATAACACACCAGGAAGCAATGACACTCAAGAAGGTAAGATCCAATCCCGTTAACTAGTATCCAAATAAAAGTCCATTTGAGAGTTTATAGAATAGGTTTAAATTCAATAAAAATTGGTTAGAACCTTTCTTTGCGAAGTCGGTTTCAATTTGGAGTCAAAACCTATGAAAATTTTCTCCATTTGGATGCTTGAGAACTAACGTTAGAGGAAAATTTGGGAACCTTGAAGAAAAACTATAAAATAAATGATATCAGGGTGATGGAAGGCGCAAGGTATGAGCAAGCAGCTCATACCCGCAAATCAAAAGAGGAAGGCGATGCCCAAGAGTCTAGGACATTTGACGGCTAATGGTATGACCGCCCATGCTCGTACCTACGGTCGTACCATCCTTCGACGAAAAAGTAACAGAAGGTCCTATTTTCCAAGACGGGCTACAATACGAGCAAGCCGCTCATAGCAGTCAAAGTTGCCTGAATCTTAATTATGTTATATGGTTCTACAACTTTATGATCCAAACTAACCCCTCTAATTCTACTATTTTTGTTCAAAAAATCCACGTTTCTATGATCCTGGTAGTTAAGATTCTATGACTTGCGATCCTACCATCGGAGCTGCAAGCCGATTCAATATCATGATTTCTAACAACATTGATACCAGCGGTCGTACCTCACATCAACTTCACCGATGGGTTTGGAAAAAAAGAGAAGGATTGCTACCCATGGTACAAGCGGCGGTACGACCACACGCGCTCGTACCATAGGCTATCGATTGGTCTTGTTCGCTTGATTCTTTCTTGATTTTGTTTTGATTTCCTTATAACTTCTTCTCTAAGACTGATCTCGAGATTATTAGGGTTCCCAACTATTATATAAAGCCAGGGGTGACGTCCCTTGGCTCATTATCAATATAATCTCCAACCTTTGTTGCATTCCACCTCTCCATCAAACCTTGGTCTACAGGATGAAGAAGCCATCCGCCACCATGAACAATGGTTCTCCATCAATATAATCCCCTTACCAAGCTTGGAGGAGATCATCCCAACATGATGGGAACAACTCGGGAAGATGAGCCTCAAGGAGGAGACTTAGGCGGAGGTGGAAACTGAGAAGGAGAAGATCGTCGGGGAGGATAAGGAAGAAGAGGAGAAGGAAGAGAAAAATAAATAAGACAAGGTGAACATGCTGGACAAGTATCCTCCAAATCCCTACCAGTTTAACATCCAAGGTTCTATTCCTCTATTTCCTCTAGGGATGAAACCACATGAGTGGGGAATGGAAGCACCGACCCCTGATGAGATAAAGGAAAAGATCAAGGAGCTCGAGAAAGTCTAAAGCATGTGTTGATATTGTCGGTGAGGGGATATATTCTTACTAGATGATGAGCAAATACCTTGAGGCAAGGGTCGACGGTCTCTTCCATAAGATAGCTCTGATGATTGATACTATCTCAAAGAACTTTGCAAAAATTGAATTCCTCATGATTGTGATCAACGATCAGCAGAGAATAATTGCAGGGATATCAACTCGCTTTAAGTGCATCGCCACTGCATGTTACTGGGGAGGATACAAGGAGCTTAAGGAGGATACCGATGAGGAGGCACTGGTCAAGCCTGAGAAAAAACTAGGTACAAGGATCCCTTCAGCTTGATTGTAAGCTTAGGGAGATCTTAGAGTGCCTTGTATCTTTACTTCCATGCATTTATTCTCTGCAAGTCGAGATTAGCTCGCCCTTTTGCTTAATAAAGTTGAACTCTAGTCCTTTTTGAATAAGGGAAGGTTCTCTTTCAATGAGTAATGGATATCATAATGTGTATCACCATTGCATGAGTTTGAAACATATATGAGATGATAAAATAATATGAGCATTAGGGCATGATCACCTATACGATGATTATGAGTGTTCCACATCCTTGGTGTTAATTGATTAGAGAAGGAGTAAGAACTACATGTGATAGTTTATTTAAATTTCAATTGCAATACTAAAATGATTTTATAAAAATATTGAGACATGAAATCCAATCAAATTAAATATATTAGAGCAAGTAGCAAGAGAAAGGAGAACCTCAAGAAAATTAACAAATAGTTTTGTAAAGGAAGCCTTAAACAAGAAGTATGTCTAGCCTACATTTCACATGAAAAAGAATAAGCGTGAGATGGGTGAATAAAGATACTTCCCAATAAAGAGCAGAAGAATGATGTCAAATATTTTGATGAAAATAGAGGACCCCTTGCTATTTGCTCAGTTGAAATAATGAATGGCCTAATACATGGAATTGTGACACGTTCACTAATGAATTAAGTAGAAGGTGTGAAGCCATCATGATCATCCTAATGGTGGAAATGTGCTAATGCCTGTCGCGATCATTTATCTTATGTGAGTTTCGGCTACTAGTGATGGACTCATGCTTCTATGTGTTTCCGCACCTCATAAAACCAGATGACCTTGTTCTTACAAGCTGCGGTACTTGCTCGGGGTCGAGAAAGATTTAAGCTTGGGGGAATTGATGAGTCCAAATCTTATGATGTTTTACCCTTTGTTTTGTGCCTATGTAGTAGGCTTTTCCAGATTTTACCACGCTCGCGCACCTCTTTTTGCATGTTTTCGCCACGAAGCCATTTTCATATGTGTTTGGGAGTTTAAGGAAAGAACGCTAAGATGTGGTAATAAAATCATGTCAATAATCGTGACACGGGATTACCGATTATCGTAAAAGAATAAATCAATTAGGAGAAGAAAGATGTCTCACAGAGGGAGGCAGCGCATGGTACAAGCGCACGGGCTCACACCTGCGGTCATACCGCGCGTTGCTGCCTCCGCTTGGTCAACTACTTCACCCTTGTGTGATCAGATCGTTGGTCAAATGCCCATAGCCACCAGAAACTCGCCCAGAAAACAAAACCCTAGCCTCTGTAAGGCATCCGAAGGGGGAATCAGCAAGGAGGAATCCGCCATCACCACCAACATGTGCAAGGGGACGTTGTCATCAACCATCTGCATCATCTTCTTCATCGCCATCCATCTCCACCTTGTTGTAATACCAAACCCTAATGGATTCCTACGTGTATTACTCAAATTTATCATTTATGTTTACCACCGCTATTCGTATGATGTTTGCCATCTCCATGTGTGAGTATTTCCCTTAGTTCTCGGAGACATGGACGAACCTTGGTATGTATAGGAGTATGAACGCTTATAAGGATATGATATTCTCTGTTGAATGTTTGGTTTAATAGCCTTCGTGAATGTTGTGAAGAGGCCCCACTCAACATTTCTACCTTGTATGGCCACGAAACATGTTTCTGTCATTGTAAATGTTAGGATCTTGTGGTAATTCGAGGTGACAGTAAAAGCATCTCTTCCTCGCCTTTGCAATTGATAGGGAGTAACGGAGGACCCTTGGTGAGGTCATGTCCACGAGAAAATCCTTAATTACCGTAGTGAGAACCCTAGCGGAGAAACTATGGTAGTGACGTGCATGGTAGAAAGTCTACCTAGAGTAGGACATATTTTGTACCCGGATCCGCCCAATCACAAACATCGTGAGTGGCTCAAGTATCCAACCTAGACCTATGTAATAGCATATGTTACTTTAGGCACATACCAATGGGAATTCTAGACTCCCTGAGAACATTTTAATCCTACGCCGGTTTCAACGATTTATTCACCTCGCTGCACTATTTTTTTTACGTTATTTACTTTTGTTCGTACTCTACTGAAAATTTAACACAACCTTCCACCTTCATTTTGCTTTGTGTCTACAGCTAACTTGCATGAACATTTCCATAAGTCTATAAGGGATAAAATCCACTTCTTGTGCTCCCTATGGGATCGGTACTCTTATTTCGAAAAGGCTGCAACCCATGTGCACTTGCAGTCCATCAATGGCCCTGTCGTCGGATGAGGAGGGGCCACCGCCCCGGTGACCTCAGACCGCAGAGGAGGAGGAGGAGCAACGGCTCATGCTCGGGCTCACCGCGTCCCTCTTCGATGGGCCGACCAATTGCCACCCTCCTCACTGCAGAACCTCGGCGTCTAGATCGTACGCCACGTCAATAAGGATCACTCGCCGTCCCGGTTGTGTCGCCAGCCCAGCACCCAGTGGCGCCCGACCGCCGTGAAGTAGGAGCTGCAGTCGTCCCTACCATAGTCGCTCACCTGCCTCGAGTACTATCTCGCCAACGACGATGGCTCGCGCGACGCGTCTTGTTCCTCGTCTAGGGACTGGGGGCTCGAAAGCCCTCACCGCGGTTGAGCGATACCGAGTGCAACGTCCTTCGCCGACGAGGAGCTCTCAACGGTGTGGGTCACTGATAGGTCCAAGACCGCCGAGGAGACTGATACGTGTCGTTGGCGCCGGATCAGCCAGGACCTCCTCCACCTCAACGTCATCGTGTCAGAGCGCGCCACCGACGAGTAGGAGAAGGTGCGGCTCAAGGCGGAGGAGGACGCATGGCGGATCCAAAGAGAGCGCGCCACCGCGACCCGTGATAGATGCCGCCATGGGTGGTCAGACTTCCCAAAGCGTCGCGATGATGATGACGACAACAACAAACGGCTATCCAAGTAGACCCGAAGGCCATAGCTACGAGGTCACAACTGCTATTTAGTTTAGTTTAGGTTTAATTTGGGGTAGATTGTACTCCCTCCGTCCTAAAATTCTTGTCTTAATTTTGTCTTAATTAGATACATCCGTATCTAGACAAATTTAAGACAAGAATTTTAGGACGGAGGGAGTATTAAACATGATAAATTACATTAGTTTGCATGTAATATATCAAACTCGGTAAAATTTCATCTGAATTTTGTCTTTGAAAAGTTCAAAATGGGGGAAATTTTAAGGACTAGCATTGGATTGCTGTGTCCACGGACTCTTCCAGATAAGTCGACGGACATTTGAGGCATCCGTTTGATGTTCCGCATTAGAGATGCCCTTATCGGCATCCGTTCGATGTTCCGCATTAGAGATGCCCTTATCCACGAGATGTTTTGTGCTATACAAAAACATACACGTCTTTGAACGACAGAGTAAAGTCTCAAAACACTATGTGTGGATAGCATGCGCCTTCCACGAAAATTACTACTACCTCCAATTCATAATAAGTGTCGCAATTTTAAACTAACTGCTGTTAAAAAATGCGACCCTTATTTTGGAAGTTTTAAACTAACTGCTGTTAAAAAATGCGACCCTTATTTTGGATAGGAGGGAGTAGGAAATAGGTGCATCAAATATCTCATGCACATGCTCCCAGGTGAAAATGTCGAGAACTGAAAGTTTGCATGCCCTAATATCCCGGGAAAATTACAGATCTCATGCCCGAGTACTTTGAAAGCTTGTAGAATTTCATGAAGAAACGAGTACTGAGACCATCAAACTTGTAATTTGCACAGTACGACAAGAGCACTCATTTCTGATGTGCCCCTCTGCTTTTACCGTTGCCATCTTCCACCATTTTGTAGACACGCCAAGTACACTAGTGATATCTGAATGAAAACATAATCAAAATTGGCACTAGAGAAAACTGATTATAGTGGATACACTAGAAGCATTTACAGGAATAGAAACTCATGCGTTCGAGCTGACTAAACTTATTCCTAGAGACTAGAGTGAAAAAAAATTGGGGCGTAGGAGGGAACAAGGTAATATATACCACTTATCACCAATGAACCAAGAAAATGCTAAAGCAGAAAAAAAAAACTATGACAATGTCCATTGACATCTACTCTAACCTAATTCATGAATTTCCGACAGTCAGCAGCCTGGCACAGGCAAGGAACTTTGCAATCATCAGCCTCATCAGGGTCAAACAGGTAATCATACCTAGAAATTACACACAACATAAAAACATGTTTAGTCTCCTTGCATCCTTGCAGAAACGCAAAGATTATCATGATGGAGTTTAACATAATTTGCTGAGACCATCTGCAAAGAAAAAGAAAAGGAAATCATATACGACATACGTTAGCTCTTCACCGGCACAAACATTTCTCTTGGCAATTAGAACAATGCGGCTCTGATCATGCCCCACGCTCATAATCCTCGCATAAAAGTTTGGCGTGCACTGCAGCAAAAATAACAATACATCAGGTACATATTATTTAGAATCTTAAGTAGGTTTGAAGTTCATTATATGATCCTTACAGAATGATTAATCAGGCGTGCCACGTTTCCTTTGTCTGTGGCATCAACAACCACTTCCTCGCTGATTTTGAAAAGCTGAGCAGAAAAAAGGACAGCATAAATGTAGTTAATGTTAGATGTATTATCAGAGGCTATTAAAATAATTCATCATAAATCCATATAATGCATACAACATGTGATTTCCAGCAGTTGGGATGGCCAAATAGCATGTGTGTTGTAGATATAATGTTATTTCACAGAAAAAAAAATGCACTCATAGATACACCACATAACAGGTGAACTGGTATGGAAGATGACTCACATAACAATCTTTTCCCTGTACACGATATTGTGCTTCCCGTAAGTCCGCAACACTTCGTCTGACCTGTTCACCGCGGTACTCTAGAACCTGGAAAAAAAGTTAACCATGAGCAATTTCTTGAATGAGGGCAGCAGTGCATTAATGAAGACCACATGTAGGATAGCGGAATGCCGGCTTAATAATGGAAACTAGGGCACATATATGGGAACAGAAATTACCACGAGTGGTTACAAAGCAACCATGTAAGAAAAGTATAAATGGACCTTTAAAAAAATATCAATGGAGCGTAACATATAAAGTAGAAAGAAAACCGTGTCATTACAACCAAGCATATCTACTGTTCAAGCGCCCCCAAATTGTGAAAAATATTTCCATGGCATATAATAGTGTATGAGGGAATACCATTTCTCCTTCTTGAATGTCCCTACGAGCAAAAAGTCCCCACCTATGAATTCCTGACCTACCAAAGCATACTCTACTATGTTCCGTTTTCTGAAATAAAGAAAAAATAATTAGTTTCATACTACAAATATATAGGTACAAGGGAAAGCCAACAGACATATAGTAACCTGAAGATAACGCAGACGCTCCTTAAAAGTAGAAAAGGATTCCGGATCCCTCTCTTCCTGCAGAGTACAGAGTTTTCCTTCATAAGAAAATTTGACTAAAAGATGGGAAAAGATATCTAATAAGCATGCATACATTACAGAATTAATCAAATTACCCTTCGTGGATTCAGACTGTCAATTTCATCCCAGCGGTGTTGACAATATCCCCTTACTCGGTGTGCCATTGCTGCCTCCCGGGATCTCTGCATGCAACAAAATTCCAATCAGGTGCGCACCAATGGGTTATCAATACAAGATACCAACCAGCAAAAGTACTTATATTTTGGGAACAAGTGGCAGGAGCACAGACACGCACGTTTGGCTCTCGGGTGTAATTACACCCAATTTTTTTAAAAAAATAGTAATTTGTAAGAAAGTCAAAAAAATCTGAAACTTTTTGCGAACAAAGTAGATTTATTGTTGCACTCGTATAAAAACTTTCGCGAAGAGAAGACTTTCATGTTGTTCTGGATGTAAAAAAACAAATTTGTCGCTATATACGCCGTACTGTTCATGCTTTTGTCAGAGAATATTTGCCATTTTTGTCAGAATTTTGTCAGAGAATATTTCGTTGCAGATTATTTTTGTACGCTAGAAACGACAGCTCAAGTTTGTTGGGAAAAAAGTTTTGAAACGTTTTGACTTTTTCTAAAAAAATTAAAAATAAAATACATAACCAGGTGTAATTACCACCATGTTCCAAAGGGTATTTTCCCAGGAACACTGCCTATTGAGCAACACCATATGAGTAAATCATAATGAACATCACAAAAAGGAATTAAAACACATAATGATCCTTGTCGAATTGAAGTTGATGTGACAGAGGTTATCAGCAAGTGGTGAACTAGGGTGCAAGCGCATTAACCAGCAACCAGGAACTTGCATTACGGTTAGACTGGGCACTGTTGTGGACTCCTTTTGGGGTCACATGTATTGATTTCGCTGCGGCCTTAGTCCTGCATTCCCAGTTTATAGAAACAGCGAAGATGCAGTGAGAGCTGCAGAAGAAGCCCCAACAGAGGAACAGTGTGCCAGGTAGAGAAGCAGCAGGCACATGATGACATGACTGGGAGTCCTAGACCGAAGTCGAGTCC